>PVKU01000683.1:78232-418157 GCA_004027475.1 Anoura caudifer | reverse complement strand
GAAAGGCCCAGGCCTGGGTCTGCACATCCTCCTCCTGCAGAGTGGGCAGAACCAGGGACCACCAGGGTGGGTTTTCACCGCCTGGAGGCTGGGGGTCTACACCTCAGGGACCAGCTGTGCCCGTTGAGGACTCTGGTGCTCTGCCCTCCTCCTCCTCCTGGGGACCCTAACGGTCCAGTGGGGCAGGACAGGGCTCAGCGGTTGGCTCCCGCTCCATCCCGGCCTGGACCAGTCAGGGCCTGCTCTGCCAGGGGTTCAGGAAAGAGGACTCCGCCCTCCTCCCAGTCAGGGGTCCAGCAGCTTGCCCCAGTTCCCAGTCTCCCCCCACCCCCCACCCCCGGCTGCTGCCAGCCTCCCAGAGGGTCAGAGATGAGGCTTAAAACTCCAAGTCTGTGGGCCTCATGGGATGCAGAGTGTCAGATCCTTCTTCCCTCTGGCTACCCAATCGGTCCCCCTGTCTGAGGAGATCAGGGGACGGCGGAGAAGTGTGGGGGTGGGGTGGACAGCAGGGCCTGAGGGCTGAGGATGGGTCCACGCAGCTCTGCCCTGGCCGGGGAAGACAAGGACAGCAGGCGCAGAGGGACTAGTGCGGGGAGTAGTGGGGAGGGGCAAAGAGGAAAGCTGCCCTAGGAGGGGGGGCAAAGGCAGGCCTGTGCCCCTGTGTCTGTCTGTCTGTCTGTCGCCGAGAGAGCCACACGGGCCAGGCAGGGAGGTGCTGTCTGCGGCAGATGGGGCTCTGCCAGGTCTGGGCGCCTGGGCGACGTTGCTCCCCGGAGGGAGGGAGGAGCACATGGTTCTTGTCTCCACGCGGGCTTCTGACTAAGGGGGTGCTCAGCGCCCAGGCCCAGCAGAGTCCCCAGGGCTGGGAAGGAGAGGAAAGTTAATTGAACAGCTAATTGGTAACAGGCCCCAAGCCAAAGAATAATAATTAACTTTTATTGAGCCCGGTGCCTGACACTCCCCTACGCTCTTCACAAGAATTATCTCACCAAAGGTTCGCCGACGTCCCAGGAGAGAGGCGCTGCTAGTGTTGTCCTCACTTTACAGATGGGGAAACTGAGGCAGGCTGCAGCTCAGTAATGTCCGAGGCCTTGGCACCCGGACCAGAGCCAGCACCCAGCACTGTGCTGTTGCCCGCCTGTGCGGGCAGGACACCCGGAGGTGTGGTGTGTGTGGTTGTGGGGGGGTGTGTCCGTCCAGAACAACTTACTCCCAACCCAGTAGGGGGCTTCCTCACTGGCCAGATGAGCACTTTGGACCAGACGTGAGTGTTCCAGTCTTTTTATTGACAAACTCTTGCTCAATGGAAATCTTACATGGGATTTGCAAAATATAAAACAGATAAAAAAGGAACGCTTCCAGCCCTGGCCCGCGTGGCTCAGTTGGTTAGAGCATTATCCCATAAACTGAAAGGTCATGTGTTTGATTCCAGGTCAGGGCACATGACTAGGTTGTGGGTTCAGTCCCTGGTCAGGCATGTACAAGAGGCAACCGATCAATGTTTCTCTCTCCCGCCCTTCCCTTCTCTCAAAAATCAATAGGACAGCGGGCCAGAGCTGACTGGGCTTCTTCCCCTGCCCCCCAGACGGCCCAGGCACCCGGGACAGGCAGAGAGCCCTGCATGCTGCCAGTCTTCGACTCCAACGCCCCGGCCATTGCTGAGAAATACGTGACTCCACCTCTGTGAGTTACCACACTCAGATATAAAACACACCAGCAATCAGAGAGAAAAACAAACACCGTACAGAGTTGTAGACAGTTCACATATGTGAACACAAGAGGAATAGCCCCAGCACAAATTTAACTTCACTTGCAATATATAAAGTTACGCAAATTAAATAATGACAAGATAGTGATTTTTTTCAATTATTTGGCACCCTCCCCCAAAATGCAAATTGAAACCAAAGCCGCTGTATAGAAAACGCCACCACCAGCACCCACGCGCTGGACGAACGTTGACCCGGGGAAGTCCCCGGGGCCCAGCTCCCACCCACTGTGGCAGGCAGGAGACGCCAGGGCTGGGCTGACGGCTCCGAGCACGGAGCCTGTGGGCACAGCATGCCGTGCGTGCGCTCCCTTCATCCTCGCTGTCGAGGCGTGTGGATTCAGCCAACGTGCACCAGAGACTTTCTGCCTGACCTTGTGCTGGGGGCTCAGAATCTTGGGGGGCTAGGACAGCGGCAGCTCTGCCAGCTGGTGCAGGAGTGTGTCCCCGTTATAATGACCAGTGTAGACAATCTGGGGTGGTTGGGCCATGCACGGGGTCCCCTGCTCTATTCCCCCAGGTTCTGCCCCTCACTAGTCGCAGGAGAATGAGCCCGGCTGCACCAAGGACCTGCCCCGGCTCCTGCGAACAAGCAGCTTGGGGTGACCGCTGGCAGCGGCTCCTGGAACACTGGCTTCCCTCCACCCACCCTCCTCTTCCTTCTTCGGGGCCCGTCCCACTCTCTAGGCCCCTTCGATCGCTAGAGGCCTGAATATAGGGACTGGCGTTTGCACTGAAGGAACTCGGGGACAATGGCTTCATGCAGTAACCTCAGTGCGTTTGTCAAATACATTAGAATCCTTGAGTTTCCCCATTGGGAAGTCCCCTCGCTGTAAGGCCATCCACACTCATGCAACCTACGCAGATGGCTGGCCTGCCCTTGCTTGAACACCTCCCACGATGGGAACCTCACTATCTGTAAGGCAGCCCCTTCCACTTCTCAGTGATTCTCATTAGAAACTTTTTCTTAAATTTTCCCTTTCGTAGCATATACCCACACATCTTTAGGGCAGCCTGAAACAACTTCATCCTTTTCCATGGAACACTTCAAGTCTAGAATACGGGGCTCCCATGGACCAAGCAAGGCTGCAGTCACTTCTACACCGAGTGCCGCTCACGTGCCTCCACCCCAATGGTACAGAGCTCGGCGTCTATCCCTGTCCCCTCTGCCAACTGTCATCAGGCCCGTAGCTCCAGCCCCCCACCCTCCTGGGCTCTTCCTGCTCACTGTTCCGTAAGAGCTCTTCCAGTCTGCTTCTTAAGACCAGAAATGTCTATTTCAGCGAGTAGAGATTGTGAAGGAGTCCCTTAAGGTGACCTCCCCCCGAGAGACCCATGCTGGTGGAGGGAAGCATGGGAGGGAGTGTGTGGCTGGATCCCCAGGACCTGGCTGAGCCACCCTACTGGCTGTGCGTTCTTGGGGGCAAAGCTGGGGTCCCAGCCAGGGGCACTCCCCCTGCCAAGCCATGTGTCCTGCTGAGAGGAAGCATTTCCCAGAAGTGCCCCGTCTTGTGATTCACACGGAGGTGGCTGGGAGGGCAGCTGCAGCCCTGCTGGGGGAGTCAGGCATCTCCGAGCCCCAGCTTCCTCATCTGCAAAAGGACGAAGGAGTAATGACGCCCAGGAGATGCTCAGGGTCGTTAGAATGAGTGAGTGACACCCATCTGGCTGGGCTGTTGGGAAGATTCCATGAGGTGTAATCAAGGTGCTTACGTTGACCTGGCACCCTGTGGGTCCCCAATACCTGATCACTTTTTTCACCTGCTTCTGTGGGTCAAAAGAAGAAGCCACTTCTTCACCCGCAGACGCCCTGTTTGCAGGTCCACCTTGCATTTCTTCCTGTGCCAGGACCCTCCTGGCCGGCCGTCTGGACCAGGCTAAGGTGAGTGGCAGCTGCGTGGGGCAGCGACCTGGGCCTAGCTGGCACTCCGTGCCTGGCTGCCTGGCTGTCATGGTGGCGGGACAGCCGCACCCACCCGCACCCGCCATGGAGCGATTAGAGGCCATGGATGGTAAGAAAGGTAGTCAGTCCCTGGCCACCCAGCAGCCGAGGGAGCCTGTTACATCACAGCCCACACACCAGGCCGCCTGTCATCCACCCAAACATGTTGGACGGCGCCCCAGCCCGGACCAGTGATGCATCGTGACTGTAACTCCCCACAGCTCCCCGAACAGCTGGCGGGCCCTGTCTTGCATCAGCGTCCCCTGCTCCCGTTCTTCCCAAGATTGTTATGGGGAGTGAGGCATGAGCAGCCACTCTGTCTCCCGAGGAGGCGAGGTGGCTCCGAGTACCTGCTCAGGGCTCTGCGGACCTGGGGCTTGCTCCCACGGGCCTTGGGACCTGTCGCCAGAGGCCTGAGGGCAGCTTCGGAGGGCCGTGGGTTTCAGTCACGCGCATGGTCTGTGTAGCAGCCAGTGTTAGTGTGCGTTTTGGCTCTGCCACCAACCAGCTGTGTCTCAGAGCGCATCCCCAGTGTCTCTGAGCCTCGGTGTCATCGGCTGTGAACTGGGGACAATAGTGGATCTGCTTTGCAGGGCCTGAAACGAGATAGTGCGTCTCTACCCACCGGGGCTGGAGATTGAGTCGGAACTCCGTGACAAAGGGACGGCCACTGGTGGCTGTCACGGTGCTTGGCTCTCCTTTTCCTTCCCTGTCGGCCAAATGGCCAAATGCTAGTGCCCGTCCCAGTGAGCTATGGCAGTGTGGAGAGTGGACAGAAAAAAACAGCACGATCTTTGAATTTTATCTTAGAAAATTGTGTTGGGACAACAGGTGATGACAGGCTGACACAGCAATGGCCAAATGAGGGTAATTACTGGAGCTCGGCGGTGGGCACATGGGGTCAAGTCCACTGTTCTGTGTGCTTTGTGCGTGTTTGAACTGCTGACAGTGAAACGGGTGAGGCTGCTGTGGCTCCGTGGACTGAGCGCCGGCCTGCAGACAGAGGTTGCCGTTCAATCCCGGGTCAGGGCACACGCCTGGGTTGCAGGCCAGGTCCCCAGTCGGGGGCACATGAGAGGTGACCAGCAATGCTGCTCTCCCTCTCTTTCTCCCTCCCTTCCCCTCTCTCTAAAAAATAAATTAAAATCCTTAAAAAAAGAAGCCACAGCCTGCGAGTCAGGCAGCCCCCTGGGCTGACGTGGGGCGCTCCCACGGTGGGTTGGAGGCCAGCCTTTCCCGAGGACTTTCTCTGTGGGGGCGTGGACCGGTGGCGAGGGCAGGAGGGGCCCTGCCTCTCAGTGCTTCGGAGGAACAGAGGAGGCACAGAAACAGCTCACTTGGAGATGCTGCCAGAGAGGAAGTTTGCTCCAGGTCTGAAGGCAAGGAACAGCATTTCAGCAGCAAAAACAGGCTGAGCAAAGGTGCAGCGAGCACAGCGGGCCCCAAAGCACTGAGTTCTGGACTAGGGTGACCGTGGTGAGGCCAGAGGTGGCAGGCCACAAAGCCAGCAGGTGGCTGGCGGCAGGTGGCACCCAGGAGCAGCCTGCATAGCTGGGCACTCAGCTGGAGGCTGAGGCAGAGCCTGAGGGCCGCCAGCAGGTGGAAGGAGGGCTTGCCTCGCAGCTGCGGGAGGAGAACTGTGAGCTGGGTGGCAGCTGGGAAGCCGTGGCGAGGGCGTGAGGCCTGAACCAGGCTGCTTGGACTCAGGACGTCAAATCAGCGGGACTAGGTCTGACTCAATGGAGGTGGGGGCCGGCCTCTGGCCCGTCCCCCCCAGTCCCCACTCCTGGCCGGGCTGATTTGCTATGTGTGACTTTTTGGCTAAAACAGTGAAGCTCCCGAAGGATCTGCTGTTGGAACTTTCCAGAAAGCGATGCCTAAGTTCAGCCACGGCTGCAAACGGAGGTCAGCGTCTTGAGCATGGAAGTGCCAGGTAGGGAACAGGAGGGTCACTCAAGGGGAACCTCGACAGAGTGAGAAAGGCAGGGTCAAGTCAAGGGCACCTCAGCATAAAGGGTAAGAGGGCAGGAAGGAGAGAGGGTTGTCATGGCAACCAAACAGAAGAGGAGGCTTGGTGGCAGTGTGACATAGGATGGGGGAGCGTAAAATGTGACATTGGCTTGTTGGATTTGGCCACACAGCTGTGCCTGGAGACCTCCACAAGAGGTGGGCAGGGGCCGCGGCCGAAGGGCCAGGGTTAGAAGCCAACAGGAGGCCAGACCCTAGGCGCCCAGGTGGGTGGCGTAGTGAGGTGAGTGCTGCAGAGCAGGGAGGGGGAGGAGCGGGAGCAGGTAGGCTGCTTTGGGCAGAGGGGAAGGCCAAGGGAGAGGCGTGGATGAGGGCCCATCCCCTAAGCAGGGAGCTCCAGCCCCCTTGTCCCGCCCATGGGGCACAGCCCACGGCCAAGGCCAGCCTGGATCCAGTCCTGGGATGGTGAGCTCTTCCCTCGGTGACACCCTGTGACTCAAATGAGGTGCAACAGGCCATGGTGGAAAGACCAAGCGTCTGCAGACCGGGGCTCTGGTCCCAGCTCCACCAACCCTCGGTTTCCTCATCGGTGAGACGGGCACAGACACGTCAGGTCATTACCCAGCTCGGGCCAGGTCACGCACGTGGGAGTTCTTGGCATGTGGCGAAACACGCAAGGGCATGGGGAGGGGGAGGGGCCTGGTCCAAGGGCCGTTCTGTGGCATCTCCCCCCCACCCCCGGCAGAGTCCCTCTCTGCACCTCCAACTGTGCCTGGAATTTGTAAGAAACTGCAATGGTCCCCTTTTAACCGTAGCTCGTCTCCTACTCTAGGGAGCTCACTTCCCACGTGGGTGGTCCCGGAACTTCCCTGAGCCCACGTGGCAGCGCAGCCTCCTATTCTGCAAAAGTAAACACGGCTCAGCCCGGCTGGTTTGCTGGATGGTTTCTGGGTGAATCAATGGGACAGTTTACGTAGCCTATGAAGCAACCATCCTCTCTCCTGGGGGTTCCCCTCTTTCCAGGATGTGATCTGCGGAAAGCCTGCCGTCTGGGGGCGTGCCCCGTCCTAGCGCCATTGCTGGAGTTGCGCAAATCACCGTGAGAGCGTGAACGGAGGACGGCTCAGTGACTGGGGTCGGTGCTCCCGGTGAGGGGGGACTCGGGCCTAGGGCCGGACGCACCTGGGCTCCTGAGACTGCCTCCAGGGGTCTTCACCCAGAGCCTATGTTCTCCAAGGGCCTGTCCTCATTGTTTTATTGTTTTTTAGGTATCAAACTATCAGCCCAGGGGAAAGACAGACAGATGTGGTCTCCTAACCCAGCGGTCCCCAACCCCCAGGAACCGGACTGCACAACAGGTGAGCTTGAAGGTAATGTGCTTCAGTCATCCCAAAGCCACCCCCGCCCCCAACCCACCAACCCCAGTCCGTGGGAAAACTGCCTTCCACAAAACCGGACCCTGGTGCCAAAAAGGTCGGGGACCACTGTCCTAACCTACAAAGTCCAGTGGTTTCCAGCTTGGACGCCTGCTCCCAGGGCTTGAAGGCTTCAGCACCTTGAGGGCGGCTCAAGACTTCGGGCCTAGGAGGGTAACCCGTGGTCAGCTGGGTGCAGCCGACCTGGCCCTGAGCGCTACTATATGCTCGCCATAGGTTCTCTCAACCCGCCGTAAAACGATGGTGCTTTAGACTCAGGAAGGGTTGCTATAGGCAACCCTCTGTGTGAATGAATAATCTTGCCAGCAGTTCTGCCCGGCAGTGACTGGACCCCAGCTTTGTCAGCTATGTCCACGGAACTCGCGGCCTGGCGACAGGGCCTGGTGGCAGCCTGCAGCGAGCGATTTCTGCACCATCAGGATTCCCGTCACCCACGGGCTCTGATCGTCACGCACTGACCCTGTGGAGCCCTCACCCATGGGCCCGCCCACAGCTGCAGCTTCTTCCTCTCACACTTTATCACTTATTTTGTTAGCTGAGATAGAATTCACGTGCATGGAAGTGCCCTTTTAATGTGGACCCTTCAGCGGTGTGAGAATATTCACAAGACTGAGTGACCGTCACTAGCCGCCTAATTCCAGAGTATTTTTGTCGCCACCCCTAGAAAAACCCACTCCCACTAGTGGTCACTCTCCATCACCCCATGCCCAGCTCCTGGCAACCACTGGCCTGCGGGCCGCCTCCACATGCTCCTCCTGGGCATGCTCTGTGAGTGGGGTGACAGTGAGTGGCCCCGGCGTTCAGCTCCTTTCACTGCGCGCAATGTTTCCATCCGCGTTTTACAGCATCAGCCCTTCCTTCCCCCTCCATTGCCAAGTGCTCCTCCGCGGATGGGCAGACTGCGCTGTGTTCGTCGGTGCATCCGTTGCTGGGTATCCGGGCTGCTTCCGCTTTGGGGCGGTGACAAATAATGCGGCCGTGAACGAACCCTGGTGAGCACGTTCTTATGGGAACGTATGTTTTCCAGTTCTCTTGGCTGTAAACCTAAGGACGGGATTGCTGGGTCAGGTGGAAACCCTATGTCTGTGTTTTCGGGGTACCAACAAACTGTTGTGCAGAGCAAACACGTTTTATAGTCCAGCAGCAGCGCATGGGGTTCCGGTTTCAACACGCTGTCTCTGACGGTGGGCGTGGCCTCTCTTTTTGGCCCTGGTCCTCCTGGGGGGGCGGAGTGCTCTGCCCTTGCACTTGGGTTTGCCTTCACATAATGGCCAGTGACGCTGACCATCTCTCCCCGTGCTTGCTAGCCATTTGGGTATCTTCGTGGGAGAAATGCCTATTCAAAGTCCTTAGCCAGTCTGGGTTATTTGACTTGTTATTGTTGAGTTGCAAGAGCTCTTTATATATTCAGGGTGTTAGACCCTTATAAAATTTAGAGTTTGCAAATACCTTCTCTCCTTCTGCAGGTTATTTTTTTCACTTTCTTGATAGTATCCTTTAACGTAAAAATTGTAATTTTTTTCCAGCTCTGTTGAGGTCTAACAAACAAATAAAATCGGAAGATACTTAAAGTGCGCAACATGATTTGAAAATTTTGGTGAAGTTTAATTTATCTATTTTTTTCTTTCGTTCCTTGTGCCTCAGTGTCCCATTTAGGAAACCATTGTCTAGTCCAAGTTCACACAGATTTGCATCTAAGAGTTTTCTTCTAAGAGTTTTATGGTTTGCAGAGTTACATTTTAAAAGCTTTGATCCATTTTGAGCAGATGTTTTTGGTACACAGTGAGAGGCAGGGGCCCGGCTGCATACCCCCCCACGAGGCTACGCCGCCGCCCTGGCACCGCCTGCTGGAAAGACTGTCCTTTCCCCCGGTAAACTGTCTCGGCACCATCATTAAAAACCAATGGCTCACATGTGTGCGCATTTATGTCTAGACTCTTAATTCCACTCCATTGATCTGCACGTCCCTCCTGATGCCAGTACCCTACCGTCCTGTTTACAGCATCTCAGGGGTGAGTTTTGAAGTGGAAAGTGTGAGTTCTCCAACTTGGTTCTTCTTTATCAATAGTGTTTTGACTATCCTGGGTCCCTTGAATTTCTATGTAAATTTAAGGGTCAGTTTGTCTGTTTCTGAAACACACATCTGGGATTTTGACAACTTGCGTTGAATCTGCAGATCACTCTGGGAAGCACTGCTATCTCGCCAACATGAAGTCTTTCCATCCATAAACTGGGGGTGTCTTTCTATCATTTAGCTCGTCTGTAATTATTCAGTGGTGTTTTCCATCTCCCTGGTGCCCCTCCCAGCCTTTTCCTTCCCACCAGAATAACTGCAGTGCCGCAAGGTTGCACGTAGGACATGGTTACCAGCCGCTCTGCTTCCTGGCCACTCCTCCAAATGAGTTCCTGTTTGTCCAGGTCCCCCTGAAGGTATGAGGTCAGGAACCCCTGAGCACAGTGCTGCGAACACTTGGGAAAGGTTCTTACGTGAACCTGCCAGGGAGGAGGCCTGCCCTCTTGGGGGACACCACGCTGACCACCCGGGACCCACCTGCTCCTAGGCCCCAACACGCTGACCCTGGGTTGACTTGTCTGCCTCCTCCTAGGACACCGTGAATGGGACAGACGCAGTGGCCCAGCTCGGCCAGCTCTGTGCGTCCAGGGCTTCTGTTCATGTCTGCAGAACAGGCAGCTCCCTCATTGTGGACCCAGACAATGATTGCATCACCGAGGAGGACACCTGGGGGTGCTCGAGGACACGGCTGGCCCCATGGCATGTCCTGTGATGTAAAACCCTTCTCTCTCTGGACACCATGCATCAGTGGGGGTGCCCCTCCCTCCTGTCTGCTTCATGGCGAGCACCAGGACGGGCAGCTCTGACTCGGCTGCTGAAATGGGAGTGTTGTTTGCTCTGTGAGCGCCCAGAGGCTCCCGGATGGAGCACTTTAAGTGTGATAAATAATAATGATGCTCTCTTCTCCTGGGAACTGAGCCTCTAAATTAAACATTTGGTCTGCGAGGCACCTTCCAAGGCCCGCAGGCACCTTCAGCACCCTCCGATTGGAACCAGGCCTCGGCGGCAGGAGAGACGCAGGCAATGCTCAGAGTGCTGTTCTGAGACCCAGCATCTCAGGCGACAGAAGTGAGCAGGAGGTTCAGGGCAGGGGAGAAATGAGACCAGCTGGGACAGAAGACACTGGACACGTTGTCCACTGGCTGCAGAGCCCGAGTGAATGAAGCTTCCCCAGGAAAAGATTCTACCTGTGCCCCTCACTCCCAGGTTCTCACTCAGTCGGGCTATTTCAGGAAACTGCATTGGCATCCAGATAACGGGCAGGCACAGCCCTCTCTCTCCTCACTGAGGGACGTGGGTCAGGGCCCTCGCCCAGGGTGCTGGGGGATTTTACGTGCCCACTGGAAACTCCAAAGTCAGTGCCATGGGCACCAGCTGAACTGGCACTACATTCTGGAGCAACTTTTATAGAGAGGACGCTGCAGAAACCTGATCTTTGCAAACTCATGTTCTGCGTGAATCTGCTCTCAATGTTCGTTAATGGTATTTGGGTCTGCAGCCAGGCTCCACAATGGAAGAAGTTAATGAAAAAACAAATCGAAACACTTGTATCTTCATACCAGGCTGCCTTTTGGAATTGCCACCAGCACCAAAATAAAGACCTAAAGATGTAGATGTGGCTGGGCGCTCTCTCCCAAATGGGCCTCGGAGAATGACCCTAGAGCCAGCCTGCACGCCCAGGACTTCCGATGGCTTTTCCAGCATCACGAAACACAGAGAACCAAGCAAACAAAAAGCCAGAAATAACAGACTATGCAGGGAAAGAAAAAAGAAAAACGTTCCTAGTGAAAACCTGAAAGGAACATTAATTCCACCCATGAAACAAAAGAACAGATGATGGACTAAAGGAGTGCCCAGAAAACAATACATAGCTCTCAAGAATTAAAAATTTGATAGTAGTGCCCTGGCCGGAGAGCTCAGTTGGTTAGAGCATTGTCCCAATACACCAAGGTCGTGGGTTCGATCCCTGGTCAGGGCACAAGCAAGAATCAACCAATGAGGGCATCAATGAGTGGAGGAACAGGCCAATGTCCCTCTTTCTCTCTCTCTTTTCGCCCCTTCAAGTCAATAAAATTAAAAAAATTTTAAATTTGATTGTAGTAATAGAATACTCAACAGAAGGACTAGAAAATGAAGTTGAAGAACTCTTCCAGAGAGTAAAGCAAAAAGGTGAAGAAAGATAAGAAAACTTAAGGTCTAGTTGCAGGAGGTCCATTAAAAAAAAAAAGCATTCTGAGACAATTTCCCCAGCCGGAGGCCTGAGTGTCCAGGGCGGCGGGCCCTTGGCCCCTGCATGATGGATGGAAAGAGTGGCACCCAAGGCTCTCCTGGAGAGGTGTCTTGATTTTATTTCCCCGAACAGTCATAAGCATTTTTCCCTGAAATGCGGGAGCGGAGAAGCCTCAGGGTTGCTCCTAGGTCCGTGGGGGAGAAGGCCGTGCAGGTGGATGCACAGGAGGCACAGCCGGCCCTGCCTTCCCCCCGCTGCAGAGTCAGGCGGGCACTCTGGGCCACCAGCACTCCTTGAAGCACAGTCCCCTCTTCCCTCCTTGGGGGCCCCCTGGGACTTTCCTTGGAACCGATGGAGAGGTTCGCTGAAGGGACCACTCAGTCCTGGGCACGGGAACTGCTTAGGCGCCCAGGCCCCCTGCTGACTCTCCCTGGGGAACTGGAGACAAAATCAGGTTTCAGAACAGGGACATCAGGGACCCGGGCAGGCATGGACCTCTGAGGGATGCCACAGGGTGACATCATGTTGGGTGGGGGAGGGATGCTTTAAACGCATTTTGGCCAAAAGAACAAGTTTTACCATCATCCCCCACCCCTGACGCACACACCTCTTGGCCTTCTGAAACCCCTCGCCTAGAAGCTTGCCAGTACTAGGGGCAGTGGCGTGTGTTCGAGGGCAGGTTGAGCAATCTGTGTGTATTTATTCTGCGGTTGGTGTGAAGAGACCGAGACATGGTGACACCCCCGCCATGTGTTTGCACCAGGACGGAAGGAGCCAGAGGGCCTCTCTCCAAGCCCCGGATTGATTGGTGATGTCTGAGTCACATGCTGCGCCTGGGAAAGGCCCTCCACTGGGCGTGGGGCGGAGGCAGGCATCATGTGATGGAAGCATGGTGAGCTGTCCTTCACTTGATTACCACTCTCAGTAATTATTATTATTATTGTTCTTTAACCTGCTCAGATGAATCCAATTAAATGAGAATTGTTTTGCAATCAGGTTGCTCCGATGATGGCCAAGTGCTATATCTCTGTGGAGGCAAGAGCCGTCCCTCGGGTTCGCATTGCACGCACAGTGGTTTACGAGGCGGCCCCGCCGGTCTGATTTCGATTTTGATCCACACAACCAATTGCAGGAAGAAGACTGGGCCCCAGCCAGGCTGGCTGCAAGCACCCTGGGCTCTCTCTGATGGCACTGGAAAGACACGCAGATTCTTGCCGCTGACATTTCAAAATTAAAATGTGGATTTCCTCTCAATTATGGCAGCATGACAAGTTTATTGTAGACAATTTTGAAAATACAAAGAACTGTGAGGAGCAATATAAAAGTCACCCATACCCTTATTCCCATCATGCATTTTCTGTCTGAGGTTTTTCATGTCTAAATGAGTATTTCTTTTTTCAAGAATCAGGATCATGCTGTTTATGGTTTTACATCCTAGTTGGGTTGTTTTTTTTTGTTTTGTTTTGTTTTTTTTGTCACTTGAACTTCTTTCATGTTTATCTTCCCGTGACATCAGTCTTTGAAAATACGATGCTTAAATGATACAGTATTGCATCATATGCAAACAACTTTTTGCTTGATTTAGATCTCTGAAAAACCATACAAATGAATTGAAATAAGGAAGAACGAGGGGCAGGCTCTAAGTCCGTATAAGTTTCCAGGCATAACAGCC
Organism: Anoura caudifer; assembly: GCA_004027475.1. Classification (NCBI taxonomy): domain Eukaryota; kingdom Metazoa; phylum Chordata; class Mammalia; order Chiroptera; family Phyllostomidae; genus Anoura; species Anoura caudifer. Next base: position 405,070 of record PVKU01000683.1, on the reverse strand, counting down.
TCTTATTGAAAAACAAAGGTAGAGCAATTCAAAGAAAGAGTCACACACACATGCACATCAATTGAGTTTAAGAAGACACTGGACGAAATTATAGTATCCTTTTCTGAAACATGCTAAACAGGAAATCTTGGAAACTGTAGAGCCAATGGGAAATGTTTTTCTTACCAGCGGACTTCTAGGGCCGAGTTCGCTTGAATCAGGGACCAGACACAGACAGTGCTGTCACTGTGATTATTGCTGGCCGTATCTCAGGGTCCAGCGCATGCAGTCAGGTCAGAAAAGGGTGAAGCTGGTTTGGACCATGAAAAAGTGAGATAAATTTGTCTGTTTTTGTTGATGATACCACCATATGCTTAGAAGTCCAAGAAATTAGTGAAAGTGGCTAAAATTAATGAGTGTTTGGTGACCTAGCTAGATATAAAATAAATATACAAGCATTGATAGGTTGTCTCTCGTCTAGCCTTAAACAGCTAGAAATGGGAAAAATTATTCAATAATAGTAACTCAAACTATTCAATATTTAGAAATACAATATAACAAGAAAGAAAAGGGTATTACGTAAAAACAATGAAATCTTATCAGATGGCATAAACCAAGACCTGAATGAAGAGAAAGCCACATCTGTCCTTGGAGGGGAAGACATAATCATTATTTAAAGTCACCCCTTCTAAAATTAATGTATGTATTTAATGCAATTCCAAATAGAATTCTGACAGAGTTTTTTTTTAAGGACAGATAATTGGATAAAATAATTATATAGCTTATTTAGAAAAACAAATTCCTAGGAATACTAACTTTAAAAGAAAATAGAGGCATTTGCATTACCAGATCAGAAAGCCACTCTATTCAAGTAAATATGGTATTGGGATAGGAAGAAGAAATGAGATGCAGCCCTGGCTGGTGTGGCTTAGTGAATTGAGCGTGGGCTGCAAACCGAAGGATCACCAGTTCGATTCCCAGTCAGGGCACATGCCTGGGTTGCAGGCCAGGACTCCAGTGGGGGTCATGTGAGAGGCAACCACACACTGATGTTTCTGTCTCTCTTTCTCCCTCCCTTCCCCTCTCTCTAAAAATAAATAAATAAAATCTTTAAAAAAAAAAGAAAGAAAGAAATGAGATGGAGAACCAAATAAGGGAAGCTGGCATAGATCCCAATATGCTTAAGAACCGAATGCATGAAAAGCATGGTCTTTTATTCATGGGAAAAGATAGATTAATTGATCTTCAATCTTACAACTTATACAATGATCAATTCCAGATAAAGACTTTATATATAAAAAGTAAGACAAAGATATCTTCTAAGAAAATTTTTTATTCTTTTTTTTTTTTAGGAACCTACATAATAGTTTAGCAGTAGGAAAACACTTTTACTGAAGAATGAAAACTCAGAAGCTACTTTAAAAAAATAAAGACAGATACACTTGTTGATATTAAACTATTTAATTGTTTGTGGCCAAAAAATATGTTAAAGTGTCAATTATATATATATTTGCAATTCAGAGAAAGAAAATTGCTTAGTACCTATTATATACAAAGAGTCCTTGCAAATTAATGAAAGACAACCACCCAATAAAAAATGGACAATGGATATAAGGAAGAAATTCAGAGAAGAGCAAATTCAAGTGACTGACAATTTTTTTTAAGATTCTCAAACACTCCAATGAGATAGGAAATGCAATTTATAATATAGTAAGATAATTCTGCACAAGTACAGAACTAGCAAAATTTAAAGCCGGCAATAACACCTTTTGCCCTTGGAGACCTGGGGACACACGTACTCAGTTACGAGTTACAGTGCATGGAGAGGCAAGACGGCAACCTCTCTTAAATTTATAAAACATATCCTTCAGCCCAGCAATGCTTCTGTGCCTGGGACTCTAATGCACAGAAATAAAAGCAGCCGGACATCGTGCTTTGTATTCCAGAACCACAGCCCTGCGCAGCTGCAGGAACGAAGCGAATACCTACCCACAGGAGAGGGTTGAATAGAACGTAGAAATTCTCACTGACGAAGATTACAGAATCGTGGGTACGAATGAGTTAGAGCTGTGACTTTGACTTCTTTGGCAAAACTGGGATGCAGAAACCCGTATAGTGGCCAAAAAATATGTTAGACCTGGTCTCTGTGAACGATGGCATCAAAACCGTGCGGGTGCATGTATGTTGTTATGTGAGCGAGGAGACTGTAAGTCAGGTGTCAGCGCAGACGTCCTAGGGAGCTGCTGTGCTTAAAAAATCGTAATAGTTCCCATTTGTTGGTCGTAGGGAGGAGCAGGCAGTTACAGCGAGTGAGCACTGAGCAGGCTTTTATAGCGACTGTGCTGGGCCTGGGAGGAAAGGCAGGCATCTCCCCACTGAGATGAGGGGCCCAGAGGACGCCAGAGAGTGGAGGGACCACATCTGCAGGGGCCCCTGAGCTGGCTGGCAAGTGAGAGGCTGGGGAGGGCAGTGCCTGACCTGTGCTCTGCACCCCAAGATCTCTCGGCCCCCTTCCTACTTGGGCTAATGAAGGAGAACCCAGCTCCAGCCACTGTGGGTTCTGGAGAACGAAGGCCACGTGCCTGTGGCGTCTTCTTCCTCAAAGAGCGTAGGTGCAGGAACAGATCCGTCCTGACGCTGAATAGCAGCCACGATGACATCACCACCACGGTGGAGCTCCGTGTGCACCCGGCACTCTCCTCGTGATTTCTCCGGGGCCCAGTGCTTCCGATGCAGCCTTCTCCCCTTGGTGGCTCAGGAGCTGGGTGCTGCAGGGCTTCGTTTCCCCTTCTCACCTATTAGCCAGTGATGGCCACACCCCTCTGGGGGCCTGGCTGAGGGAGGTGGGTCAGGGACTTAGCACAGGGCCTGGCGCTTGGCGAGAACCCGAGGCACGTGATTACGGAAGACCACGCCCACGCTCCTTCATGGACCACAGAAGGCGATGAACTGCTTTCAAAGACGCTGCGCGCTGGTGTCCTCTCTGTTTCTCTGCTCCCCAGTCACTTGCCCTGGAGGTGACAGACACTGGACACTTTATGCTGCTAAAGGGTATTATGATATGTTACAGGGTGAATTTCGGGGTCCCTTGGCCATCTTGAAGCCAAAGGACAGCTGATAAATGTTTTCAAATGAGCATATCTATTCAGGCTAAGTTGAGTGGGGTTGGAGGCCCCAGAACTACTAAATCCTGACCATTATTATTCAAAAATTCAAACACCAACTTTAGTCAAGAGGTGATTTAAACTCTCTCTCTGAAGTTTACGTGACCCTTGCTATTAGCTCTGTCTTGCTTACCACCAGAGAAAACTAGTTTTACTATCTTTTGTCTTGCCTGAGCTCAGTTTTTATTTTTTTCTCTCTTTTTTCTTGTTGTTCAAGCACAGTCGTCTCCATTTCCCTATTTCTACTACCTTGAGAGCAGAATCTCCATTTTTTTTCATAAAAAAATTAAGTGATTTTTTTAAAAAAATTGAAACTTCCAGAAGAATATTTCGTAGGCACAAAGTTTATAACCTTTAAATGGTGACAAATAGGACGTTTTTCCTTATACTGGGAGTGCTTGTATTTACGTGTGATAAATAAACGTTGCCCTCTCACCGCTCCTGCCTCTTCCTTCTTCTGCCGACAAATCGGGAAGGTCAGGTCGGGGTCAGCAGCCATCCCAGGAAAGGCATGCCACGCACATGCCTCAGCTCTGGCGAGCAGGAAGACACAGGCGAACACGACGGTTTCTGGTGGGGCTGGCGTGTGGGGCGCACACCCACACACTGCTGTGTGGACTTGTTGTTTCCACAAAATGAGTCTTCCGCGGTGGGAAGGGAATATTAACATTATTTGATTGGCTGTGTGTCAGCCTTGTTCAGGGAGCAGACGCCAGGACCGCACCCGCAAAGGGTCTCAACACAGCATCAGCTGAGAAGCGCTCCCTGGCCACCTCCAAGTTCTCCACCGCGACTTCCTGTTGTCCCGGTGCCTGTGTACACAGACTTCACTCCTTCATTCCTTCGGTGCTTACCCAGTACCTTCCACGGGCTAGGGATCCTCCGGCAAAGACCCCAGGGTCCCACCTGAAGGAGCTCACAGTCGGGGGCAGGTGTGGGGACAGAAAAACGAACCAAGTGCCCTTGTAGAGAGAGCTCAGAGAGCCCCGGCGGCTCAGCAGACGGACAGGCCACCAGCTCCACTTGGGATGGGGTGGGGGCTTCCAGGGTGAGCTGACACCTCTGATGGGTCTGCAGTATGGCTGGAATTCCCCAGCTGGGGCAAACGCTCGGCAGAGGGGAGAGAGTAGAGCGTGCGGGACCCTCTGCAGTGGGAGGGGGCCGCGGCACACAGGCGCACCGAAACCCCATAACTGTCCACTGAGTCGTGTGCCCTGCCCACCGGACTGGGAACCCGCGGGCATGGATATGAGCTCCTTGTGCTCCGGTAGCCCAGAGCCTGACAATGGGCAGGATGCGGTGGGGGCACTCAGTGCTCAGGGGGTCCTTGAAACCCCAACCGCCCCACAGCTGGCCCTGCCATGGCCGCCACTTTGCTTGGGCCCAGAAGGGACTTCATGTCCTTTCTCCCTTGCAAAGCCTGGACTTGGGATTCTGATCTCTCAGTGCTGGCTGGGTTGCTCAAGACCCCAACATTCTTCTTTTCTCTGTGCCACGTTACAGAAACGACAGCGAAAACGGCAGCATTTTAAAACTGACTCTGAAACGCCATCTCCAAAATCAGGATACGCTTCTTTCTCCTTCTCGGTGTATGAATTAATGTCAGAGGAAGACAAATGGCGAGCACATCACGCCCTTGAAAATAATAAAATACTTTGATCAAAGAAGAATGTTTGGTAAACTTGCCTGGAGTTCAACTAATTGGTTTGGGAGCAGATAGAATCTCCCTGCCAGGCTCTGCTGCTAAATTAGTATTGGTCAAGGTGTTTGAAGTTCAGAGGAGAGCGGATTCTCAGAGGAGAAGCCCATTTGAATAATTAGCACCACGTGGTGTTCCCAAACCCGGCTGGGCATCCCACCCGCCTGGAGAGATGAAAGAGGCACTTCCCCTGCAACTGATCTGGCTCGACTGCCCTGCCCGTGGAGGCGCTCTGGAACCCTTTAAAAACAAGTGGCAACTTTCAACAGCACCTCCCTTCAACATGAGGTGTTTGAGGTGGGAAAGAGAGACCAGCGTGGTGGGGGCGGCCTTCTCCAGGGGCCGCCGCCCCACAGAGGGGTTACTCCGCCTGGGCATTGCTGACTTTGGGGACCCCGTCACTCTCTTTCTGGGAGCTGCTCTGTGCCTGGGGAGACGAGACGCCAGGAACACATGCCCCCTCCCTGATGTGACAACAGACGTGTCTGCAGACATTGCTGAATGTCCCCTGGGAGGCCACAGTCACCCCCAGTTGAGAACCACGGGGCCCAAACAATAAAATCTATTCTTCGGCTCTAAACAAAACTTGCTACGCGTGGCTTCAGTCCAGAAGTTCCTTTTTCAGAGCGTGTGTCTTGTTCTAGCCGGTGGCTGTCCCCTTTCCCGCTCGCAGTAGCCTTAAGATGGAGATTCCAATCACCAGTCTCCACCACTGATCGGTAGCACTGCAACCTAATCGGGGGTTGCGCCCCCTCATCCCTGTGACCTGGGGCCAGACCTTTCTTCTCTCAGAGCCTCGGCTTCCCCACCTGTGAAGGACAGAGACCACCCACCCGTTTGTATGGTGGGGGTTCCACGAGCTGACGCAGGGGCTGCCCAGCGCCCAGCAGGGCTCGCGAAACAGCAGCTACTCTTACTGTGTCTTCCCACCTCTGCTCAGCCAGGGAGGAGGAGGCCGTTCCCCAGCACGAGAGTCCTCCCTGCTACTAAGTCCTTTCGCTGTCGGCTGGGCAGATCCCCAGGCCATGTCACACCTTTGGAAAGCCCCTCCCTTGTGACAGGTGCGCAGGGCCCAGCGGACCGCACGGGCCTAGGCGTCCGTCAGCCCACGCTCAGCCTCCAGCCCCACTGTGAAAACGGGGTTCGCAGGTCTCGGTGAGGACATCATGGGGCGACGCACGTAAAACTTCCCCATACACAGCAGGGTCACGGACGCTGTACTTGATCACACCCGGTCCAGCCAGCTCTGGAGACAGGCAGCCCTTGGTAAACGGATGTTTGGTTCACTCTTGCACTGCTTCTTTGCGAAAAATGTATCTTTTTAGTCCACTTACATATTGAATGTATATGTGTATCACATGTGTATATATGCATATTATATAACCTATACACAAATAACATATATATCGTTTCAAAATAGCATGCTGAATATACACCGTGCTTCTTTCTCTCAAAATGTCTTGGAGGTCAGACCATGGAGATTTTTCTCATTCCTCAGATCAGCACCTACCAGCCTCTTATTCTGACAGAGAAGGACCCTGAGCCCCCAGAATCCCGTCTGTCCACTCTGCCCAGTGCTCGGTGGTCTGAGGAGCCACAGGGCAGGGCAGGCTTCTTCCCACTCGTCACAGACAGGGCCTGCTGAGTTGGGGGGGGGGTCCTGCCAAGGCTGCAGGCTGGGGCCACGTCCCTGCAGCCCTCTCCCCTGCCCCAGGCAGAGCGTCAGAGCCCTGCAGGGACCCCATGTGGACCACGGGCCTTGGCCCAGCCACAGGCCCCAGACATGGGCTAGCGCCGGCCGAGGCAGCCCAGCCATCGCAGGGCCCCTGCATAGCCCGAGGCTGGGATGGGAAGGTGCCCCGTCAGGCCCTCGGCCTCCACCCCCCACACAGACAGGAGCGTCTCAGACTCTGCCTCCAGGGGCAGAGGACAGGGGCTCCTCCCAGAAGGGCTGCGGTGGCGGTGGCGGCGGGGGTGGGGGGCAGAAGGTGGGGAGACCGTGGGAGTGGAGCCCAGGGGACCTGGCTGGGAATCGAGACTCTGCTGTGCAGCCTTAGGCAGCCACCCAACCGCACTGAGACTCACCGCCCTCGTCCCTCACGCAGGGGCTCCGTTCTGCAGATTTTATTGCGGGCCTGGGCAAGGTGTCTGAGAACCGAGATGAGCATTTCCCAAACACAAGGGGCACAGTAGAAGGGGCAGCCCCTGTGTCCCCCCAGGTGGCACACAACCACACCAAGGTGGAACTCCAACCCGTCAAAAGCCGTGTGTGGGGTAGGGTGGCCACGGGTGCTGGTCAGGCATCAGGGACGACCCTCCCTCCCTCCCCAGGGAAAGTGTGCTCCTCTGTCTGGGTGCCCCCTGACCTCAGGGAAGTCCTCGGCCCCTCTGAGTCCTAGCTTTTCTGATCTGTAGAATTAGACTCTCTCAGAAGTCCCTTCCCACGCTCAATGAACTCCTCACGTGCGAACACTCAGGGATTCTCCTCCTCCTTGGAGGTCTGTCCTCATGCAGCGCTGTGGGCCGGCTCTGGGTGCTGGTATACGGGGCGGAGGGGGGGTCGCAGCCACACTGGCTGGGTGGGTCTCCAGGTGTTCCTTCCTCCCCGGCTCTTAGTCACCTGCCCAGGAATGCCAGCGCTGTGGGAGATGACGGAGCGTCTGAGCCCTTCTGGTCGCCAGGTGTTCCCGGAGTTCCTGCTGCCGGCCCCGATCCCGGCCAGACAGCTGCTCCCCGCACTTCGGAAACCCAGGGTGGGGGCCCACCTCTGCTCGCCCCGATGTCACCAATTCTATCTTCCTCTTTTTTCGGAAGGAGGAGATTTAGTGGGAAATTATTTCTTGGAGTCAAGATTAAGATCCTAACACTTCGCCTCATAGACTCCTTGCGGAGAATCAGCAAAGAAAGATAGAAAAACCACATTTAGCGAGGAGGTGGCCCAGAGCCGGCGGCATGGGTCCCTGTAGGGCCAGGGACCTCTATGGGGACACTTTGGCCAAGGGCTCACGACTCCGTGGAAGGAAGGATGACATGCTCCGGATAGGAAAGCCCAGGGAAAGTGAAGTGCTCCCGAAGCCACAGAGAGTGAGCACCAACGCTGAGATGTGACAAAGTGACAGGGACTGTCGGCTCTCCCCGAGGGAGCGCTGTGGGCCGGCTGGACCCCCGCACCTGGTCCCGGGGTCCCGGTCCCAGGACCCCACTCTCCTCCACCAGACCCCCACCAGCAGACCCTTCCCCAAACACACGCTGTAAGTTTCAAGTCCGGATGTATTTTTTTAATTTGCCAGGTAAGTTGTGAAATTAGGTGACTGCTCTGCCTACCTTGCATTCTCTGCGCATCTGCTACAGAACAGAATAATAGAATAAAAGTTACCTTCCCGTTTCAGTGTCAGGTGCTTTTTTGTGCCCTGACCGAGCAGCCCAGTAGGTAAAGCACTCGCCCCAAATCTCACAGCTGACGGGGGCAGCGCCATAATCAGCCTGGGTGTCCTCGGACCCCAAGCCCAGGGTCACCCTGCACAGCCCCTGCCTCCCGGCAGAGGACCATCCCAACGGCCTGGGTGCATCCCGCCCACCCACCACGGGGCTCCCAGCCCAGGACTTAGCTGGAAAGGCTTCTAGGAGAGATGAGAGTGATCAGCAGCACCCAGGCCTCTGTCTGAGGGCTTCCTCTGTCCGTCTGTCTGTCATCTGTCCACTCCATCAAAGGCGGGGACTCACCCGACGCGGCTCAGCCGCAGGGGTGGACTGCCCTTCCTTCTTCCGTCCGAGGAAGGAAGCCTCGCAATGAGGGCTGGGTGGTTTGCGGGGGGAGACGGGAGTTCGAACGTGGACTAGAACGCGGATGGCAACACCGCATTTTCCCTTAACAACCCGATCCTGGCCTGTGCCTCAGTTTCCCCTGGTGATGGCATCTCAAAGCTGCTTACAGGCCACGTGCTGAGGGGAATTAGAACATCACCAAGCCCTCCACATGGCTGACAGCCAGGAGTCCCCTCCTCCTGTGCCAAGCTGGGGTAACGACACCCCCATCGTGGGCCCCAGGAGGGACGGGGGGGTCCCCACCCCAGGCCTCCCGCTGAGCATTCGCTGGCTTGTGACCGAAATCTGTAATTACTGCGTGGCATTGATTATCGGCAGGGAGAGGACGTGTTGTGATTTTTAAAAATTATATAAATTAACCTCTAGACTTCTTCTGTTCAACTTTCTATGACTATATCTGCCCTTGTTTCTGCTTGTATAGAAATTAAATTTTTGCCTTTTCCTGCAAAATGATCTTTTATAGCCTACCGGGGTCACGATAATAATACTTTGTACCACGGCAGCGCCTTTTATCCGGGACTCAAAGTACTTCATAAACCTTAATTAATTCTTGCAACAAGCCCCGTGAGGTAGGGAAGGACTATTATCCCCATTTCACAGATAAGGAGAGGGAGACGTGGGGAAGTGAAGCAGCTTGCCGAAGGCCCCAAAGCAGTTAGCAGCTAAGTCTGAACAAGACCGCGGAAAGCCGGTCCCGGGACCGCTGGGCCCCGGGCGGGCGTGATTGGTGATTGACAGAGGCCCCCGTCCACGGCAGCAGCGCCCGCCCGTGGTAAACACACGGTGTGCGGCTCCCAGGTGTTACGGCCCCTTACTCAGCCTGACTCACGTGCTTCTCCCGTGGCCGTGGCCCGTCTTCACGCGAGCCGAGCAGAGCCCGCAGACCCCCTCTCCGATCCAAATGCCTCTGCTTCCTCGCCGCCTTAGCCAGCAGGGTCCCGCTTCCCTCACATAGGGCCCCCCCATGCCCCGGCTGGGTGCTGGGTGCTGGGTGCTGTGCCAGCAGCTGTCGACCTGTGCCCTTGCCCCACGTGAGTGCTCCCAGCAACCCTGCCGTTCTCCCCATTGGACAGATGAGGACAACAGAGCCTTGGAAACGGCCCCTGCGCCATCCCGCCGTGGAACCAGGATTCCGACCGACTACGGGCTCAAAGGTGCGTGACCTCGTCACCCTGCTGGCCGACACCAGGTGCCCCACTTCACTCACAGGAAGAGCTACCCATCTTACCATGGCATTGCCAAGGGTAACGGTAGGTGAGTAAGGGACTTTTACTGTTTGGGGAGCCAGGTCAAGCTGACAGCTGCTGTTCTCGGAGGCAGGAATGAACAGGGAACGCCCCCCCCGGAGGTCTGATCCCGCGCAGCACTCAGGAAGGGCCGTGGTCCCCGAGGGGCCCAGCAGCAGGCTGTCACGGTCGGCCCCCGACCACCCCCCAGCCCTTTCTCAGTGGCCTCTCACTCCAGCGGCAGAACCCCTTCCCTCGGGCTCGGGGAGCTTCCCTTTCTTCCCTCCCACGCAGCCGCTGCAGTCGGACAAGCCTGGATTTGAATTCTGGTTCTGCCCTCATGGTTAATCTTGGGCAAGTCCCGACCTCTTCGAGCCTCGGTTTCCTCATCAGTAAGAAGGAGTTGTTGCAAAGATTAGACCAGTTAATGGACAGAAGCCCACGGCACAGGGCCTGGCGGACGGCAAGTGCTCGGCGAGCGTCGTTACTCCGCCCTCCTCTGCTGGCCTGACCGCGGCCACGTTCTGTCATCGTGGGGCTGGCCAACTCTGCTCCTTGTTGCCTTTGCCCACATCCCAGCTCGGAGTCTCAAGGCCCTACCATCCCCGCCAAGGTCACTGCAACACCCAAGAGCCATCACCGTGGCTACTTTCCGCAGTCCCAGGGGACAGCCTGCCTCTCACCGACGTGGATGCCACCCTTGTCTCTTCCATATCCTGAAACTCAGACCCCTCCCTGCTAAAGGTTTAAGGTGCCCCCGGCCTTCAGCCTTCGTGCCCTGCCGTCCCGGGATCCCATCCACCCTGGCCGAGTTAGGGCTGCAAGCAGGCTCAGGCAAGGGACATCAGGAGACCCCTCCCCGGGGCCACTAAGTGAGGGGCAGACCCTCCGGTGTGGTCCTACGGCTAGAAGGAGCAGGCTTCTCTCTGGCAGAGCAAATCTGAGAGAAACTGGCCCGGTTTTCTACCGGACTGTCTCTTTAAAAAATAAGAATTGTTGCACAACAACACTTCAGTTTTAACAAGTTCGGATGTATCAGCCTTTACTTTTCTCTCGCTCTTTCCCCTGAGGTCCCCCTTTGTTCTGCCCCCGCTCCTCGGGCCACACCTTCCAGGCTCAACTGTTGGATCTTCAGTACGGTGAGAACCCCAGGACACAAGGCTTTTCAGGCCACAGGTCAGTTCATTCAAAGCCCCACCGACCTGCGACCCCCACCCCCCAAAAGCCCCACTCGCCGCCTCTCAGCTCTGCCCCCAGCTGGTAGCCTGAGGTCTCTGAAAGCGCAGCCTCTGTCGCCAGTCAGCTGTGGTATCCTGGCCCGTGGCAGGACGTGCTATTCATTCTCGTGGCCTTCGAGGGGCTTTGTCCACATCCCAGCTCAGGTGCCCCTCCTTCCCCAAGCCTTTCCACTCCTGCTGCTGGAGCCAGAGCCATACCAGCCCTCTGCCCCTCTCTGTCCTCATTCCTTCCTACCCTGGGTCACAGTCATCGGTGTGCTGGGCTTATCTTCCCCTCGATGACAGCCGCCCTGGAGAAGCAGAAACACTGCATTACTCACCCCACCCCCTCCCCTCCTCAGCCTGGGGCCGGGGTCACAGCCGTGCACCGCCCCTCCACCGGGGACGGGGCCTCTTCCATCAGACAGCCGGACTCTGTCCCCCAACAGCGTCCGCCTGTCTGAAGGAACTGGTGTCTGGTGGATGGAGATGGGGCCACGTCACCATTTTTAGGGGACAGAGGGTGTTATCTGCAGAAGGGAAGCCGGTCTGGTGGTCCCCCTCCCATCGGCACCCTGCAGCACCCTACTTCCAGAATTGAAAATACGGGGCTGTGTTTAAGATTTTATTTGGAAGCTGGTCATTTCGAATTTGGGGAGTATTTTCCTGTAGAAACACCACTGGGAAAGGTAACCAGTTGCCCAAAATAGCTCACAAAACCGAGTTGGCTCCTATGTTCGAATGAGCTTGTCACCTGCCAATGAAAACTGAAGAAAAGAACGGTCCCACCGGCGCACAGGTCCCGAGGGGCCCACGACCTCCCGGGCGCTCACCCCACCTGCTCACCGGGACCCCGGGTCTGCCTGTGTCTCTCTCCGCAAGACCCAAGCGTGGGTCCTGACACTCCAGGTGCCCTCGAGCAGCCTTCTCCTGGCGTCCCACCTCGCGGCCCTTCAGCCTGCTGGGCCCCCTCTCACCCTTGACCTGAACGGGTGCGTGGGGGTGCGGGAGTGCCCTGAAGCCCCTTCTCCGCTCTCCAGAGCAGACTCACGTCGGATCTCGAAAGCGGGCCTGCCTGTGCTGAAAGGAGCGGGCAGAACTGGGTGTCCCTGGAGGCGATAACACCTGCGTGCCTGGTCCTCTCTGCCGGTGTTGTTACAAGCGTCTTCCAGAACTCAGGGCTGGGGAAGCGGAGAGGGACCTCCCTGCCTCCTGTGTTCATTTGGCCTCTGGGTGGTTATTGACCTCCACTCCGAGCTTGGCCTCCAGCTGCACCCGTCAAGGAGGGTCCTCGTTGTCTGTGATCGAGAATCAGGAAGCCTGGACTCACGTCCGTCCTGCCGTCGGGCCGCGGAATCCCCCCGCACTTTGGTGCCCACGCCGTTCACCCAGTTCTTTCCTCAGGGAGCAGAGTCAGAGAGCATCCCGCCCCGGACGGCGTTCGTGAACTGGAAGCGTTTTTTTTTAGATAAACAACGAATAACTGAGTAAACAGAGAGAGCGCAGCCAGGTGGCCTTGGGGTGCAGGTTCTCCTGGAGTTTGATTGCTGTTTTCTTTAGGGCAAAGTTAATAATCACACAAATGCTTAGACCCGCTACCACCTCGGTCAAGTCCTACTTTCTGCCCAAACAAGGTGAACTCAAAAAGAAGAACCACATCAAATCAAGTTCAGACGAACTTCTCACAATTTTAAATTCAGATTATAAAAAGGAAAAGGAAAACCCTCTCTCTCCACACAGAGATACCATTATAGCTCATTCTCTCTCTTTTTTTAAAGATTTTATTTATTTACTGTTTTTAGAGAGAGGGGAAGGGAAGGAGAAAGAGAGGAAAAGAAACATCAATGTGTGGTTGCCTTTCTCTCACCCCCCCCCCCAATTGGGGACCTGGCCCACAGCCCAGGCATGCGCCTTGACTGGGAATCGAACAGGTGACCCTTTAGTTCACAGGCCAGCACTCAATCCACTGAGCCACACCAGCCAGAGCTATCACACATTCTTTTTTGTAGGTAGACCTTGGATGATTCTGTAGCATCCAAACACATCGACACAGGGTGGGTGCCCGGTCCTTGTCGCAAGGACGAAGGGCCTGGAAACGGCAGGAAAAGTTCACGTGACGTGGCTCATCCTCCTTGCACGGGAGCCCCAACCTGCAGAAGGCCGAGAGCCTGCACCAGATCTTCACTTCCCCAGCGGCTCTGAGCTCACATCCCTTGAGTCTTGTCAGAAGGCACGCAGCTTCTGGTTCACGGGGTCTGGGGCGGGGCCGAAGGGTCTGCCCTTCTACCAAGCCTAGCGCTTCTGCTGGGCCCTGGGCCTCCACCAGGAGAGCAGGGCTCGGAGCAGTGGGCCTGTTCCCTGGGGACACTTCAGGGTCACTTGGGGGCTTTTTAAGAGTCATGTTTAGGCTCCCCTGCACCCCACCAAAAAGGTTCTGCTTTTATAGTCTGGGCCTGGGCATTGGTACACTTTTAAAAGTTCCCCAGATGACCCTAGTGTTCAACCAAGAGGTCCCATGCTAGGACAGCAGACTTGTCCAACAAATGAAACCTAAAGCCCGTGGGGTTGCACAAGGCCACCCTGGCTGGAAAGCACCTGGAACAGTGCGTGACTGGTGTGCGGTTGCTGGGGAAGTGTTGGCCGTTATTAGTATAATACCAAGGGCAGTGTTAAAAATGGCTGCCCTGGCTGGTGCAGCTCAGTGGATTGAGCGCCAGCTTGCGAAGCAAAGAGTCACGGGTTCGATTCCTGGTCAGGGTACATGCCTGGGTTGCAGGCCAGGTCCCCAGTAAGGGGCACATGAGAGGCAACCAAGCATCGATGTGCCTCTCCCTCTCTCTCCCCCTCCCTTCCCCTCTCTCTAAAAGTAAATAAATAAAATTCTAGAAACACATGGCAGCCGTGCAACAACACAAGCCTGGGCCTTGATGTGAAGGGTGGGGCTTCAGTTGACAGTGTGCACCGAGGTCTCAGCGTCGGTGCATCAGCCACAACAAATGCAGCACAGGAACACAGGGGACTAGTTGTGGGGAGGGGGGCGGGGGGATGAGAGCTCGCTATTTCCTGCTCAATTTTTCTGTGAACCTAAAACTGCTTTTTTTTTTAAAAATGAAGATCATTCATTTAAAAACACTAACACCTGGCACCACACAGACCCTGGCCAGTCGGAGGGAAGTAGGGTTCCCATGGCCCCAGAGGGACACACGGCAGCTCTCTGTGATGAATCGTGGAGGGGGAGGGAGGCCCCCAGGGACAGGGGGCAGCAGCCAGAGGGCTCAGGGCCGCAGAATTATTCTTATTTCAGTGTTTGAACAGCTGGCACGATCCTAGCACCTGAATACCCACTCCGACTAATACTAATGTCATCATGGTTATTTTGTGAGTTGAAGGCAGGAGTGAAGGCTGTGGCGAAATGACCGCCCTGGAAGGCGGGCACCGCTGTCCCCATTTCACCCATGAAGAAACTCTCCGTGGCCGAAGAACGTTCAGCGGGAAGCTGGGAACCGAGCCCAAGCTTGTCTGCGGCAAAACCAAAGCCCTTCCCGGAGGAGAGAGGCTCTTTCCGGCCACGTCACCGATGATCGGCCCACCTGTTACTGCTTTACTTCTCCCCAGAGGCGGGTGGTGAAGCTGGCATTTGCAAAGGGGCGGCTCTGCTTGTGCACCAGAGGCTGGAGCTCCTGCCCAAGGCGCCCCCCCCCCCCCGGGAAAAGCTGCCCTCGCACCCTGCCTTATTTCAGAGCTGGAGATCGTGGGCGTTGCCAGGACCCCTGGAGCTTGTCCAGTCTGTCCCCTCATGCTCCCATTTTAGAGACGGGAAGAGTGAGGTTCTGAAGAGGGAAACAACTCGGCTGAAGCAACACAAGCAGACGGTGGCAGAGCCGGGGCCAGGACGGAGGCCTGTGACTCCCAGCACGGGACAGCTGCCCTTGGCGGGGGCAGCTCCAGGCACCACTGCCCACGCTGCCTGGGCCTACCTGCCCACGTGCGATTACTCCGTAAGGAGCCGCCTCCCCCCTGCGGTCTGCCGGCCACAAGGCCGCTCTCTGAGCTGCATTCAGTGACATCACTGGGAGTTGGCCATGTGTGACCTCACGGAGGTGTGACAGTGTCGCATACACCTCCTCTAGGCTTCAAATCTGCAGCTCAGCATCTTTCCAGAGCCTTCACGCTGGTCAGTGTGAGCCTCACAAAAGCTAATGGGTAGACGAGAGCCTGTTTAGTGTAACCAGGGGTGTGGTTTTATGATCGGGAAGAATCGCCATTGTCCAGCAGCATGAGAAAGCGGTTTTAAAGTTAAAATTATATCATGGGGTGGCTCTCAGACTCCAGTGATTTATGACACCTCCCTGGAGAGTCACAGGGGTGCATTCTTCCAAAGGAGGTCGGAGCGTCCCCACTTGCTTCTGAGTGCTGAGCGAGCAGACTCTCCGAGAAGATCCTGTCCCAGGCCGAGGTCCTGCCCCAGGAACGCAGCCTTTGAAGGGCCAGGGTAAAGGCAGGCACGGCCCCGGTGAGTTCAGGCGGTCTCCAAAATGCAAGTGCTGTCGGGTGTGCTGCTGTGTGTGCATCTGCCACGGGTGTGTGCATCTGCCACGGGTGTGTGCAGCTTTGACTGAGAGCTGCAGCTTCCAATGTGGTGGCCACCAGCCAGGCGTGGCTAGGTAAGTTTAAGTTAATTAAAGTTCAATCCAATTACAGAGTCAGTGTCTCCGTCACTGCAGCCACATTTCAAGCGCCTGGGAGCCACGGAGTGGTGCCGGTCTGGACAACAGAAATGCAGACCACCGAAGCAGAATTGGATGGCGCGTGCTGGTCTCAGCAGTGCCCCGCCCCCGGCAGCAGGGGTGTTAATCTGGACCCAGGGAACCAGTGAGAATGGCCTGAATCACGTGAGCCTCGGTGTGGTCAGAAGATCTAGGGCTGGGGACGGTGTCCACGTCCCACGGGGAGGAGCTCGCTGGCTGGACCACGGTGTTAGGTCCGCTCTGCCCAGGACGAGCTCCAGGACACACTTCACTTTGCAAGGACATCCTGGAGACACAGTGGAATTACAGGCAATCTCTTATTTTGCACCTTGCCCACCTCTCTGATCCTAGAAATTCAGTCACGAAGAGATGATTCCCCCAGGAAAACGTTCCTGTTTATTCTTAGGGCATGTTTGATTTCAGGGAACCCAAACAACCCAGATGACGCAAAGGGTGACCTACTCTAAAGAGCTGGGCAGTCACCTAGAACCCGAGGGAGGTGGGTCAGTCCTGACAGGAGCTGGAAGTGGCCTGCATAAGCCTGGTGTGGTCCCAACCCCCACAATGTCCCTTTTCCACTGCTCTCCTGGCCACAGTGGTCATTCTTCTCCGGGCATGTGCGCTCAAATGTCCCCCGGCTGCCTGCCCTGCTCCTGGGCCTTATCGCTCCAGCGAGGCGGAACTTAACTTGCGCGAGCAATTCCGACAGAGGAAATCTGGCCCCCGAAGGTCGGGTCAGCTGTCGGCCCCAGGGCCCCTT
Organism: Anoura caudifer; assembly: GCA_004027475.1. Classification (NCBI taxonomy): domain Eukaryota; kingdom Metazoa; phylum Chordata; class Mammalia; order Chiroptera; family Phyllostomidae; genus Anoura; species Anoura caudifer. The sequence continues at coordinate 388,452 of PVKU01000683.1, read as the reverse complement.
GCTGGAGCCCGGGGGCAGGTTTACGCCAAGGCTGTGGAAGGCACAGGTGCGCTGGAAGGGAGCTGCCTTCCTGGCCCAGCTTGCAGGCGATAAACCGAAACATCCTCCACAGCGAGGTCAGAAAACAGGAAACGAAACAGTGTCGGTCTCTGTGGTCAACGATGATGATCAAATCAGCTGGAAATTCAAGACGTGAGCCCCAATTTTCAGTGTGCGAGTGTCTAGAACAGGGCCTGCGCAATGACGTGCTCTGGGAATATTTGTACGGAAGGGGAGGAAGGAAAGGAGGAAGGGGGGAAGGAACCTACCGCCCTGAACAGGTTCACAGAGCACAGGAATTTCTTATCATAGATTTGATTTAAAAGAAAAAAACAACTCTTCCTTCTGAGCCTAGGATGGGCGTAAAGTTTCCAGCATCTTCCTTGCGGATGTTACTGAAAACCTCCCCTCCCCACCACACTGGGAGCTGGGCCATGCAAGGGACCACAGAAGGGACAGCCCCCTCTCAGGGCACAGTGACCAGGCTCGGTCTGGTGGGGAAGACACAAGTTACACACCTAAGCTCGTGAAGGTATGTGTGCTTATCCTAAGCACGCACAGGCGGTGGTTACCAAGCTCGGGGAGGCAACGAGCAGACCCAGCGAGGAGCACAAGGTGGTTGACCACAGTCACACATTCACACACAGATAAACCAGGTGAAAATGGGCAGCAAGACAGACAGCAATGCAGGGCCCCAGAGCTGGGAAATAAAGCCTAAAAGCACCGATTGAAAATACTTGTGGAGGTTGAGGTGCTGGGAGAGACGCCCAGCCTCACAGGAGAGTTTGTTGGAGAGACCCACAGGGTCCTAGAATGTACACAAGCCCACCCACACGGAGATCAGCACCAGAAGGGCCCAATTTGCTTGGGGAAAGCTGCAGAAGGGACTGGAATCTGAGAGTGGAGCAAGCGCCATTGTTCCCTCTCGGATCCCGCCCCCACATCCAGCATCCCAACCCAGCAACTGGGCTGCACTGCCCTGGGGAACACCTAAGGCTCTGCCCCTCATACATAACAGGCACAACTAGACCCCCCCCAAAAAAAAAGAAGAAAAAAAGGCTCAAACAAAAGAACAGATCAAATCACCAGAGCCAATACTTTTAAGCGACCAAGAGATAGCCAACCTATCAGATACACAGTTCAAAGCACTGGTGATTCAGAAGATCACAGAATTGGTTGATTTTGCTCACAAATTAGATGAACAAATGAAGGCTACAATAAGTGAAATGAAGGAAAACGCACAGGGAACCAATAGAGATGGGAGGAAAACTGGGACTCAAATCAATGAAGTGGACCAGAAGGAAGAAACATCCAATCAGAAAAGAATGAAGAAAGAATAATTCAAAAAAATGAGGAGAGGCTTAGGAACCTCCAGGACATCTTTAATGTCCCAACATCCGAGTTATAGGGGTACCAGAAGGGGAAGAGGAAGAGCAACAAGGGGAAAACTTATTTGAACAAATAATAAAGGAGAATTTCCCCAATCTGGCAGAGAAGGTGGACCCAAGGAGGAACACACCAAGGCACATCATCATTACATTAGCCAAGATTAAAATGAAGGGGAGAATTCTAGAAGCAGCAAGGGATAAGGGCACAGTCACCTAAAAAGGAGTTCCTATCAGGCTGTCAGCTGACTTCTCAAAAGAGATATTCCAGGCAAGAAGGGGCTGGAATGAAGTATTCCAAGCCATGAAAGGCAAGGACCTACATCCAAGATTGCTCTACCCAGCAAAGTTTTCATTTAGAATGAAAGGGAAGATAAAGTGCTTCTCAGATAAGGTCAAGTTCAAGGAGTTCATCATCACCAAGCCCTTATTATATGAAATGTTAAAGGGACTTATCTAAGAAAAAGAAGATAAAAAAAGGACAGTAAAAAGACAGCAAACTCACAGATATTAACAACCACACCTAAAACAAAAGCAAACTAAGCCAACAGCTAGACCAGGAGCAGAAACACAGAAATGGAGATCACATGGAGGGTTAGCAACAGGAGAGTAGGAGGAGGAGAGAGGGAGAAAAGGTACAGAGAATAAGTAGCATAGATGGTGGGTAGAAAATAGACAGGGGGAAGGCAAGAATAGTGTGGGAAAAGTAGAAGCTAAAGAATTTATGACACATGGACATGAAATAAAGGGAAGAATGTGGGGGGGAGAGGGTGCGCAGGGTGGAGGGGAATGATGGGGGAGAAATGGGACAACTGCAATAGCATAATCAATAAAATACAATTTAACAAAACAAACTAAAAATAAAAGAGAATACAGGACAGCATTAAAAAGAACCAAAATTGCATCTTTTCATATGTATTTATATCAAGTCACACTGTTCTGTTTGGGATGACGAAAAAGGACAATAGTAATGGCTGCATAGCACTGGGAATGTGCTTAATGCCCCTGAATTGTACACTTAAAAATGGTCATAAGGGCCCTGGCTGCTGTGGCTCAGTGGACTGAGCACCGGCCTGCAAACTGAAACGTCGCCGGTTTGATTCCCCTTCAGGGCACAGGCCTGTGTTGTGGGCCAGGTCCCTGATAGGGGGCACGTGAGAGGCAACCAATCAATGTTTCTCTTGCACATGGATGTTCCTCTCCCTCTCTTTCCCCCTCCTCATCTCTAAAAATAAATAAAAATATTTAAAAGTATTTACAAGGGCAGGTTTTATGATACATATATTTTACCACAAATCCACACGGGATACATGATTTTATATATCTGTGTTTTCATTTTTCAATACAACTCTACACCTCTCTGTACCATTAGAGGACATTCACAGACGTAGCTGGGAACGTGGAATACCACTGCACGCCGTGGCCACAGCGAACCGTATTACCATTCCACTCCATTCCTGTTGGATATCAAGGGTGGTTCCAACTTTTGGTCGTTACCAAAAATTTGGACATTTTTGTGAATAACTTTGTGCATGAAACTTCATCGGCTTTTTAAAACTATATCCTTAGGATACAGTCCCAAAAGTGGGATTACCGAGGGAAAGGGTGTGGCATTTTTCGTGCTTTTCACCCTTGTGGCCAGGTGGCATTTGGTAAATGTTGTACCTAGGAACCCTGCGCCCTGCTCTGCGTGAGGGAGCCGGGGTCGCTGCCCCACAGCCGACCCGAGGCCATTTCGAGAATCTAGGCATGAGTACCTTCTCCCCCTCCTCCTGCCGGGTGCCTGGCCCCACCTCGAGGTGCTGCTTTGGGTGGAAAGCACAGTCACAGCCCTCTGGCCGTGGGCTCGAATGTCACCCTGGCAGCAGGCCTCCCAGACTCTCGGAGGAGGGGCAGGCAGCCCAGGGAGGGAGGAGGTGAGTGCGGATGAGGCCTTGGTAGGCTGGGAGGCAGGAGGCGAGGGCCGCCCTGAGGGACGGATTGTGGGTCTTTTCGGCCAAACCAGGACAGAATGAGAGTGAAAAGGGATACGCCTTTTTAAAGATTCTATCTCTTTCTTTTTAGAGAGAGGGGAAGGGAAGGAGAAAGAAAGGGAGAGAAACATCAATTGGTTGCCTCTTGCACACACCCCAACCAGAGACCTGGCTGGCGACCCAGACATGTGCCCTGATGGGAATTGAATCAGTGACCTTTCAGTCTGCAGGGTGACGTCCAACCCACTGAGCCACGCCAGCATGACAAAGGGGACACTATCAATCACTACCCTGGTAGAACAGCACAAACCACAGCTGACTGTACCCGCGAACCAGGATTTATGCTGGACTTAAATGTCACCCGGGACCGTGTGTCTACCCTGCAGTCAGCACCAAGAGTCTGTGTGGAATGGGACCCCAAACATCTGAAAAGGGGGCCTTACTGGAGACTGGCCTCTACGTGGGTGCAGCAAAGGGAAAACTTAGCCCCACAGTCCTGGGACCAAGGGGCAACAAGACAACTCCCACACCTGGATGCTAATTCTCCTCCCTGTCAAAGAGGCAGAGACTGGAGGAAGCAGAGAGGTCCCTAGGAATGCTGCCTGGGGGCTGCACTGACTTGAGGTGGGGCACATCTCTATCAGCACAGATAAGGATAAGCTGTTCCAGAGGGAAGCCCCTGGGGCAGATGTAGAGCAGATATGAGAAGGTCACCATGGTTGAGCCCTTGAGAGCGTATGGAAGAACCCTACAACCTACAGCCCTCTGAAGTCCTAGGCCCAACAGCCAGCAAAGTAACGGTGAGATGCCCCGACTCCCGGACTTTGCAGCCGGCTGCCCTGAGAGCTCCACGGGCCTAAGGAGGGCGGGACGAGGGAGCGGGCAGTGCGGGCCCGGCCGGAGCGGCCTTCGGACAGTTTAGAAAACCAGGAGAACACTGACGTCAAGCTGCTCTATTTCTGGTCACCACCGAGCCCATCAATTCTAAACACCGTCACTGATAAAACGCCCCTCCCCGAAAATAATTCCTTGCTCCCGACAGCTGCCGAGGTCACGATGGAATTTCAACGACGTACTCCTCCCCTAAATGAATTCAGGGAACCGTCAGGTCCACAGCTGGCCCCTGCTGCCCACAGCCTGGGAAGCGTGTGTTCACGGTGAGGTTCTCACCCTTTGCAGTCCTCCCATGGGCCGGCCCCCTTGTCCCCATGGGCTGGGGACGCTGCGGGTTTTAGCAATGAAAGTCCCGAATGGTCGGCCACCCTGCTTTGAACTCAGCCCAGGCGCAGTTCCCGTCTTCGAGCCTCCAGACGGATCTGAAGCGAACCACGGCCTGGCGGGGGGGCGTGATCGCCGCGGGCCCGCCGTCCGTGGGCAGCTGTGGTGCTGAAAATGCACACAGCCCAAGGGCCAGCGGCAAGACGTGACGTTTTTGCTCGGTGGGTACAGATTTTAGTTCACACGTGAGACATTCAACTTAATTTGAATGGTATCTTTACAATAAAAGCTTCTTCTCTGAAAATCGTTTTTGGTTTTCAACCTAAAGAGCAAAGCAAGAGAATAATGAATGTTGCAGAGACAGCACTGCGTTGTGTCGAGGGGGGAGGGAGGGAGGGCGGGCGGCGTTAACAGGCTTCTCCTTCGGGTGCCGAGGACAGAGGCTACGTCAGCGGTGCGGCAACCCTAGGAGGGGCCTTCCGTTGCTGTCCCCATTCAGAGCTGGAGAAATGAGATCCATCCACACAGAGGGGAGATCCGGTGGCGTGAGCTAACGCACCAGGGTGGGCTGCGGTTCCAATCCACCCTCGGTCCCCTGAGTCCGCTCTCCTGACGATTAGGCAGTGACATAGGCAACCCCGAAGCCTGGAGTGTGCGGGCCTGGCGAAGAAATTTGGGGAACAACATTATAGCTGCCTCTTTCCGTGTTGCATGGCCGTGTGACCCGTCACCCCAAACTTCAGCCGGGCAAAGCAGCCACCAGTTGTGTGCCCAGATTCTGCGAGGCCAGGATGGTAGGGCCACGTCCACAACATTTAGGCCCTCAGCTGGGAAGACCCAGCGGCCCTATGACTTTGTGGCTTGTGGTTAGATTTTATCTGCCTTGTCCTTGCTCTGGCAGGTTATCAGCTAGGATCTCTGCTCTGCCCTGAGGGCCAGCCGCTCCCCCTGCGGCGGCCCCAGGGATGCGTCACAGCTAGCAAGGTGACCCAGGGCTCCCAGGCAAACATCCATGCTGGTGAGGCACACCTGGCATCACCTGTGCTTCATTCTATAGGTTTAAGCCAATCACCAGCCTGGCCAGACTCCTCTTTTCCTTTTAAGTTGATTTGAGAGAGAGAAAGAGGAAGGGAGGGAGAGTGGGAAAGAGAGAGAGAGAGAGAGAGATCCATCACCTGTTGTTCCACTCATTCATGCTTTCATTGGTAGAGTCTTGTTTGTGCCCTGACTGGGGATTGAATCTGCAACCTTGGTGCGTGGGGAAGACACTCTAACCAACTGAGCTACCCAGCCAGGGCTCTTTCTCCCGTTTCTTGCCCAGCCGGTGCTGACTTCCTAGGACTTCTGGCCCCTGCAGACCCCGGCCCAGCCCAGGGCTGTCAGACAGCCCAAGCCGGGGAGCGTTTCCGGGCGAGGCCCTGGGAGAGGAGTGCACAGGAGGTAACCTGTGACGTGCAGAACATCTGCTGAGTTTTTGGAGGCGTTTATAACCAACCCACAGTAGCTGCCTCCCTGGACTGTCGGTGGAAACATTTATTCAGACCCTGAAAGTTCAGACTCTTCCAGGCTGAAGTAAGCCCCTAACTGAGTCACTGAATCCTTTGGGAAGCGTCTGTCTCCTGCTGACACCCACTCTTTTCTCTTCCGCATGTTCCGGGGGGCGGGGGCTGGGGGGGGAAGCGGCCCGGCAGGGAGAGGGCATCACAGGAGCACCGCTGGGACAGTTTGCTGCGCAAGGGAGAGAAAGATGCCCCAGGGAGGGCCGCTCCCCGGAGTCTGACTCTCTGGAGACGGAGAGGAGAGGGTTCCCGGTGGTGCTCTGGACTCCGCCGCCCGTGCGCTAGAAGAGGCAAGAGAAGATGGCGTCTGTTGGGCCATCTTCACAGCGCTGCTCGGGGCCGAGCATGGGGGAGCACGGCCTGCTAAGCTTCGCGCTGACTTGTACGGGCTTCGACAACACCGCTAGTCTCTCCAACAGCCCTGCGGTCCTGAAGCAATCTGAGGTCCTCCCCGGCCGCTTACGCCACACCATTCTCTTCTTCCTTCTGGCAGTCAAACCCTAATTTTGTTCAGACAGGACACGAGTCCACTCGGGCTGCCGTGACAAACAGCCACTGGCCAGGTGTTGTCGGCAGGGCTGGACCCTTCTGAGGCCGTGAGGGGGTCGTGCTCCAGGCCTTGCCCAGCAGTGGCTGGTGGCTCCCTGGCATCTCTGGGTTCCTTGGCTCCTGGAGGCATCACCCTGACCTCTGCCATCATCGTCACATGGCATTTCCGTCCCCTGTCTCAGCCCATCGTCTTCCTTCCATTGGCATCTGTGTCCAAATTCCCCCCATTTGTGGGGGGTGCCACTGGTGCTGGATCGGGAGTCATCCTAAAGACCTATGGACCCTGATCCCCCCGGAAAGACCCTCTCTCCAAATATGACCACATCCTGAGCCACTGGGGACAAGGTCCAACTTGGAAGTTTGGGAAGGACAATGCCACCAGTGACAGATAGCATCTTCCAAGTAGCCTTGCTCTTAATGGGTGGCCCCAGCCCATTTCCAGGGCCTGGCAGCAAATCGTCAGCAGTTTAAGTCAACAGGAAGGTCCTCTCCTCCCCTCTGGGGATGGAGAGGACGAGGGGACACGATACAATCTGCCGACGGGACAGGAAGGGATGTGTGCTGGGAAGAGGTACTTCCGGGTGAAGAGAGACAGAGAGCCTTTGCTCTACCCTTGTCTCCACGACCCTCGGCCCCGTCCGTGTCTCCTGCCGGAGCCTCGGCAGCCTTCCGGAACCACGAGGGAGGGAGCTGGGCCCTCACCCTGGGCACCGGAGTGAGAAAGGGGGAAAGACCCGGGTCGCTGGAGGCTCCTACAGGGTGAAACTGGAGCCTCCCTCCCTCGAGACTTCTCATTATATGAGATGATTAATTTCCCCTGTTGCTTAAGCCGACGTGAAAGTGCCGCTGTGTTCGCCAGAACTCTTCCCAGGAAGTGTCCTGCAGGCAGGCAGGAACCTGGGGCAGGCCCCTGGGAAGGAGGCTGTGCTGGTCATCAGTCTGGTCTCCGACCCACACCCCGCCTGGCCTAGCCCTGCTCTGCGCCTCGGGGCGGGGCGGAGATGGGGCTGGCCCTGAGAATCACACTTATCAGCTCCCTCACGGCAGGTTCCTGGTAGGAGGTCGGAGGCTGGGAGAGGCTGTCTCCACTTCGACCAGGGTCCCTGGCATTGGCCGCGTCCTCCCGACAGTTCGCCCCCTCCGGCCTGCTCCGCTCTATGGTCCCAGCGTTCACCGGACAGCCGCAGGTGCCCACCGCTCCGCTAGGAGCCCTGGCTCCCTTGCAGGCCCACCCCTGGGAGGGGTGTCAGCCTCCTGCAGCTCTTCCACGTCATGATCCTGTGACAAACTCCCCTCCTGAACCACCGGCTCCGGCCCTGAGCGATACACGGCCTGATGTGCCGAAGGGGGACAGTTCATGCCTATTAATCATGGCAAACTCGCCTTCTAAGGTCTCCGGGCACTGTTGTCAGCAGGGATTTGGTTGGGCTGATGGAAATGAAGGTTGAGGCAGAGCCGAATTGTCTGCGCAGCAAAGGAGTGGACCCCGGGGCTGGCGGCTGCCCCCAGAATGACCCCTCTTCCCGCCTTCGGTCTCCTCCCCCATGTGAGCGGGACATACGGGTGGTCCCCTCTCTGTGCACCCACCAGTCCTGTTCTTGCCCTGGGTGCTCTGGCCCCTCCCCAGCTCACCCCTGGAGGAGCTTCTCTAAGGCCAGGCCTCCCCACGACCTGGGTCTAATAGCCAGAGCAGAGCGAACGTGCCAGGCTGGCACCCTGCGTGGCCGTGGTCCTGCTGACCGGAACAGACCAGAACACAAGCCCAGGGCTCAGCCTCCCCTCTGGGCTATGAGCTCAACTCCTTCTCCTCAGTAGCTGGAGGGACCCTGGCCTGGAACACCGATTCCAGGTCGTGCTCACGGCCTGTGTCAAGGGAGACGGCAGGCATCCCCTTCAGATGGTGCCCAGATGCGTGGCTGCCCGTGCCCAGGGCACCCCATGGCTCAGCAGGCACTTTCGGACAGACGGCCGCGGTCCTGACTCGGCAAGAATGTGGAGCTCACCCCACCCCAGGCAGAGCGTGCACCTTCCAGAAGGTCTCACTTGTGCAAGGGCCCTCCGCACGCTACTCCCTAACTCTTACTGATCTGGGGCTTCCCCAAGGTGGGGCCCCACGAGGGTGGGGCTCTGGCAAAAATGGGTCAGTGGCAAACCCAGCAGAGGTGCTGTGACATGTTGAGTCAGAGGCGGTCACCAGGAGCTTAGGAGAAAATAAAACAAAAGAGGCAGTTTTCATCACAAGCTGGCCTCGTCAGTTCCCAGCAGCAGGAGAGAGAGCTCACGCTCGCCCAGTGCAACCCTTGCCCATAGGTCACTCTTGGTATAATAAACATGTGTTGAGTGAGCGAATGAGCCAGTGAAGTCTATTTAGCATCTCCTGTCCCATTAACTCTAGAGAGCACACGGGGAGAAATCCCCGTGAGCGAATTAGCCACGTAGCAACCACAAATCACAGATTTTTCAGGACGGGTTTCAGCTGAACAACACAGAACGTGCCAGGTACAGGGCTAGAAACTGGAGGTACGAAGACAAGCGAATCGCGGTCTTGACTTCAAAGGGATTGGGGGGTGGAGAGAAGGGACGAGCCCCAAGGTGTCCCGACTACGCGACCCACGCTGCGCGGGCCAGGCCGCGGGGCAAGCAGGCAGACCCTGAAAGGTCCAGAACTTCATCCTGCCTGTAGACCGAGGACCACCAGGGAAGGATTTGGGGATGACTGAGTAAAGCACCTCGGAAAGCCGCAGTCCTGCCGGCCACCCACTGGTTAGCAGGGCGTCGTGTCCGAATGCCAGCTCAGCACACGCTCACTGAGACTCGGTCCAATGGGAAGGCAGGCTGTGGGAGAGAATGCACAGCTGAAATCACCTGCCAGTCAAACAAATGGCTTCTCCGCCTGTGGACGGAGGTGACCTTTGCTCCGCAATGTGCTCGGTGGCCACCGACCTGCCGCAGGGCCCTGCTGGGCTCCAGGAGGCCCTGGTTCGTTGCTGTCAGATGGCTCATGTCCCAGCAACTCCCCGGGGAGGCGCACCAGGGTGGGGGCAAGGTGGGGCAGTGATGCAACTGTGCTTTGTAAAGTAAATATCCTGGGACTTTTACTAACACGGAGGTATCTTTGGCTTCAACAGATACTTCTGGAGATGGTCCACTCCTCCGATGACGCCCATGTGGCTCAGGGCGGGAGGCCCTCCCCCGGAAGCTCTCAGTGCCTGGGGCTCACCATTTGGATATTGGCAAAGGTGGCACACTTTCCACTTTAGAGGGTGGATGACGTTTTCGGAAATACCTAAAACAATTCAAGGGCAAGGCCAGAGTGTGGGTGAGTGACTGAGCGTCGGAATACTATTTTTAGTCAAACGTTGACGTGGGACGAGAGCGCTCCATGGTTGCTACCCTTACCCAGGGGTCCTGAGTTCTGCCAGTCTCCCAGGGTAGGTCCTCGGGGGCTGGACGCCATGAGCCTCACTCCATAGTGAACTCTTACTGTGCCTCTGGGAAAAAAAAATCAGTGCAGAATATGACCACAGACAGAACACAAACCCGTTTTCCAGAAAGTTCTCAAACATTCCAGTATTGAATACATGGATACGTAAATGCTAGTCATGTCTGCCACTTTATGATATCCTGTATACATGACTCCTTAAATTCGTAATCACCGCATACCTTTATAAGCCCTTCTGTATAAATAATCACAAGGCCCCTCCTTCACCAGACATGTGTCCTCGTTTTCGGGCCAGAAAATGTGGTTGTCAGTGTACCTATACGGAGCTTTCTTTGTAAAACAAGTCAGAGGTTCTTAGCAGGTCCGACTGCCAGAGCCTCGGCTTTCAACCTGGTCCAGTCCAGCCAGAGAGCATTTGGCAGGAGGACCCTGAGACCCCGCGAGGGAAGGGGTACCCAGAGCTTCCTCACGAGCCGGGTGCTGAGAGTAGCAGAAAGAACTGGAGCTGAGCCCAGAACTTAGGCGGGGTGACTGCGGACGTGGATCTCATTGCCAATGTCCAATGTGTATTTTGATGTTTTTGTTCGCTTCCTTTCCTGCGTCTGCCCCAAACACAAAAGCCACGTCTCCACATAAAAGCAGCTTCTCGTGCCACGCACACCTTCCACTGTTGCTATCTCGCTAGGGAAAAACACTAAGGGAGAAGATAGAGTCCGCTGAAAATATGCAGAGAGGCATTAACGCCGGGCATTTTCAGGCCAGGTTTAGTCACCAGAGGTTTATATCCCAAATCCAGCTTAGTAACCGGATTTAGTGACTCAGGCCCTGCTACTCCCAGACTCAAGGCCAAGGGCCTCTCCGGTGGTTTGCCCGCAGGCAGCAGGGCTGGCACGAGAGGGAGCAGCTCTGCCTCCTTCCCCTTGCCTCTGTTTCCCCATCTGGGTCAGGCGGGTCCTCTGGGCATGGCCTGGCCTCCCCAGAGCAAAGCGCAGCATGTACGCAGTTTAGATGTTCGGGTGGGTCAGACAGACCCCTAGTTCCTGAGTCAAGAACGGAACGCTACATTCCAGCTTATATTTCTAAATCTAAAATATAACCACAGAGCAAAGCTGAAAGGGACCCTAGATCGGGCCTGAGCTCTTCCCCTGATGGCTGGAGAAGCAGAGGCTCACAGAAGGTCAGGGAGGTGGTCAAGGTCACACAGCAGCAAGCTGCTGGCAGGACAGGGGCCAGCTGTCCTCCCCTCCATGCCAGGCTGCTCCCAGGATCCCACATGCTGAGACATCATGTCCCCTCTGCCGGGAGGAGCCCACACAGTGGGAAAGTGTTGCCTTGCAACCAATGGTTGATGAGCCATGGAAAGCGGCAGTGCGGACAGTGCTAGCCTCTTGGCCGTGGAATTGGACATGGGAGACTTTCGGAGTGCAAGGAAAACTGTGTTATTAGAACAAAATGTTTTCCTAGCAGAAGGGGAACAAATCCCAGGGGCAATGCCCAGGGTGCTCATAGGGAGCTGAAGCAGTCCCACTGAGCACCCAGGGCTCTAATGTGCTATGAAGGGTTTGTTAATCCCATCCCCCTGCCCCCAAATTAAGTGTATTAGGGTGGAGATAGCTGCCCTCTCCTTCACCAGAACCCCTGGTTCTTGGTCTCCAGGAAGTTAGATCATTCATTCATTCATCCATCCATTCAATAACTCTTCACCCACTATGCCACGGGGCCCGCACAAAGGTTTTGCAAAAACCTCACAGGCTTTGGTAGCTGTAAACACCTTGGGCTACTCTGGCCTCCTCTGAGGCCCAGGGAAGGGAGCAATTTATTCAAAATCACCCAGCAAGTTGGGACCACGGCTAGGCTACAGCACTGAGCTCCTCCAGGCTCCCCTGCACCTACGGCTTGGCCAAACCTAGTTTCACATATTCTCTAACTCTTGCCCCTAGCCCTCATGTTGGATGCAATCCACATCCTAGAGTGGAACATAATTGTCTGTTGGATTTCATCTTTAAGAGAAGGAATGAAAAAATGGGAGTGGGAGAAGAACGTCCTAAACTTCTTCAGCCCCTCCCCAGGGCCAGCAGTGGGGCAGCGCCCACCCCAGAGAGGCGCAGTCCTCCAACCAAGTTACCGAACTCAAGGGGTTCACCACTTGGGGTGCCCTATTCAGAAACGGGCCAGGGTTGTCACCAGGCAGTTTTATTTACTGGCAGCAAGGAAAGCCAAGGAAGGGTCCACAGCCAAAGCTCTGCCTCCCTGAACTGTGTGTTGATTTCTCTCTGTAGTTGGGTCCCTGTCAAACTTGTCCTGTTTAAGGCTAGTCTGCAAAATACTGTGTTACATTTTAATATCTACTGAGAATAACATTTAGTAAGAATGGCCCAGATCATGAGACTCTTGTCCTAACACTGGAGGCACCGGCTTCTGCTCTTTGGGACAACCAATTTCCTACCAGGCTGTGGCCATATGTATTCACTGCGTGGACCTTGTTGGTGTGTTGGGACTTAACGTAACTCTCAAACATGCCAGGTGCCGATCGCAGCTGCCCTGAAAGGTGTCTAGTCACTGACGAGGGTCACAGAGCGGTGAAGCCGCTTGGTAGTTTGGGATCCGTTCCCTCCTACCCCGTTTCCCCCTAAAGCGCTTGAACGAGTCTCCTGGCTTAATAAAACCGCACGTTGGTTCTCGCGCGTCCACTGTTGGAAGACACCACTGTGTTCGACACGGCTCAGGTCACAGGTGGCTTGCGTGGTGCCCCTCTGCACACCCCTCCCTCTGTCAGCGTCTCTGCTCTGCTCCTGGTAGAGTAGAGCCGTGCCACACCATTTCCAGGTCCCTTTTACAGACATGGAGGTACCGGGGTCCACGTGGCCCACTCTCTCCCGATTTCTTTCTCTGCCCAAGGACACGCGGCACATAATGCCAAGTGGAAGAACAGTGTTGCGTGGCACGGGTGCAGCGGCCGGGCTTGCAATTCTGCAGCAGCGGCCCGGGTCCTAAGGTCGAAAGACCTGCTCGCACCAGCGCCGGGTGCCCGCGGGGCTGAGTCTGGGGCTGCGTGCGCGTGCGCGAGCCTGCCGCAGACGAGGCGCCCGAGGTGGGGGAGGTGCCTGCGGCGCCGTGCGCGTGCGCGGACCTGCCGCAGGGCTGAAGGGGCGCGAGGCCGGGGGCGGATGGGCGGTGCTCGCAGGCGCTGACGTTAAGCTGCCCGCGCCCCCCCGCCCATCCGCCGGGTACGGGTTGGCCGCCGCCGCCGCGCTCCGCCCCCTCCCTAGCAAAACGCCCGGACGGAACCGATCGCGGCTGGTTTGAGCTGGTGCGTCTCCATGACGACACGCGCGGCGCTATAAGTAGCGGAGCAGCGGCGCGTTGGGCTTTGTCAGTCCCCTCAGCCTCCGCCGCCGCCTCCCCTCTCCCAGCGCTCCGGTGCCACCTCGGGCCGGCAGTCCTCCGCGGGAGGGAGCGAGGCGGCGGGCCGGCGGCAGGGCGGGCGCTGACGGGGCGCTCGGCGGTCCTGTGCGCTCGGCAGCTTCGGCGGCATCTCCATGGGGTCGGCTTGAGGCTCCTCTGCGCTGCGAGGTGAGAGGGGCACGAGCGGGCGGTGGGGAGGCAGGAGGGGGTCGGCCACGTGTCCCCGCGCGTCGCTCCGCAGGCCGCGGGCAGACCCGCGTCCGGCGCTGCGAGGGGCAAGTGGAGGCAGAGCCGGCCGCCAGCCCCTGACCTTGATGAGCCGCTGCCTTCGGGGCGCCCGGGAAGGCGAGGGTTGGCCCCTGGCCCTCCCGCGGCGTGGCCCGCCCTTTCCCGGTCCCCGGGGCCTTCGTCTCTCCTGCCCGGCACCACTGACTGGGGCTGCGGCTGAGCCGGAAGCCGTTGGGACAGCGGGTGGTTCCTTTAACCGCTGCTTTTCTTAAAAGCCCACGTGGCAAGCCGGGTAGCAGGTGCAGCAGAGGCGGGACGAGCCCGTGCAGGTCTGGGGCTCCTCCGGTCGCTCGCTCGCTCGTGGTTCCAGGGTCATGGTTGCCGTTCTGGCTTGCTGTCTCCGACCTCTGTGTCAGGGTTTCTCCCTCTGCGGACTGAGCGAGCACCCGACACGGAGCCCGCAGGAGTCGCCGGCGCCGAGAGAGCCCTGCAGCGGCTGTGATGATAAAAGCTCTGCCGGCCCCGGCTTGGAGTTGCTTATTTCAGGAGCCCTTGAGTGGCCCGGTGGTTAAGAGATGCCTGGCATTGGAGCCCAGTTTAGGGACGGGGTTAGAGCCCACCCCGAGGTGTCCGGAAAAGACCGATGTTGCCTGAGGATCCTGAATGACTGGGGCAAGTGTGGGGTGCCGCCCCTCTTAGAAATGACGGGAAGAGCAAAGATCCGTCGGGCAGAATTTAGTTCACTTGGAAATGTTTTCAGTTCCCGTTTAAACCAGCCCCTGTCTCGTAAGACCCACCCGACAGCAGACGTTCACAGCAGGAAAGTGCTGCGTTGTGCTGATCGATCAACCCTTTTAAGGAAGTTCCTGTGCGGAGCCCCGGAGGTGTTCCCCGGGTGAAACGGCTCTCTTGCCAGTTATTCAAATTACAGTCTCACCGAGACCGAGAGCGAGAGCGCCGACCCGGGCGGTGTCCCGCGGACAAAGGTTCCGGGCTTGGTTCCCAGTCCCGGCCACGCTCTCCCTTCCTCTTTTCTTTCCTCTCCAGCCGTGGTGGGGGGGAAGTCCTCGGGGTAAGGATTTAAGAAAAAGATACAGCAAAGTACTTGTTAGTGATGTATTTAGAAGAACAACTTTCCAAGGTTAAGCCTGAGCATTGCCTTAAGAATGCTTAACAAAGACCCCAATTAATCCGGCTTGTCACCACTTCAGCCTGCCTAGGGTTATTTACATGGACAAAGTGGATCTGCTGGTCGCGGTCCACTGCCTTCCCTGGGGGTTGGGGGTGATTTAGGAGGTTGTCAATGCCAAAAGGTCACATTTGGTCAAGTCTTGAAACAAGTACTGCCCTGCACGGGCTTGGATTTGTGGCAGGCCCGTCCCCCTGGGTCTCTCACAGTGCCCCGTGCCAGAGCACCCTGGCCCAGAACCATTGCCCAGCCCCTGCCCGTGGGCCGCAGGCACTGAAGCGGGCTGCACAGAGGAAAAGTACTCGGCACCCAGCAGGGGTGGAGTAGGTTTAAATGAGTTTAAGATAACTAACATTCACCCCTGTTACATGGTACCAAGGCCAAGGACAGTGCCTCCGATTGTTACGAGCTTTTTGTTTATTCATGAGTCATTTACACTTGCTTATTTTTGTTACTCATAAAGTATGCCAAAAATCATTCTCATTTGACTCATTTATAGCTAAGCAGCTGTCAGAGTGTCTGTCGGGACTCCTAGAATGCTGGCTTGTGATCGGATAGAGCAAGTATAAAACCTTGTGTTGGTTGGAAGGTGCAGTTTTTAAAACTGCATGCCAGTCTGAAAGTAACATTTGCCCATAAAAGTCTCAGGAGACTTCAGAGCACTCAGTAAATTGAGAGCCCTAGACATTTCCATGATGCCTATTGGTGACTAAAATGCTGTGTAATTGGAAGTGCTGGAGATGTAGAGGACTGTGTGTGGAGCTTGAGTGCTGCTTTCAAAAAGCCCGAAGGTGTTGAGTTTGGTGTCCTCAGGTGCGGTAGAGGTTGATAGGATTCACGTGACTTGCACCCAGGTGCGGTGGGATTCCCAAACCCACGGAGCCAGCTGGGTGGGGCCCGAGCAGCCCTGCTTCCCGGGCAGGCCGGTGAGGGCCCAGCCTCTCCTCTGGTGCCTGGTCCCTAAGGAGGACGTCTGTGTTAGCAGGACAGTGCTGCTGCTGCAGCCAAGAAGGCCCGTCTTCCGCGGGACTTGGAATTCCTGGAGAGCTGCTTTTGCGAAGAGCTGGCAATAGTTCCTTTAAATTCCATCGTAGTTTTCCTTGTAAGTATTCATGGCTGTTGCACGTTAACCTTTGTAAGAATTTCTGAGTATCGCTAAGGCTTCTAAGTGAATTTCCCCACCCTGTTTGCAGTTTGTGGAGTCCCAGACGGACATCCGGAAACCATGAACAGCTTTACCGATGAAGAGTTCGGTTGCCATTTCCTCGATGAGGGCTTTACTGCCAAGGACATCCTGGACCAAAAGATTAATGAAGTTTCTTCTTCCGTACGTGCACTGAGTTGGTGCTGGCAGGGCTGCTTCGTCGGTGCCGGGCAGCCGAGTGGAAAACCTCGGGGGGGCCTGAGGGAGGGCGTGCGGTGGAACGTCGGGTCTTGTTTGGGAATTGGGAGTGTAACTGGCTGTGGGTCGCCCAGTGGTCACAGTGGCGGCCATGGCCGTGACCGGGCGGAGAGCAGGGTCTGCTGAGAGCGGTGGGAGGGGAAGGGAGGCCGAGGTTGGGCAGCGCGAGGCTGCTGCTGAGGGAGCCCCCGCGGCCGCTCTGCCCGCAGGACGATAAGGACGCCTTCTACGTTGCGGACCTGGGAGACATCCTGAAGAAGCACCTGAGGTGGCTGAAAGCTCTTCCTCGGGTCACCCCTTTCTATGCGGTCAAGTGCAACGACAGCAGAACTGTAGTGAAGACCCTCGCTGCCATCGGGACAGGGTTTGACTGTGCCAGCAAGGTGAGCAGGAAGTGGGCTGTGCGGCCACCGGGGGTCCTCGGTTGTGTTTCTTAGGCAGTAGATGGGGGGCGGGGGGCGTGATCTACCGCTTCTGTGTTTCTCTGCATCTGTCGCGTGTTAGCCGCATGTGTACAGCGTGACACCTCCCTTTCAGATGGAAATCCAGTTGGTGCAGAGTCTCGGGGTGCCTCCGGAGAGGATCATCTATGCAAATCCTTGTAAACAAGTGTCTCAGATTAAATACGCTGCCAATAATGGAGTCCAGATGATGACTTTCGACAGTGAAGTTGAGCTGATGAAAGTGGCCAGGGCACATCCAAAGGCCAAGTGAGTCCCCCTCCGCTGGGGCCGGGGTGGGCTCGAGGTGGGTGTGGTCAGGCAGACCGAATTTCCGCTCGTTAGACTCGTCTGCGTGCTGGGCCAGTTAGTGAAGCCCTGTCGGACTGAGACAGGAGTTCTCCCTGTGTTTCTGACCTTGCGTCCTGTGAATTTGACGCACTCTTCCTGATCCGAGGTTGGTTCTCCGGATCGCCACGGATGACTCCAAAGCAGTGTGCCGTCTCAGTGTTAAATTTGGCGCCACTCTGAAGACCAGCAGGCTGCTCTTGGAGCGGGCAAAAGAGCTCAGCGTCGACGTCATCGGCGTCAGGTGAGGTCTCGGTGCGGGGGTAGTGCTCTAGTGATGTTAGACCACGCGGGTTTTACAGCGCTTTTCCCGCCGTGGATGATTATCTCCAGAAATAATCGGACATGGTGTGTTCTCCTCCTTACCGCTCCAGCTTCCACGTGGGCAGCGGCTGCAGTGATCCTGAGGCCTTCGTGCAGGCCATCTCCGATGCCCGCTGTGTCTTCGACATGGGGGTGAGTGTGAGGAAACCCCGCTGGGGGGAGGGAGGGCGGCAGGGCTGGCCGGAGCTCGTCTCCGTTCCAGGACTGGCCTTTGGAGACGTGGCCCCGGTGGCAGAGGCTTCAGCCCGCCTGCTGGGCTTGTTTTTCGTGACTTGTGCGTCTGGCCGTTGCGTTCACTTAAGTGTCTTGACTCCAGGCTGAGGTCGGCTTCAACATGCATCTGCTGGATATTGGTGGTGGCTTTCCAGGATCTGAGGATGTGAAGCTTAAATTCGAAGAGGTAATTCATAGCAACACTGTATTGGAGTAGCTGTTGTATTTCCTCTCATTAAAAACATTGCTTAATCATTTCTGAGGTTAAGCCATTAAAGGTTAATTTTGTTAAAATTAATGTGAGGTTGACAGAATGGTTTCATCCTGTTGGCACTTGTTTTGCCAGATAAAAGTATTTTTAGGCACTTCGATACCTGGGAATAATGGTAATAGATTTGTTCTGTCCTATTTGATGTAACTGTACCCATAGCATCTTAAAAAGGACAGACGGTATCCAGAGGGGACTCGGGTGACACCATGGGTGTCCCGAGTCCGGGATTGCCCGGGCTGGTTTTCAGGGAGGTCTTCGGTTTTTTGCTGTTGCGCGACGGTGGGCCCTTCTGCTGGTGGTGGCTCGCACACTTCTGCCTGTCATGTCACCGCACTGTGCTGTTTCTCCGTGTGGCTCCCCCGATGGCCGACTGCGCTTGTCTGTCTCTCGTAGATCACCAGTGTCATCAACCCAGCTCTGGACAAGTATTTCCCACCCGACTCGGGAGTGACAATCATAGCGGAGCCAGGCAGATACTATGTTGCATCGGCGTTCACGCTCGCAGTTAATATCATTGCCAAAAAACTGGTGTTAAAGGAACAAGCAGGCTCCGACGGTAGGTGTGCAGGGCAGGGTCACTGCACGTGGCACTGGAAGCTGGTGCGAAAGGTGGTGATTGAGACTGATCTGCCTTCTAGATGAGGACGAGTCAAGTGAGAAGACCTTCATGTACTACGTGAACGATGGAGTGTACGGATCCTTTAACTGCATCCTCTATGATCACGCGCACGTGAAGCCCCTTCTGCAGAAGGTACCTTCTGGTTACTGTCGCACGGTGTGCAAAGAGGAGGGAGGGTCGGTCGGTCGGAGCAGGTGTGATGGGGTGCGTTTCTCTCCCCGACGCAGAGGCCCAAGCCCGATGAGAAGCAGTACTCGTCCAGCATATGGGGGCCCACGTGCGACGGCCTCGATCGCATCGTGGAGCGCTGCGCCCTGCCCGAGATGCACGTGGGGGACTGGATGCTCTTCGAAGACATGGGCGCGTACACCGTCGCGGCCGCTTCCACTTTCAACGGGTTCCAGAGGCCAACCGTCTACTACGTGATGCCAGGGCCAGCATGGTTAGTGGCAGCGCATGTGTGGGGGCCTGATAAGAATAGACGCCCTCTCGGCACCCTCCCTCCCAGGAGCTCGCCCGCGCCGTTCCCTGCGCGCGCCTCCCGCGCAGGCTCGCAACCCCGGGGGGTGGCGGGCGGCAGCACCTCGTCCTCCGCTGACCCCTGAACCTGTCTCCAGGCGTCTCTGACGTCTCCGTGAGTCGGAGCGGCCCCGCCCCCGCTCGTGTGTTTCCCTAAGGCTTTCAGGGCGTCGGAGCGGCCCCGCCTCGGCGCTCTTGTCACTGCTTCTGTCCTCGGCTCTAATAAACGCACTCTGAAGTTTAAAACTATATATATATATAGGTATCTTCTTGGGTTTATGCTTGTTCTTATTGTACTCTAATTGAGAGAAATTGTTTGGTTCAGAGATAGTGTTTTTTTTTTTTAAGCTATACTCCCCATATTAAGAATGTATGCTCTAGAAAATTTTGGAGAATACAAATGGAAAATCTCTCCAGTGATAGCAGTTAGTATTTTGAGGTTTTTCACGGTGCACAACGTTTCAGAAAAGTCTGGTGGAGGTGAGACATGAGGCACATGTCCTAAGGTCTCCTCGTGACCGGAAAGACGGCCCTGCGGCTGCGCTGGCGTGGAAATGCTGCATCGCTCCTCAGGGCCCGCAGCCAGGGAGGGGACGGGCTTGGGCACGGGTTCCTAGGGACCGTGCCGTGTGGGTGACTCGGCGTTTGCACTTCTCTCTCTCAGGCAGCTGATGCAGCAGATCCAGAACTGCGACGTCCCGGCGGCCGTGGAGGAGCAGGACGTGAGCACCCTGCCGGTGTCCTGCGCCTGGGAGAGCGGGATGGAGCGCCCCCCGGCAGCCTGCGCTTCGGCTCGGGTTAACGTGTAGATGCCGTGCTTGCCGCTGTACTGCGAGGGTAGCTTGAACAGTGGGATTGGAGGGGACCACTTAACTTAATTATTGCTAGTTTGGAGATGTGTTTGTAAGTAGGGTGGCACAGATGGGACATGATGGGAGCTAGGAGTTGGGGTCACACGTATCTGTGTTCCTATGGAAACTATTTGATTACTTGTTTTATACAGATTTTTACTCAGTTTTCAGACGACACTGAAGAGTGCCCCTCAGCCACCAAGCAAGCGTTTGTAGCTTGTTTGTTGGCGTTAACGGGCCAGCAGCTCAGTGTTGTGACCTGTGTTAAAAATAAAGTACCTTGAAAATTAGGCACTGGGATATTTTTAGTGTGACCATTCCATGTGGCTCGCCTTGCATGTATTTTACGAGTGGGAATTAATGTTTTTATTTCCCCAAAGGCTGAGAGAATGTCCCAGAAGACTGAGGAATCGATGGTGTGTGTTTTGAAACCCCATGGGCATGCCCTTTTCCTGGTCGGCATTTTACCTCCAGTGCGCGACTCCAGTGTAGAGTGGGCTGTGGGTTCTCGCAGGAGTAGATCTGGTCCCGCGCTGGCAGAAGGAAGGATGAGAAGCCCGTGTCCCCTGCTGCTGACAGGGGCCAGCATCTGCCGTAGTGGCTCGGCCCTGTCCCCATGGCCCTGTCCCCATGTCCACAGAGGTGGCTGGGACGTGGCCCAGAGCCCCTGTTAGCCCACCAGCCTGCTCTCGTCACAGCCAGTGCCCAGGGAAGGCGTCCCAGGCCCTCAGAGGCCTGCCTGCAGGGACCGCGGCTGCGGCCTTCCCACCGGGACCTCCCACCTAGGATGAGTGGCGTAGTTAGTGACAAGTCGGGAATGTAGTACAGCATTTGGCAGTCATTTTAATAAATTTAGCAACAAATTACTGTGTGCGTAGATCTTTACCTTCTTTGACCCCAACTCTCATGCTGCCTGACCCCCAAAGTGGGAATTTTGATTTCCTACAGGAGCAGCAGTGAGGAAGGCAGGCCACGGTGAAGACAGATGTCACTCTAGGGAGACACTGGTGGCGGCCAGCCGCAGCACACGGACCGGCTTCTGAGAGTTGGGTGTAGATGGGGTGCTGTGGCTCCACCCCACCAGGGGCGTAAGGATGCCCAACAGCGGGTGACGGGCCATTCAGAGAGGCTTGGAGGGGAGGGGCTTGGGCTTCGTATGGCTGACCGTGCATTGCTGTGCCTCCAAGTCCCCTCAGCCCGAGGGCTAGGCTCGTCACCAGCTCCATGCTCCCCTGGTCTGAGGAGCAGGGCTTTGTTTGCCGGCACGTGGCATGAAGACTGCCGTCAGCCACAAAGCAAACGGGCTCTTCCCGGGGGGGGGGAAGAGGACCATGGTCGGCAGTCGCCCCACTTCCTATGAGTAAGCACATCCGTCCTGGCTTCACAGGATGTGATACCCACTCCTAATGCTCAAAATAAAGGAATTACCATCATCCCCCACAAAATGGGAGACCCCAAGTCCAAAGCATGGCACATGAGACCTTTGACTCAGTAGGGAGCGTCTTGCAGGGGACATTGCTGGGCCTACCCCAGACGGGTGGGGGCAGCGGCCTGGGAACTGCCTGTGAAAATGGGTTCCCCCAGTTCTGATGCCAGTCGGTTCCAGGCAGAAGTTCACTGTAACAGATGGTAAGACTAGGAGGCGAGACGTTTGAAGTCCCGTGTGCGCACACTCAGCGAAGGAGTGGACAGGCAGCTCTGTGAGCTCCGGAGGAGGAGCGTTTCCCGGGTCCCTTTGTCGGCCTTGTCGACGCTCTTACAGGAAACCCCTGAGAGCTGCAAAGGTGTGCCTGTTTCAGAGATAACATTAAGTTTAAGATAAACTAAGTACCTCAGAGTTTGCTGAGGCTGCTGTCATCAGGTACCACAGACTGGGTGACTTCACAGAAATCTACTCACGGCTCTGGAGGCTGGAAGTCCAAGATCAGGAGCCTGGCCCTCTGGCTTCTCCCTAGGCCTCTGGCCTCGGCTTTGCAGGCTGCTGCCTTCTCACCGGCTTTTTCTCCCTGTAGGGAGACCACAAGGGCCCCACCTAACACCCTCATTTTAAACTAATCACCTCTTCAAGGGCTCTGCTCCCGAACAGTCACGTTTGGAATTTATGGGAGCCAGGGCACCAGCATAACTTGGGCGAGACCACTGTCCAGCTCCTAACTGCACTTGGCTTCTGACGGGCATGGGAGGGGGAGGGGGAGATGCAGGAGAAAAATGACATTAAAACCAGAACATTTGTCTAGCCTCCTCCGGCAAAAAACATGCCAACAGAGTGGGAAATGGCCTTAAGTGTGCTGTAGAATTTCATTTTCTGTCTCCATTTCTAAAGACTACGTAACCAGGAAATTTTGACAAGCCACCTGCAAATGGTGTTTTTTAAAAATCTGAGCCCAATGTGAGGGAACTACAACCAAAGAGGAAACTGAAATTTGTTCATTAGTATGAGCCTTGAGGCAGAGCAACCTGGTATCTCCCCCTTTCCTTACAAGGATACCAGCCATCCTGGCTTAGGGCCTGCCCTCCCCCCGCACCCCCCCCACACACACACACAGACACAGCCTCCAAGGACTCAAGACAACACCCGAAGGCTGAAGGCCAATCCCCAGAAGCCAAGCCCAGGAGATAGGGTGCAGGACAGAAAGATGACCCGAGGACGATGAGAAAGCTGCTCCGGTTCAGCCTGGGCTCCGAATGCAGAAAAAGCGTCCTCGAGGGCTTTTGAGCGCAGGCCTGCCTCCCCATGGGCTTCGGGTTCAAGTTCACACTGTCTGCGTATTCCTGACAACCCTGACACGAAGAGGTTTCCGGGCGCCTGTCCTCCTGGTCGGACTGAGCACTCGTAACCTCTCTAAAAGGATGCAGCTCGCGTGCCAGGCCCAGATAAAGCCCCATGGGAAACAAGCGCCGTCATTCACAGCCACCCAGAGGAGGGAGTCAGCAGACAGAAACCGCGTGGTCAATGGGTTTCTGAGCGCCCCCGACCCGTCCCCGGGGCCGCTCCCTTCCTCTCTGCAGATGGGAGAAGACAGGAAACGGAGCCACCCATCTTCCCCCGCGGACGCGGTGCGGCGAAGCATCCCCCCCGGAAGCAGCCTTTCGG
Source organism: Anoura caudifer (assembly GCA_004027475.1). Taxonomy (NCBI): domain Eukaryota; kingdom Metazoa; phylum Chordata; class Mammalia; order Chiroptera; family Phyllostomidae; genus Anoura; species Anoura caudifer. The sequence continues at coordinate 365,384 of PVKU01000683.1, read as the reverse complement.
AAGGGATGACTCTTGTTTTTACGGTGGTGCTCCAAGGGTGTGCTGTTCATCAGCGATGCTTGCTTTTTTACGTGAACATGTGGGCTGAATTTAAATCGACCCTCCAGAGTTTGGATTTTATAGAACGAGATGTGTCATAATAACTTCGTCGGACCTTGCTACGTAGAAGAATAACTACGTAGAAGCAAGAGCCCTTTATTGAGTTTATTGCATGACAAGTACTGCGCCTGAATTTTTTAAACCCTCTGTTTACGTAAACTCCATTGTCTTCAAGCGTCTCAGAACTCAGAGCACCCAGGAAATTCAGTACTAACCTCTTTAATCCGAAGGCGACACGTTCCAAGACCCCCAGCAGGTGCCCCAAACTGCAGAGAGTATCTGGACCCCAGGGTCGGGTTGAGGCCTTATTATAAAGTTTCATTTCTCAATTAGGTACAGTAAGAGATCAACAGCAATGACTAATAATAGAACCACTGTAACAAAATAAAGGTTGCGAATGGCTTTGGGGGCCATTATTAAGTAAAATGAGGGTTACTTGTACACAAGCCCTGTGATACCACGACCCGCCTCGGGTTCGCTGCTGGGCCTCCGTGGAGGCTGAGCGCTCGCCCCGGTCCACCGAGTTACCGCGTGGCCTGACGTCAGAACCAGGTGTGCTGGCCGGCTCTTCGACCACCTGTGAAACCTCAGAACGCAGGGCAACTGCTACGAGCCCGGCCAATCCCATCGGAAGGATTTCTGCAAAAGTCATTAGGAAGGTACGCCGCCCCTGGGTGGCGTTCCAGCCACCTGGGTGACGTGGGTGTCCGCCTGCCTCGTGTGCGTGGCCAGGACCCTGCACTCACGGAGGGAGGATCCGAAAACCTGGGGTAGACGACAGGATCCCATCCATCGGCTGTTCCGCAGTAGGTCTGCTTGATGGCACTTCCTCCGAGAAGATTCTGTGCCCAGAGCCATTTGCTAAGCTGCCCACAGCTGTTGCGCTACTGCCTGACTCCTTACCACCTTCAACAACCTCCCGTGCGCGTGGTGGGCGGGTGAGGGAGACACGTGTGAGGGGAGAGACAGGTGTTGCTGCCCAAACTGATGCAGCTAGGTCTATTGCGTGTAATGTAAACATAAAAACGTGTAAAGCCCTTCTTATTGCAGACACCCGTTCCCATCCCCGGGAGCCGGGGCTCCGCGTGGCACACAGCTTGGGACATTCTGTAAGAAGAACACAAAAATGACAAGCCCCTGTTAAAATGGGCGACTCCATTTTAATATCTGGATTCCTATGTGAGAATTTTTATAGGAAAAAAAGTTCAATTGAAACCTCTAACGAGTTTGAACTTTTAAGCTAAAAAGAGCCAAAGATGAAACAGCCTGTGTGGACTGGAGACTGGGGTCAGCGAAGCGTCCCACAGCAGTCCATGAGCCCTTGGTTAGCTGCTCTGCAGGACTCACTAGTATTCCCCTAAAACGACTTAAAAATGCCTACCGTCTCTTTTAAATCTTGAGCACAGTCAGCTCCTGCCACGCTAAAACATGACCGCGTCTTCCAACGTCACGACAGAGGGCTGGAGCCTGGGGGTGGGGGGTGGCCGGAGCAGAGGGGTGACGTCGCCAGGCGCCTTGGTGGTCAGCCCAGCCAGCCACGTCCGCAGAGCCCAGGCACCGCGGGAACAACCTCCCGCCCGAGCTGGGAGGCAGAGACCGTGACGTGGCTGAGCTTAAACCTCACATGGCTGAGAAAACCTGGAACTGAGATTTTGTTCCCGGCCCGGCAAAGGGAAACTGTGGAGACCGATGGGACCAACACAGAAAGGTTCCCTCGAGGCGTGTGGGCTGCTGTGGCAGGGAGACGTCATACCTCCGTGTTACCTGAGTTATTAGGAATGATTGTGAGGTGGGCTGACACCTGCCGGCCTGAGCTGCAGCCAGCGCTAAGCAGACTCATCCCCACCTCGGTCCCGGCAGGCCGGCGACTCACATTTCACAGAGCAGGAAGCACGAACGGGGTTGCAGCCATGATCTCACAGAGGCGAAGTGACCGGCCAGGTTCGGTTTCAAAGCCAAGAGCCCCTGCGGCCCTAGCCCCCCGCGCCACACTGCCCCTAAATCCATCGTGTTAACAGACCTCGCCTTCTACTGCAGGCGAGATTTCGCCGTGCCCCACCTGCTCAGCCACACGGTAACATTCTTGGGGGCCGGAGCATGTCTGGCGTATGTTTTACAACCATCACAGACCCAAATGATCGAGGGTGTGTGAAAAATCGCCCATTAGACAAATACAAAGCTAACAAAACCGACGCCCGAGAGATGAGATTTCATACTGCCCAACTCATTTGCTCAAAATGACTTTACTGATTTGAGGGGAAACGGCTCCTGTCCTTAAGGAGACTGCCATTTAAAATCAGGTTCCAGCCCTGGCTGGTGTGGCTCAGTGGATTGAACGCCAGACTGCGAAGCAAAGGCTCGCTGGTTCGATTCCCAGTCAGGGCACATGCTTGGGTTGTGGGCCAGGTCCCCAGTAGGGGGCGCCTGAGATCCCCAGTAGGGGGCACACAAGAGGCAACCACACATTAATATTTCTCTCCCTCTCTCCGTCACTCCCTTCCCTTCTCTCTAAAATTAAATAAATTCAATCAACAAAATCAGTTTCCACCCTGGCTGGTGTGGCTCAGTGGATTGAGTGCTGGCCGGCAAACCAAAGGGTCATGGGTTCGATTCCCAGTCAGCGTACATGCCTGGATTCCAGGCCAGTTGTGGGCGTACGAGAGGCAACTAGTCGATGTTTCTCTCCCTCTCTTTCTCCACCCCTTCACCTCTCTAAAAAATAAGAAATAAAATCTTTTAAAAAATAAAATAAAATCAGGATCCTAAATGGGAGGTCTCCACCTCTGGGGCTGAGATTTCTGAGCCCTAAAACCGGAGGGGCCTCCCAGGGGCGGCCCGCTCTGATGCCGTCGGATCTCATCTTGCTCACAGAACGGCAGAGCAGCAAACTCGGTGGCCAGTCTCGCCGGCAGCTGCTCTGCTCCTCACCTCCCGCATTCCCAGGACTCCGGGACGCCTGCTCTTCGCACGTGACCCGCGAGTGAGCTCCTGGGTCTGAGCACCTGAGCGCTGTTCCCATGTGCTTCATTTCATTCCAGACAAAGTTGCGGGGGCAGAGCGCGCCCCCAGGACTCGGTACACCGCTGGGTGGCTCCCGCAGAAAACGCCCCCTCGTTACAACATCAGCTGAGGGCAGCATCCTGGCCCCGGCTGCACCGGGGAGAAACGGAGCCCAGCCCGGCGAGGCGGCATCACTGTGCCCCCGACCTCAGATGGAGGATTCCCGAACGGCAACGCTGCCCCTGGGGCTCTCTCGTAAGGGCTTCCCGTGGATTCCTTCCTCTACTGGTCACAGCGATGCTCCCAGGCGGGGAAGAATGTCGTTCCCCTTTACGGGTATGGAGGCCCAGGGAGGCCAAGCCCCGTGCGCATGCCCTTCACACGGCCCCTCGAGGGGCCGAGGAGCTGGTCTCGCTCGGCCGGTCTCACTAAGCCGGCGGGATGCCGCAGGTAAATCATCCTGCCTCTCGTTCCCTCAATCTAATGCATAGGTGGCAAACACAAGGCCCGTGGGCTGAGTTAGCCCTCCGCCCTGTTTTATCCCGCCCAGCACCCTGTTTCTACCCGGCGGCAGCGCCGAGCTCCTTGCCCTTGGTTAAGGAGTAGCTACATATATACAGTCCTAAAGTTACATCAGCCCTTTGAAGGCACCGGGGAGGCTGATGTGGCTCCCGGGGAAAATGAGCTTGACGGTGCTGAATGGAATGCTACTGTCTTTGACCCTCACCTAATGCCCTGAGCTAGGATTATCAGCGGTGTGCTGGGTCACACTTGACCGCCGGCTCTCTGGGGAAGAGGGAGTTGATCCGGAGTGTCTGCCGATTTCTGTGGTGCTCCTGTCCCACTGTGGTCAGTTTCAGGCCGCCGACATTGACATCGACCAACACGGAGCTGGGAAGGGAGGGTCAGCGGCCCCCCACCGCCCCGTCACACGCGGTTTCCATCCTGCAGATTCAAGTCACGCAAATGGCTTCCTAGATAACAGTGCCAATCATCAGAAAATTAGCGGTGAAGCTATTGCAAAATAGGAGTTTTGAGTATCTCTTGCCTTTATTTTTAATAACATATCTTCAACTGTAAGTGAAAAAGCAAGCTATAGGATAATTCCTACAACATGTTCTTATTTTTGTAGACATGTGAAAATGCCCCACCCCGTACACGAATGAATATAAGGGATATTCGACCCAAAACCGAGCCTGGTCACCCCTGGAACCGGTGCTGAATCAGCACCTCCCTCCATGGCCACGAAGAGGCCTGAGAGCCGCGCCTCACCTGCTTACGTTCACTTTTCAGACAAGAAACTGAGGCTTTCACAGAGGAAACGTGGGAAAGACTGAACAAGCAAAAGAAAAATAGATTGATTTGCAAAGATGAACTCGTGCTGGGAAATGAGGTCCAGAAAGGGGCAGGTCTGCGGGGTGGGGCTCCGGAGCTCGGCTGTCTCCCCTTCCTCCTCCACTGATTCAAATCCAATTACCTCCTCCCCCCAGACTTCCGATGAGCTGCCCGTGGACATGCCACCTTCCTCCCTACCAAACGGGCATCCACAGTCTATCTTCCACCCTGAGCAGCAGAGGTTGGAAGGCCACCAGTTAAGTCGGTGAGCGCGTAACGGGGGCTGGTCTCGGAGTCTGTGGGTGGCCTCAGCGCCAGCGTGGGTGGCGGAGAGCCCGCGGTGGCCTCCGGGGTGCTCCGTGCAGGCCCAGCTCACCATCAGCGTGTCTTCTCCTGGACTCTCCGCCACCTTCCACGGGCCGGAAGCTCCGGTTTCCCTCAGATTCTTGATTCCGCTCCCCCATGCGCTGCGTGGAAGCTTCACATGACGGGGTGGTTTCCAGGGCAAACTGGTGGGAGACAAAATGATCAGGACTCTCCGGACTGCGCAGCTCAGGGCCCACTCTCCCAGGTCCTCGCCAGGGACGGGCGTTTCCTCGGTGTCTCGGGGGCTCCGCCCCGGGCCATGGCCGCGGCCTCGGGTGGGCGCAGGGCCAGGAGAGGGGAGGGAAGGGGCCCGCAGCCCCTGTCGGGTCCTCCCTGCATCCTCCCGTCCCGCCAGGGAGCCGTGCTGAGACTCACCGCCTTCGGGACATGCCACGTCCTCTTCCAACCATGTTGTCTGACAAGGTCCGGGCATGGAGGACTCGAGTTCAAGGAATTCGTCTCCCCGGAAGAGAACGTGGCATCCAAATTGGGTTAATAATTGGCTGTTTTATTTTAATTATTTTGCTTTTGCTACTGAATATAGGCATTGTACTGTAATTACTTATTCCTGTACCACCCAAGAGGCAGGGACAGTATTCCCCATGGAACTGCCTGAAAGGATGAAAAAATCCCCACAGATTCCCCCCTCCCTTACACAGGGGTATACGACAGCCAGGGCAATATAATTATTAACCATAAGAGAAAACATGTTGGCTTATTTAAATTACCCTGGTTTGAGAGACTTAAGCGGTCTGGGCCCCTTAGTGTTCAAGAAATAAAAAATAAAATAATAAGTTAGACTTCTTGAATTAACAACTGTAGCTAGATTTCCTGTTTATCTCTCCTTGCATGTTTGTTTTGGTGATCAAAAGGTGGTGGGATTGTTAGACATCTGTATTTTAGGTTCATTGATTAGTATAATTCCAATGAAGTTATACAAAATAATAGAAAGTCCCTGAATGTCTAAAAGTCGTTAGAGTAACAGCCCCTCCTTTACCTTGAATAGGAATATATATCAATTAGACAGCCTTACAAATAAGAAAAGCTGGTTAGCTATTAAGCAGGTAGAAACAGTGACTATGAAGTTAAAGTTTATAGTACACAGAGAAACATTTTAGACAGAAAAGATAGATAGCTAAGTTGGACATCACAAAGGCCTTATTGCCTCTGCTCAATCTACCGTACACTTTTGCCCTATGAACAGATTCTGAGAAATTCTAATTGTCTGATTTATGGGTATCCTGGTCAAAATAATCTTTGTTTAATATAACTGAATCTTTGGGAACTTTCATACTGTTCCTGGTTACTTTTGTGTTGATTTTTTCTGCTTAACTGATCATGCTATGCACCTGCGAATATTGATCTATGCCAAAAAAGAAAATACAAAAATCCACTTGTGCTTGTAATAAACGAATCAGTGCTTCACCACCCTCTGAGGTGTGTCGTTGTCTGATCTCCACGTGCCGACGCCTTACCCACCTTCGGGACCCCCTGGATCCTGCTGCAGCTGGACTGCAGCAGGGACAGAGCCGAGGGCCAGGCGGGGACCCATTAGTCACTGCCCAGCTGGTCGGTTGTCCAGTCCTGACTCTGTCCCCAGTCTGCCCACTGCTGCTCCACCCAGGATCTGCAGACGCCGGCTTCTCTGCTCTATCCCCACCGAGCTCACGGTCTGTCATCCGGGGGAACACCTGGCTGTGGACCTGCTCCACTCCAGTGGCTCCAGAAGGACATGTTCTCTTTCTTTAAGAAGAGCAAGGGGAGGAAGAAAGTGAGTCTGGGGAGCAGGTGGGCTTTCCCTGGAGTAAGCACGCCGTGCTGTCTTTACTCACAGTCCTTCCAAGTGCTGCGCTGGGTGGCATGGCATACTCTTATTTTCTCCTTCTCTCTGGTCTCAGCGTCCTGAAGACGGTGGATGGAGTTGGCGGTACATAATCCGGGACAGGAAGGTGGGTGTGCTGCCCGAGCGCCCGGACGCACGGTATTCATGCTGCGCTGCATTTCTGAGCTGTGCAGTTCAGGTCTGGCCGGAGGCGGGACCTGCTGCTGGTGGCTCCTCCCGGGCCTTCCTGACACCGCCTGTCTGTCTGTCCTGCTGGTCTGTGCTCCTTGGCAGCTGAATGCGGAGGGGCAGCAGGCCTCTTGAGCACTTGGAGGAGCCTCAGCGGGGAGGAGCTCTGGGTCCCCGAGTCACCGTGTGGGGAGAGGGAGCCGCGGCGGCTCCCTGGCCCACGTCGTGGGGCATGAGCAGCAAGTAGGTTTCACTGGGTTCAGACGCCGAAGAGTCCGTTATGACAGCTGGAGGTTGTTACCCTCAGGGCGGCGTCTCTGAGGGGCAATTAGACTCTCCCTGGCTTGACCGCTGAGTAAGTGTCATGTTTTGATGAGTCACCTTCTGTCCCTCATCTTTGTTTGACCCCCGGTTGGATGGGATGTGTGGATCCCACCCCCCAGCATCCCTTGCCCCTCCTCGAAGCCACGTTGAAAGAAGGAGCCATCTCTGGAAGGAGAGCACGTATGAAGACAAGGTATCATTATTACCACAGTTCGGAGCACCATCCTGCCAAGTGCCCAGAGAAGAGTTATTAATCATCCCTTACCTTTGACAGAGAGGGTGAGTATCGTTTCTGCAGCTGTGGCCTGCTGACAATTAGCAAGCACGCGTTCCGCCAATGGTGCCGCCTTCTGTGTGATCATCGCGCATCCCGGAGTGGCGCCCCTCACCGGCACCGCGCCTTGACAGCCGCCAGGACCCGGCTGAGGCACCAAGAAGGTCTTTTACGTACCCAATTAAGTTAATTCCTAGGTGTTTTTCTTTTATTGATGCAACTGTAAGTGCGATTGTTCTCTTAGTTTCCCTTCCTGACAGTTCACACTTGGTGTGTAAAAACGCAGCTGATTTCTGCACGTTTATTTTCTACCCTGGTACTTGACTGGATTCATGTGTCACTTCCAGGAGCATCTGTGAAACCTCGAGGTTCTCTATGTGTGGAAGCTGCAAATAGTGACGGTTTTACTTCATTCTTTCCCATGTGGGTGCTTTTTACTTTTCTTGTCCGATCGCTGTGGCCAGGACCCCCAGTACCGTGCTCTGTGCTGAAGAATAGAGGCGAGAGCAGGCATCCCTGTCTTGTCCCCGATCTTGAGAGAAACGCTTTTCGCTGTTGCCCGTTGGGTACGATGTTGGTCGTGAGCTCATCACGATTGGCCTTTGTGTGGGGGTGCGTTCCCTTCATTATGACTTTGCCGAGAGTTTTTATCATAAACGGGTGCTATCAAATGCTTTTTCTTCATCTGTTGACATGATTGTGCAGTTTTTAGCCTTCATTTTGTTACATGGCATATCGTGTTTACTGATTTGCCAATACTGTACCAACCTTGCATCCCTGGAATAACAAAGCCCCCTTGATCGTGGTATACAATTCCTGTGTGTGTGTGTGTGTGTGTGTGTGTGTGTAATCTTTTAAATGTATTGCTGGATCTGGTTTGCTAAAATTCTCCTTAGGATTTTAGCATCTATGTTCATCAGGGATATTGCCTATAATTTTCTTTCTTTGTAAAGCCTTTATCTGGGTTTGGAATTAGCACAATGCCAGCCTTGTAAAAGGAGCTTGGGAGTCTTCCCTCCTCTGGAGTTTTCTGGATAGTTTGAGAAAGACAGGTGTTAGCTCTTCTTTGAATGTTTGGTAAAATTCACCCGTGAAGCCATCCTGTTCAGGACCTTTGTTGCTTGGAAGTTTTTGATTACTGCTTCAGTTTCATTCATTGTAATCAGTCTATTCAGATTTTCTGCGTCTTCCTGGCAGAGTTGGAAAGGTGGTGTGTTTCCAGGACTTCGCCCGTTTCGTCCAGACGGTCCACTGCGTTGGCGTGGAGTTGCTTGTGCTGTTTCCTTGCACACTTTGTACTTCTGTGGAGTCGGTTGTTACTTCTCCTCTCATTTCTGATTTTGTCTATTTGGGCCCTGTCTCTTTTTCAATTTTTCTCTTCTTTTAAATTAGTTTTTAGATAAAGTGAGGAAGGGAGAGAGAGAGAAATATCAGTTGGTTGTTCCACTTATCGATGCACTCATTGGTTGCTTCTGGTATGTGCCCTGAACGGGGGTCGAACCTGCAACCTTGGCGTATCAGGACAACACTCTAACCAACTGAGCTACCCAGCCAAGGTGAGTCTCCTTCAGTTTTAAATAATAGCCTTGCTGGGTAGAGTAGTCTGGGTTGTAGGTCCTTGCTTTTCATCCCCTTGACGACTTTGGGCCAATCCCTTCTTGCCTGAAATGTTTCTGTTGAGAAACCAGCTGACAGACTTGCAGAAGCTCCCTTGTGGGGAACTGTCTCTTTTGCTGCTTTTAAGATTCTCTCTCCGCCTTTAATCTTTGCCACTTTAAATGCGATGCGTCTTGGTGCGAGCCCCTTTAAGTTCACCTTGTTTGGAACTCGCTGTACTTCCTGGCCTTGCTCTTTTTCCTTCTCCAGGTTAGGGAAGCTTTCTTTGTTTTTGTTTTTGTTTTGTTTTGTTTTGTTTTGTTTTGTTTTGTTTTTATCCTCACCTGAGGACATGCTTACAGAGGAGAAGGGGCAGACAGAGAAACGCCAGTTGGCTGCCTCCTGCACGCACCCCGACAGGGGCACGAACCCACACGCTCTCTGGACGACGCTCCCACTAACCAGCCCACCCGGCCGGGGCCGGGTTAGGGCAGTTTTCAGTCATTATTTCCCCCAACAGGTTCTCCACCTCACGCTCTTCCTCCTCTGCTACTGGCACCGCTGTGACGTGACGTGGGTGTTGTTACCCTTCATGTTGTCCCAAAGGTCTCTCAAACTATCCTCATTTAAAAAAAATTTTTTTCCGCTGTCCTGACTGGATGTTTCCTGTTCCTTGTCTTCCAAATCGCTGATTCATCCTCTGCCTCATCCAACCAGCTGTTGACCCTTCGTCTGTACTCATCCCAGACGTTGCCTTCTTCACTCGTGACTGGTGCTTGCGTATCGCTTCCAGGTCCTTTTCCCTGCTCACCGTCTCCGTGTCGGGGTCCTCACCGATCTTGTCCATTCTTCCCCTATAATAACCATTGTTTCGGGCTCTGTCTGGTCGAGGGCTTTGCCTCCACTTCCTTCAGCTTTTGTTCTGGACATTTCTCCTTTTCTTTCATCCGGGGCAGGTTTCCACAGTCCGCGATCAGCTGTGGGAGCTGAAGGGCTCCGCAGAGCGTCTGTGGGTTCTCAGAGGCCAGAGAGCTGCTCCCTGCTGTGGGTGCTTCATGGGTCCCTGGGGTGCGGCCACGGGGCGAGAGCATGCTGGGGTCACGCAGCTGCCATCCCGTCACTGTGTCATGAAAGGTTAGTCCCCTCATGTGTGGCTGATCCTAGCAGATGCGTCCCTCCGTTTCCTTCCTCAGAGAACCGCACTTCTGTTCCGACGTCCCACCAGAGCTCGCTCACTGGCTGCTGGGACAGCACCACCCCCCGGCCTTCCCCGCAGGGCTGGGTGAGCCAGGCTGGCAGTGGGGCACGGGAGGGTGGGTGGGTGCATAAGGGCCCCTCGGGAGGGTTGAAAATGCTATCAGAACCATTAAGGCTTCTTTTTTAAAATTGTTTTCTGTGTCTGCTCCCTCTAGAACGAGGCAGCCCAAGTGACTGCCTAGCACACTCCCAGGGAAGCACAGTTGTGCCTGTACCACGGCCAGATGCCGCCAGGACAGTGACGGAGGCACCGGGAGCAGGAGCAGGCCCCTCCTCTCCCTGCTCCGTGAGTCCGTCCCGGCAGCGAGTCCGTCTGCCCCGCTGACTGCGGCTGCAGCCAGCAAGGCTTTCAGGCACGAGAAGGGCACAATCCAATGTACAGTTTTCAAAGATCACTCTGATTTGCATTTTTATTTCTATTTGTTTTTTTAATCATTTAAAATATTTCCATAGAGTTGATCTTCAGTATCAGATTCAGGAGTACAGCATAGTGGTTAGACATTTTAAACTTACAAAGTGATCCCCCGATAAGTCTAGGATGGGGCGACTTTAAAAAGAGCGTTAATCCCATTCACGAGGCCCCACCTTTTGTTCATTTTTTAAAAAATTCTGTGACTAATATATTTTTTAAACATTTTATTTATTTATCTTTAGAGGGGAAGGGAAGGAGAGAGGGAGAGAGGGAGAGAAACATCAATGTATGGTTGCCGATCCTGCGTCCCTTGCCAGGAACTGGCCTGCAACCCAGGCATGTGCCCTGACTGGGAATCGAACCGAGATCCTTTGGTTCGCAGGCCCGCGCTCAATCCACTGAGCTACACCAGCCAGGGCTTATTCATTTTTAATTCATGCCGTTGGGGTGACGCTGGTTAACAAGACGATGCGGTTCCACAGTACGATCCGCGACGTCTTGTCTGTGCCCTGGGTCCTCTGCTCCCCCCCCGAATTGAGCTCCTCCCAGCGCCATTTTTCGCCCCTGGGCCCCTTCTACTCTCCCGCCCCCTGCCCCCTACCCGGGTCACTCGGTGATTTGACATTTAAAATGATACTGGAGATGCGTGTTGCGGGCACAGGATTGAAACCTGCGATTTCCAACGGATGCGCCGCGGCAGGCGCACCTGCGCACCGCAAGAAGCTTTAAAACGCGCCCCACCCAGCGATCAATCCGGGGGCGCCGACCTCTTTCCAAGGCTGTTTGTTTCCTTCCCTGTTTTCTTGCTCTTTCCCCCTTTCTTCCCTTTTCTCGGGTGTGTCTCTCTGTCGAATGGACCCTTACTCTTCCTAAGTTCTGGAAAGGTCAACAGACATTTCTTTCGGCTCCTGCTTGAAGCCACGTTGCCAGTTTTTATTGGACAATCAAAGGGGTGAGGCCAGTGCCCTGACCGCACACTCAGGTGTTGCGTGTTTTAAAACTACGTGGGCACCCCTGGGTGCTGCGGTGCGCCGGCAGGAAATCGCCCGTTTAGACAGGTGAGGAGGGTGAGGCATGGCTCAGATACAGAGGGCGGGCACGTGGTCGGGAGGCAGGAGAGACGGAGCCCAGGGCCCAGCCTAGGCCCCACAGGGGCCGGTGAGTGAGGGGACAGGACAGGGAAACAGAAGACCCAGCAGGAGGGAATGCAGACCCTCCATGGAGGGGGCAGGACAGGGTGGACGGGGGACCCAAGGAGGGACAGGCGAGCCTGGGAAGGACAGGGCCAGGGGGACAGGGGATCATGGAAAGGGGTAGGAAAGGGGGGGTAGGGTACCCTCCATGAAGGGGGCTGGTCCCTGTTTCCTTCGCTCCACCCACTCCTTTCACTCCAGCCCTGCCCCCTTTATAGAAAGTCCCCCCTCTCCCTGCCCCCTCCATGGAGGGTCCCCTGTCCCCCTCCCCTCCCCCCTCCATGGAGGGTCTTCTATGTCCTTTCCCTGTCCCCTCGCTCACAGGTCTCTTTGGGGCCTGTGCTGTGGTTTCCAGTCTTCACGTCTCCTGTCCCTGGGCCGTGGGCTGTGCCCACCTTCTGAACCTGAAGCACACGTCTCAGCTCCTCATCTGTCTCCACTGGACCTGTGCTCTCAAGACTCGTCTCAACTACCATTTCAAATGTCAAATCACGGACTAACCTTTAGAAAACATGAATCAGGTCACGCCATTCTCATGCCTACAAGCCTTCATGGCCGTAACCCACCTGAGGCCCTTTTCCTGCCCATCCGCCCTGCCCTGCACCCCAGCCAGCCTGGCTGTCCCCGTCCTGGGGGCACCTGTTGTCCCTTTGAGGGTGGCTTCCTCAGTTCTCCATGGAGCCAGCTCTGTCTCAACAGCCAAGTCTGAGTTTGAATATGACAAGATCTTGGGGAGCCCTTCCCTGACCCTTGCAGAGGTCCCAACCCAGCATTGTTTGGGTCGGGTGGCAACAGGTCACAATGGTAAGACAGGTCAGAGAGGTATCCTGGCAACCGTCCTGGGTCAGCCGGGGGGCCAAGGTAACCAGCTGAGGCTGGATGAAGGGGCTCCGGGATGAAGGGGCTCTGCGCCACAGTTTTCGGGGGCCCCTAGAAGCCAGGAGTGGCTTTGGCAGGGACATGGAAGGGAACCATCCCATAAAAAGCGGATTCTGCCAGCACCCCACAAGCAGGGGACGGGGCCTCCCGGAGCCTCCAGGGCGCGGCGCAGCCCGATGCCCCCGCTGAGCGTTCTGACCCGCAGGGCCTGTGAGCACCCTCCGTGGAGTGGGTGCTCCGTCTGAGGCCCTCGGTGAAGGTCGCGGTAGAAAGCCAGTGTCGTCCCTGTCGCTGCCCAGTCACACCGCCTCGGTCTGCTTCCTTCACGGCTCCCAGTATGTCCCCAAACACAGCGCCATTCCTGTCCACCCTCGCAGCACCTGAAGGGGGCTGTGCGGAACCCGCCCCCGAGACTGGGCACAGCGAGGGCCGCAGGGGAGTGGGCAGCAGACACGTGTCTGGTTTCATAGTTTTATTTTTGGATAAAACTGACTCATGAATATTATCCTCAACCCTCTTTAGGACATCTCAAATCAACTCACGAATGAAAAATCTTTTTACTTTTATGTCAAACCCACGTCTCGGTTTTTGGTTCAGAGATGCGGCTGCCGCCCTGTGCGCTGCCTCCCGGAGGGAGCGGGTCCTGGCTGCAGACAGGCTCACACCGGGATGTGCCTCCCAGCCCTGGCCCCACAGGCCAGCCCTTCAGCCTCTGGTGGTCAGTGGATCCTGCTGCTGCTCCTGGTGGGGCTGGGGACTGCCATCCCGGGGCTGTGATGGCCCTGGTGATCTTAGCTCCTCCAGTTTGAACTTTCACTCACTTCTCACTTGGGGACCAGGAACTGCGGCCGCTGGTAGTGGGGGCAGCTCAGGTGCTGTGTGGCTGCCGGTGGGCAGACGGTGTGGGGGGGTTCTCCTGAATCCCCGCACTAGCTGGCCCGCTGCCCAGCCAACTGATCGACAGCAGCTCCCCTCTGGGTCTGTGTGAGGTTTCAGGGATGCAGTAAGGTCAGGTCATGACGGGACAGTCTGTGACCCTGGCCATAGGGTTTGCTGAGGTGGCACCTGAGTCCTAACCTTGCTAGCCTTCAGCTGTGGTCCTGGTGGTAAGGGCCGAGTGGGGGGTCTGGGGGCCTCTGAGTGGGCTGTGCTCCGGATGCTGGAGCAAGGTCTCTGGGTCTTTGGGCACGAGGGGTGGCCCCACCAGGTCAGCGCCCCGTGACCCGGGGCCGTGCGGGCTCAGCTCCATGGCCTGAGAAGTAGGGGCTGCCAGACACAGCCAATCAGACACAAAACACTGCATGCGACACACGAATATGGAAAGATTACTTGCTGTTGTCTGAAATTCCTTTTTCTTTTTCCATTTCAAACCAGTTGATTTAATTCCAGGTGGCACAGAACTCTGGGTGGAAGAGAGACCGAGGAACACACTTCGACAGGATTCTGGGCGGGGTCCACTCTGACCTCACAGCCAAGGTTGAAATGGCAGAGCGAGAAGAGCTAAGAGGATGAGCCACTGCATGGCTGATGTTATGACTATTGTTTACGAACGTTTATTCTTAAATGTACAACGGGCTCCCAGACAACACTTCATTCTAGCTACAGGTGGCAAGAGGTGTTATGGCAGGGCATCCAGATGTTAAAACAGGAACGGACTGAAGGATCACCAGCACCCCAGTCCTGAGAACAGCTCACTTTTTGCCAGATTTCTTAATTCCATCCGTGGCCAGGGGGCCCTTCCCTTTGGTCTTTGCTTTTGTAGCTCTTCAAGTTTCTTCCGCTCCTCTTTCTGCTTCTGCTTGAATGCCTTATCTTCCTCGTCCATCTCCTTGGCCTGCTTCTTGGGCTGTTTCAGGGGCTTCTTCTTGCCACCTTCATGCCAGGACATGGCGCCTGTAGCCCCTCCCCCAGACCCTGCAGCCCCTCCCCCAGACCCTGCCACCGGAAGCCTGAAATTCCATTTTAATGGGAGCCCTATTGATAAGGCCTCTGGGTCCAGGGTACCAGGAACCCAACCTCAGACTCTGAAGCCTGGGTGGCTCACAAAAAACTAGGTGCTCCTGCAGGCCTTGGTCTCTCCGTCTGTCCGGTGGGATGGGCCAGACAGCTGCTGCGTAATTCAGGCCCAAGCAGCTCAGAAACCAGCTCAGGGAGGCCTGAGGGAGCCAGACATCCAAGCCCAGGAAGGCCCTTCCGGCCATGGCCACTAGGGGGCAGCAGCACCCAGTGCTAGAGGCTCCTCTTGCGGGGGTGCCTGACCAAGTTGTCAGGTCACTCAGTCACTTTGCAAACGCTGAACAGAGCCCATTGGGACAGGAGGGCAGTGGGACAGGAATGCGGCCTGATGCAGGGAGACCCAGGGCCTGCCACACCAGGGTACCCTGGGCTTTGAAGAAGGGGCTCCCGGCAGCCTTGTTCCCACACCAGGCTGCTCCCCCTGAAACCCTTTGAGCCACCACAGGGGACGCCCACCCCAGCTTGGCCCTGGTCTCCTGCCTCAGGCCCAGTGAACAGCGGACAGGTCTCTGCAGCCTGTCTTCTTGCTGCCCCCTGCTGTCAGGAGTGGGTAATGCCAACACCAGTCACCTGCCCAGGTGCCCTCAGGGCCCTGCAGCCAGGGGTTCTGCTCACTGCCTGCCCCACCCTGGCTGTGCAGCAGGTGAGGGCTGGGGAAGCAGAGGGTGCTGCCCTCGCCCATCCCCCAGCCCCTGCATCGGCCCAGGTCCTTGTCCCTACCCACCAGTCCCAGTGCCGCCTGCTCCCCACTCTGCATGGCTCCATCGGAGCTCTGCCCCACCCCAGGGCTGCTGGGCAGGGGCGCCTGATCCCAGCCCCAGCTCTGCCCCACATCTAGAGGAGCCAGGGCCACTCCCAGCACTTGCTCTAAGCCAGAGAGTCGGGCAGATCCCGGCCCATGGCGGGGCTTTGCACACCTCACGCACGGCCCTCTGCCAGCTGACATGAAAGGTCGAAGTAGTGACCCTGGCTCTCTGAGCCCTGTCTCACTGGTGGCACAGGGAGGGCAGCCTTGTCACATAGCCAGGGTCACACAGGCAAGCCAGGACTTGTGTGCCAGCCCCCACACGGGTGCGTTTCCCGGCAGTGGGCGTGGGTGGGCCAGAGGCTGGTTCATTCACCGTTCACTCACTCCTCGCGGAGCAGCTCATTCCAAGCCTGGCACTGGCTCTGGGGCAAAGGTCAGCATGAGCAGCACCGAGTGAGGGTGGTGGGGAGTGTAGGGAGTACGCAGGGAGAGGTGGGGACCGCTTCCGGAGGAAGGGACATTTGCAGGGAGGTCTGGCATATGAATGGGGGTGGGAAGAGGTAGGAGAGGGTAAAGGGGAATAAATGGTGATGGAAGGAAGGAGACTTGGGGTGGTGAACGCAACACAATATACAGGTGATGGTTATAGAAGTGTACACCTGAAGCCTATATCATTCTATTAACCAATGTCACCCCATTGAATTCAATAATAAAGCAATCATTTTTTAAAAAGGAACGGCCTGGAATGTGGATGAGGTGAAGTTCAAGGAGGCCACTGTCAGCCGGTGGGGCCGGGGCAGATGAGTTTAGGATTTGCACACCACCCACTAGAATGAGCTTCCAGGGCTGCTGCTCAACACCGTCTCACACTCGTCCCCAGGAACCACCCACCTGCCGACGCAGACCCGGGCCAGACGCTCTGAACCCTCGGCCCCGAGTCCTGCACAGGGTGTGCCTGCATGTACATCTGTGACCCCCACACGGGACAGACACACTTCCAACCGGACCCGCCCCACAGAGCCATGCCTGCAGACTCAGCCACCCTCCACGCCGCCGGTCCCTCCTCAAACAGACACACAGACACACGCCCAACCACACAGACGTGCAACACGCACACGCCCCAGTGAAAGGGGTGCTGTCGGGGGCAGGGGGGTCAGATGATCTCGCTAGTTCTGATCCTGCCCCGATATCTGGGGACCGAGGAGCCCTGAGGGCTGCTGCTGGTGAGGGGTCCCTTCCCATCCCCACTTCCTGGCCACCTGCGGGTGGAGCACATGCACCTTGGAGGCCCTGGTACCTTGTCAACTGGTGCCAGGAGGACAACAGTGCTGGGGACTGCGTGTGTGACAGGCAGCGAGGGCATGCGCGTGTGCACGAGCTGTGTGCACGCCCAGCTCCCTGGCAAGGCCAGGACGGGCTCAGTGTGCCCTTTTAGGGTGCAGAAGGGCAGGTGGTCTGGCAGGCCCTTGGAGACAGCCTCCCCTCAGGTCTGGCCTCCAGGGACGCCCGCCCCCCACTCAGTCCTGGAAGCCGGGGAAAGAGCTCACAGGTGACAAAGAGCAGAGCCCCACGCTTTGCCCTCCCTCCCCGCCCAGGCCCCTGGGCTCACACCCTGGCCCCTGCAGCCCCTGGCAGTGCCCTGCATGGCCACTGCCCAGGCCCACCCTCCAGAATACTCGCTCCATCAACACCCCTCCACCTGTCCAGGCCCAGGCTCACAGAACTGCTTCACTGCTGGGTCTCCAACACCCCAGACCGCAGACAGACATCACTGGTCGCTTCCCGGGAGAACTCCGCTGGGCAACATCCCCCATGGCAGCACTGCCCACCCCGGCCAGCGCTGCCTGATCAACCAAGGCCATTCCATTCCATAAAACCCAGGCCCCTCCATGGTGGGGTGGGGGATACCTGCCTCCAAGCAGGGCTGTCCAAGGTGCCCTCTTGCCTCACCTGGCCTCCCCACCCGACCCACACTGGTGCTGCTCATCAGGCCGTGGTGTGGGCAGCCCTCAGAGCTGCACCGCCCACCAGCTCCCGGCGGTGCTCCTGGCTTGGGAGGCACTTGCAGGTGGGCTCGTTGCTTCTATTGAGAGAGATGACGTCTTAGAAAGCAGTAAGAATAGTAAAGTCAGCAAGACAGCAGCCATCTTCAACAGCCTGCCATGAGTCCGGCTCTGAGCTACAGTCCTGGCCCCCTTACCTTGCTCCCCTGCCTCCTGGTCACACCTCTTCTGCAGCTGAGGCTCAGAGGGCACCGTGGGCGGTGGGACAGATGCTGGTGGTGCCCATCTGGGAAAGAGAACCCCATCCTGCTCACTTCCCCGGGGCCACATCCTGTGCGGGGGTGGTGGGCGGTCCTCAGCCAAGGGTGCATCTTGACTGGCCAGTCATGGTCACCTCCTGCTCCTGGCCAAGGCCTGGTCTGGGTTTTGGCCAATGAGAAGTGAGACAGCTGGGGAGGGAAAGTTCTAGAAAGTTCTCCTGAAGGAAAAACAGAAGACAGGGCTGCTTCTCTTCCTGCCTGGGGAAGGCTCCCACGTCAGCCATACCACCCAGGACAGCGACAGTCCTGGGAGGGACACCGAGGAGACAGCTGTGGGGACAAAAGCTGACTATGAGGCTGCAGGGCAGGGCGGTGGGCTGGACAGAACCTGGGGGTCCTCAAGCTGCAGAATCAGCCATGCCAACAACAGGCTGCTCTGGACAAGCATCCCTACGGTTGAAGCAACTTCCGCTGGGTTTTCTGGGACTGAAGTACCTCGATGTTTGCCTCCAGGGTGGGAGCTGACGCCCCTGCTGCCCCTGTCCTCCCTGGCCACGCAGGCAGTCCTGCTACCTTGCTGATTAAACCACAGGGTGGGGGCAGGCGGGAGGCAGGCAGAAGCATCGCCGTCCAACCTGCCAAGAACAGTCATCTTTTATTGCCACCAACAGTTCTTGGCATCAGGCAGATATTGAACAACAGGCTGCATGAGATTTGCAGACACAGCGATGACTCCAGGGAGACGAGGGGGCCCGTGATTACGAACGGCAGCTGCGCCCGCCAGACCCCCCGACCGGGAGCGGTGGGGGCCCCGGGCGGCAGAACGAGGCTCACACGGGCCAACGCACCACTCAGAGAATTCTGTTTATTGGATTGTTTAATACAGGAAATGCCGGACCGATCAACAGGACAGACCTCTCACACAGACGCTGCATTCACCACGTGGACCAAGCGTCTCCACGGCAACGGGCACGCATGCACTTCCTTTGGAAAGGGGCAGACTGAGGGCATAAATACCACAAGAGAACCGGGCTCGGAGGGGTCACAGGCCACGAGGGAACCACGCTTCAGAGGCGATCGAGGCATTAAATACGGGACCTACACGTGACACGCCACATCACCATATGCATAATTTATGTGTTCAAAGGAGGGAGACCACAGTACACAGACGTGCGGTGGCTTTGGTTGGAGGACACGGACGAGCTAGGTGGTGCCATGCACGGGGGTGGGGGAGGGCCTGCCGTCTCCTCTCCCTCCGTTCCTGTCCTCGCCTTACCCACGGAGGCACCAGCAGTCACAAAATAAACCAGCTGGCCTTGGTGCCATCTTGGAAAGTCCCACCAGTGTCCTTGGGGTATCCTCGGGGCCCCCTGCAGGCGAGGCGGTGCCCTGGAGGTACACATCCCTGGAAGTCACCCTGGATGGGTCGGGGTTGGGGGCTGGGAGGCCGGGCGGCGGAGGGAGGCGCAGCCGCTGGGCCGAGCAGGGGCCGCGCGGCACCTGGCTGGCCCGGGAGAGCAGGAACGGTTGAGGAGGCATCCACTTTTGCAAGCAAAGCTTCAACAGCGGGACGAGCCCGTGTTTGTCTGTCACCGTCCAGACGTCGGGCCCCTCAGAACTGACTTGCGCTGCTGGGGTCGCACTGCAGCAACCGGACGATGGAGGGGTCGCTCTTGGCACCTTTAATGAACTCTTCCAGGGAGAGTTTGCCTGTGGGGGGTGGGGGACGGGACGTGGGCGTGAGAGGGCGCTCGCTGTGCTCCACCTTCCAGAGCAGCGGGCAGCCCCCATGTCGGGGCCGGTCCTGCTCTGGAGCCTTCTTGAAGCGCGACACTCTCCCGGCGCCACTTGCTCCGTGGGCTTTTCTGGAAAGACCCTTTTTGCTTTCATGGCTCCCCGCAGAGCATCGGGCCACTTAGGGACATGGCCAGTGTGACAACAGGGGGTGGTGGGCGGGCAATTTACGCCCTTTCAGAAATCACCGCCCTTCACCTAAGGAAGAGGCGACTCGCCCAGAAAGACCATGGCCTCAGCTGCTAACCCACAACCAGTCCAGGGCGGATGGAGCCCAAGGCAGCCCAGGGTCCCGGGGAACTGCCCGCTGTGGCGGCACGGGCCGCTGGGAGAGTCACCCTCTGCTTCTGCACCATCTCCCCCCGGGCGGGGGCGGGGGGACTGGAGAGACTGCCCCATGGACCCTGCCACTTCTAGGATCAGGAGCCAGGAAAGCGGATTTTGAAGCTAAGGTGCTGCAGAAACTCCAGTTCTGGAGGGAGCCGTGCTGGAACACACCCGTGCCCCCCAGCCCCAGCGGTTCCCATCCTGCGGCTTGTGCCCCGAGGAGCCGCCTGCCCCTGGTGCTGGGGCTCTGCAGCTATGGGGGGAGGGGTGACGCGCACTGGGGACAGCAGGTGCTCGGGGCTCATGCCCAGCACACGGCGAAGGACGAGCTCAGTCAGTGGGCTTCTGCCAGGAGCCAGGGGTGGGCAGCAAGGGACAGGCACAGCCCGGCTGCAGGGACCTCCTGCTGTGCAGTGGCGACAGGTGCCCCGCTGTGGGTCCCCAGGAGGGGGCAGGGTGGCTGGCTCCTGGGGGATTTAACAACATTGCCCCAGCTAAGGGGTGGGGTGGGAGGGGAGGGGACAGCTTCCCCAGGACAGCAGTTCTGGGGCCCTCTGCTGATGCGGAAGGGCTCTTGGCCTTTGTTTCTCTCCTTCAGCTGGTGGAACTTGCAGCTGCCTCTCCCCAAACCCTTGGGTTGCGGAGCTTCTGAAGGCACTGCCCCTCCTCCAGGGCCCAGGGGCCACACCCACAGGGCTGCTGGGGTCCCATTTAGAAGCTGGGAGCCAGCGGCTCAGGGGTTCGGCCCCATGCAGGAGCACAGAGCCAGGACGCAGCCCCAGGCTCCCTGACCCTGACTCCCGGCTCCTCCCTCGGCACAGTGGAGAGGTGGGTGGGGTGGGGGGCCGAAAGGCTGCGGACGGGGAGGCCACCGTCCCAAACGCATCTGTGCTCCCTGCAGCGCCGCACAGACACACGGGGGCCCAGCACCCTACCGTCATTGTTGGTGTCCATCTGCCGGAAGATCTTGTCCGTCCGTTTCTCCGGGGTGGACTCGTCCTCGGGCATCTTCATCACGGAGGACACCATTTTGTAAATAGCCTGCAAAGGGACGTGGGGAAGTGTGTGCTCGGAAATTCCGGAATGTTCCTGGGTGTATGGGGCAGGTGTTCACGGACCCTCAGGACCCTTCCCCAGAGACAGGAATGTCCCCTACTGCTCCTAACACCTGGGGCGATGTTGGGCAAAGGAAGCTGGACACCTTTACAGGAAGTTCAAGGGCAGGTAAAACGAGTCCCCTGCAACAGTCAGGAGATGGGGGCTGTCTGGGGGTGGGGGGTGGGACGGTGCGGGGAAGGCACTTGAGGGAGAGCCTTTGGGGCAGGCGGGCAGAGCTGGGAGCACGTGGTGACTGTCCGAGGGTGGCAGGGCTGCAGGCCTGCATCTGTACAACCTACCTCGGGTCACTGGGCTGTGAGCGCATCACTGTAAGGTCGAGAGACCCCAAGGATAAGAAAGACTCAGGCCCTGAAGCTCCCGGGGAGAACCCAGGCAGGGTGAGCACGCTAGGGCAACACAGGGCTCTTCAGCAGGATGTTGAGCTGCCTCCCTAAGGGTGATGCCACCCCACCCCCCATGCAGTGGTGTGTGTGTGTGTGTGTGTGTGTGTGAGAGTGTGAGAGCCAGGAGGAGGGCTGTGGGGCCCTGTAGGGGTCTGGGGGTTCTCCCATCTCAAAAGCAGGGAATTAAAAAACAAACAAGCATGAACCAAGCAGAATGACCCAGAGGGACACTTCTAGAATCTACTGTCCTCTCCCCTCCCCACTGTCTCCCAGGAGCCTCAGGGTCGGGCAGCGTGGACTGCAGGGCGGTCTGCACAGGGCCGCCCCTTTCTGGGCCAGCACACCCTGCGGGGACCGGGCCGCTCCCGCCCCACCCCAGGGCAGAGCAAAGCCAGGAGCCTCCAAGGTCTTTCGTGGGCTCGGAGGTGTGTAAAACAGAGAGGTGTGGCAGCTGGGCATCCCAGCCAGCAGGTGAGGAGGCACCCACA
Source organism: Anoura caudifer (assembly GCA_004027475.1). NCBI lineage: Eukaryota > Metazoa > Chordata > Mammalia > Chiroptera > Phyllostomidae > Anoura > Anoura caudifer. The sequence goes on along the minus strand of PVKU01000683.1, from coordinate 343,500 downwards.
GGTGCCAGGGGAGGATTCTCAAGGTTTGGGCACTTGCTTTGGGGGTGCAGCAGCCAGACCCCCTTCGCACGGGGGTGGCTGCCCCTCACTGAGCCAAACAGTCCTGCCAGGCTCTCTAAGGTTTGGCTAGGTCCGTGTGCAAGCCAGGGCCGGGCAGGCCCGTCTGCAGAAGGGTAAGGCTGGCACGAGGCCTTGGAGAAGTGACTCCCGGGAAGGGGAATTCCGACTTCCACCAACGCCTCGGCTTTTGGGAGTGACACCGACCATGGAGTTCCCCTAACCGGCATGCTTCAGTCTCACTGTGGGAAAGCCACCCCGGGGACTGGGCTGGTCACTCCTCGGGCCACTTGCTGCTGGCCTAGGAGCTCACGGGTCTGACATCTTGGCTCAGACTCAGCCCTGAGGCCCCTTACAGGTAGAGAACGCAGGGGCTCCAGGCTGGGGCCGGGGGCGCAGAGCGGACGGCAGGGAGCGAGCTCCCTGGTTCCCCGCCAGCCATCACACACCTAGGCAACAGAACTCGGTTTCCTTCTAGAACACAGCTCACCCGCCAGAGCTGTGGACAGGTGTGAAGGCAGAGGGAGAGGTCTCGCACAGGGGCCTGAGCTCGCGCTGAGACTGCTTGTCTGCGTTTCCTGTGTGTCCCACTGCACGTGCCTGGGGCAAGCTGCCTGTGGCTCTCTCAGACCTCGGGGCCCACCCCAGGGCCTGGCCAGGGGCCTCTGCCAGTGTCCAGGGTTCCCACCGTTACTGGAGCTCTCAGCTCTGTTAATTCTTAGGACGCAGCCTCTCTGAGCCTCGGAGTTTGTGAAATGCCGACAGTGACCCCCCTGCGGGGTTGTGAAGATAATCAATAGTGTTTAAGTCAGGCTGCTGGCCCAGTGAGCAGCTCCCTTTCAGAAGGGGCGGGGCAGGGGTGGGGGAGGGGCAGGCAGGAACCTGGCGACGGACCAGAGCCCCATCTCCCAGCCCTGGCCAGCTGCCCCGCCCCGCCCCCTCGCCCTCGCCCCCGCCCCTCCCCCCACCCGCAGCCCTACCTGCACGATCTCCAGCATCTCCCCGCGGCTGATGTAGCCGTTGCCGTCCAGGTCGTACATGCTGAAGGCCCACTTGAGCTTCTGCTCCAGCCTGCCCCGCGAGGTGACGCTCAGCGCGATGATGAACTCCCGGAAGTCGATGGTGCCGTCGCCGTTGGTGTCGAAGGTGCGGAAGACGTGCTCCGCGAACTTGGAGGCGTCGCCGTAGGGGAAGAAGTTGGCGTAGATCTTCTTGAACTCGTCCACGGTCAGGTGGCCGGTGGGGCAGTCCTTGAGGAAGCCCTTGTACCACTCCTGCAGCTCGTGGTCTGTGAACTCCGTGTTCTCCCGCAGGTCCTGCAGCACCTCAGGCCGAAGCTTGCTGTTCTGCTTGCCCATGGCGCGAGTGACACCTGCAGGACAGGACTCTGCTGGGGGCGCTGGGACGGGACCTGGCTCCCCGCCGCGACAGCCACTGAGCAGGCGGAGGGAGGTCCCCAGCATGCCCTGCGCCCAGGGCTGGAGAGCCCCCCAAAGGGCCATCCATCCCTGGGCACAGCCATCTCAGCCCCTCCAGGACCCCGTGTGAAAGGGGTCGTTATCCACCAGCACTGTGTCCTTCCCTTCCCTGGCATGCGGCCACACGGTGCCACCCAGAGCCCCTTGCAGCCTGGTGGGCATGGCTGTGTGCTGGCAGGTGGAATGTGGGTGGAGTAATTGATCCCACCAATCCAGGCCAGGTGCTCGGCCGCTCTCCTGCCTACATGCTGGACACAGAGCGCCCAGGGGAGGACTGGGGGCCCCAGAGAGCACAGACCCCTAGTCTCTCTCAACCGGCTTCCCCCTCTGACCCCACCGCCTCCTCAGTCCTCCGAAGGGCGGTGGGCAATAATCAGCACCGTTCTAGGTGTACGGAGAGAGGTCATACAGCAGCCCCCTGCTCTTCCCTGGACCCCCAGCTGAGACAGGGTGTGGACGGCAGAGCGATTACACGGAGACCCCTAAGCCCCTGGAGACTGGAGGGGGTGGAGCGCACCTCGCCCCACATCACATGACCCTGGAACCTGACCAGGAAATGTGCCTGGGGGGGGGGTGCGCAGGGAGATCTGGAGCCCACTCCTCAATGAGACAGTTGGGTGACTACGTCCCCCATGGCCAAGGTGGGAGCTGGTGGATGGACCCCGAGCAGGGGAACACGAGGCCCAGAGAAGTGGGGTAAAGAGGAAACTCAAAAGTTAAGGGCTCGCCTGCACGCCACCAAGAGCCCCTGGCCTGCTCCCCTGCCCTCACCAGCACGCGGCCGGCCAGCCTCAACCCACAGAACGGGGGGATCCTTCTCTGCAGAACCCAAACCACCCCTGTGCCCCCCCCGACAAGACCTAACAGCACTACACGTGGGGTCCCCCACGAACAGCTGGCCACCCTATCAGCTGCTGCTATTTTTGTTGTAAAACGAGGACCAGGTGCAGTCACAGAGAATGAATAGAACCCAACGTTGACCATCTTTGAAAATCTTGAAAGAACTCTGAGCAAATATTTAATAAGAACAAATGTTTAACATGGGCACACCCACGGCCATCCTGGCTGTTTCGGGGAGACAGCAGCATGGGGCACGGTCCTGCTTCAGAGCCCCAAGCAGCCTGAGCCCACCGGCAGGTCACTCACAGGGCCCGTCTCCGCAGCAGATATGCCAATGACAGCAACACGAACTGCAGCCGCCACTCACCAGACACTTGTGCTGTGCCGGGCCTGGGCGGCCGTGTGACACACGGTGACACTGAGGCCTTGGGTGTCAGGGAAACTGCCCAGGGCCCCACAGCTCAGGGAGCTGGGATGTGGACACTGGTCCACCTTGGGCTTGACCACAGGGCTCTGGCAGCGACCCTGGCCCCTGTGGGGGGGACAGGGCAGGCCAGCAGCACGTCCGGCCGTCACAGAGAAAGGCTGGGAGAGATCGAGTGAGGGGTCCGGGAAACAAAAGAGATCGATTTTGTTTTGGGAAAAAAATGTCAAGAAGTGATGGGTGGAAAAAGCATGTTTTCTGGCCATTGCCTGGAATGTGGACTTAGCACAATCCTGGCTGACAGGAGACCACGTGTTTGGGAAGGAAGTTGCAGGACTATCACCGACTTTCTAGCCTCCCACATGGACACCCCACAGATCTGACCAGGGCCCCCCTCCGCCCCCCTGGAATCTTGACCACGCCCAGTTAGCCCAAGGAATGGGCTGAAGAGCACAACCATCTTTCAAGCTGGGGACATTAACTCTACCATAGAAAGTTCACGGCAACCACAAGGAGTTGAAGCCGACCTGGAGCCCCAGGGGACACCCCAGGGTCGGGGGCAAAGTCAGGCAGAACCCCCCAAGACTGCGAGCTGAACTTACACGGAAGGGTTCCTCCGGAGGAACCGATTTTACGTCACGTGCATTTCTCCACAATTACAAAGGAAGGACGGGTATTCCTGGTGGCGGGGGGGGTAGCGGGCAGAGGGCCTCCCTGCATCACTACCACCTCCCTCAGGGCCCATCCCAGTCTGATGGTCCAGCTCCCTGGGTCTGGAGGCCCTATTTGAGGTGGGGGAGCCTCTCACCACGAGGGTGACCCAACCAAGCTAAAGGCAGTGGAGTCCGGGAAGGTGGCACAGCCTTCCCTGGAAGCAACTGGAAACACTGTCTGGAAATCCCATGTGCCTCCCCCCTCCACCCCCACCCCCGCACTGTGTCCTGCGTCACTTTTTTGTGTGGGAACACTTGTGCATGTGCGTCCACCTGGTGGCGCTCTGCTCCCCAAGAGCGCGAGCCCAGGAGTGCCAGCCATCCTCACCCTGGCGTGGCCCCGTGCCTGAGGATTCAGGCCCCTGCTTAGGGATGGGGGCAGAAAGTGACATGAGGTGGGGGGTGCTCCAAGGAGGAATCACTCATTCCTGCGGGGCCCGAGGCAGTTTGCTGAGGAAGCCAGCAAGTGGAATCAGAATTGAACGATAAGGACTTGAAAAGGCCCCTGGAGGTCCGACCCCCGCTGGCCACCTCTAGGGAGCCCTGGCCGATTCCAGGCCCGGGGGAGGGGGCAGTGGTGCTTGGGCAGGCTGGGAGGAGGCCAGGTCCCCTCCGTCTCAGAGGCAGAACTGAGGCCGTTCTGGGGCACGTGCTTGCTGGCGGCAGGCGGGCTGCGGCCTTCCCGGGCCCTTTCAGGGCCAGGTCTTCCGGCAGTGTGGAGGCCACCGAGGGGCTCCCAGCAGGTGCTCCCCGCTGCTCCCTCGGCACTAAATGTGTTGGCCAGGACAGTTCACGAGCTGCCTTCCCCTGGGACTTCCACAGAGCATGCAGTGGAGCCCGTGAATGCCCAACACAGCCCCACACGCAGCCCAGTCACGTGCCAGGCCGGCCTGCGAGCGCTTGCCGAGGGCTCAGCTGAACTAGTTAATGGGGGAACCCCATTTCCGCGCTCTCCTGGAGCCTCTCGGCCGGGAGCGAGCAACCTCTCAGGACCCGGAGAGTTGGATGGTGGGATGCTGTATGCGCGCGAGCCCACTGTTGTTAGTCAAGCCAGTGAGCTATCTTCACTGGCGACTGGCTGGCTGCGGAGACTGCTCACAAAAAGCAAGCTTTTCTGCAGGACAAAGCCACCACTCCGGTTTCCAACAGAAGTGTCCCCATGGACAAGTTCTCCTCTGGGGTGGGGCCCTGTCCTGGGAGAGGCAGGTAAGCAGGCGAGAGGCCAGTGGCCTGCAGCCTTGGCTTAGTCTAGCACAGCTGCTCTCAGGGGGGCTGGTCCGGTCCTGGGCCCGTGCAGGGGTTGGGGTGGGGGGCCTGCGGAGGCTCGGGCCAGAGGCTTCATGCAGCGGGGTGGGCTTCCCAGAACTCGAACTGGAGACCCCGCCTCCCAGCTTCCTGGCCCCACCCTTGCCACGCCCCGTCCACCTGATAGCTGCCTCAGTTTCTCCATCTACAAGCTAAATTTGTCCCATCCAGTAACTATCTGAATTCATACACATGCCCTAAGAGTAAAATACACACTGAATTTTGATGGCTTTTGTTTGGAAAAAATAATGTGAAATTTCCTATAAATAATTTTTCTATCCTGATTACGTGTGAAATGAAAAATGATACCATTTGAGATACAGCGGAGTTCAATTAATCACTTGGTAACATTAATCTCATCAGTTTCTTTTCACTTTTTTAAATGTGGCTATTGGAAAAGTTAAAATCACACACGTATGTGGCGCTGCATTTCCAGTGGCTGCTGGGACCAGGGTGATCCCTGGGACACTGCAGATCTGTGGCCCCTGGATGAGGGACTCTGAGCTCATTGGCACCCTGTTTGCAGGCCCAGCGCCACCAGTAACCCAGCTGGGAGGGGGCCTCTGCCTACTCCCCTGCTCGGCCCCTGCAGTGAAAGGTAACGGTGTTCACCCCTCGCAGGTACGTGCGAGTCCACAGGTTTCTATTTCAGCAGCTTCAAGAGCTTTGCCAGAGGCCAGCTGCTCCGAGGACCGGGGTCTGGCCCTGGCTGGAAAGGGATGCCCCTCCCATCTTGGGAGGGTATGGAGGCAGGGCCCCTGAGTGGGGTCTGGGGAAGGAAGAAGCTAGAACACCGCGGAGCTGACGGGCACCGACAGGCGAGCCGGGACAGAGCCCCGCTGGCCGACCAGGAGGCCAACCAGGAGGCCGTTTCCGGAGGGCTTCCTGACACCCTGCTGTTTCATCACGAGTTTCACCAGCTGGACGGGCCGCAGGCCAGGGGCCTGTGGTTGAGAAATCCAACGGAAAACCCTGCTGACTTCTGGGCTCCCCAGAGCTTAACCAAATAAAATGGGGGGGGGGGTGGCGGGAAGGAGGGATGCAGACAGCAGGCCCAGAACTGCACCCCCCCATCCTGAGCCTCCTCCCTTTCCATGCCCCTGAGGTCGAGGTGCCCTGGGGAAACGAAGAGGTGGAGGAAAGGAAAGAAAAGCCCCTAAGAGAGTGTTCTTTCCCTGCAGAAATAGCTACTGCCACGGGAAGAGGACCTGGGGTCACTGTCCCCACACACCCATGGCCCCGAAAACACGGGTCCGTCCACGTGGCTCCTTGCCCCCGTCACCCAGAAAACTCCTCCTCATCCAGCAGAGCCCAACTCCAAGGTTGCCTGCTCGGGGGACGTGTTCCGGCCCCCCTGCCTCTGCTCTCCATTCCAATAGCACCGTTTTGGCCTGCTTCTACTAGGACTACAGCTTTCGCCACGCCCTTCATTCATGTCTTCCCTCATTCGTCTGAGCTCCCGAGGGGAAGAGAACTCCACATCCCCGCCAGTCAGGGAACCTGCTGCTAAGCCTGGTCCAGCCCCCGTGGCCTGTCCTGCACTTGGCACTTGGTGGGTGCATTTGTGGGCTGTCTGCCTCCGTGTCCACTGTGTCCCCGCAGTGCCCAGAGCACAGCCCGGCATGACCAGCGCTCAGCAGAAGCACAGGAAACGACGGCCGTGCGTCCCCAGGGCCGGGCACAGAGCCAGCAGGAACGGAGAGGAGCGAGCGCTGGCCTCTCCTAGGCCCATCTCGCGGCAACGGTTCAGGCCGTCCCAGGACGAGGGACATGGGAAGGAACATCAGGGATTAGGGTGGCGAAGGACATTCCGTGATTGAGACTTGGTGTTCTGGAAAGCTCCATCTACCAGCACGGGAACACCGGGGCGGGGCAGAGGGCCTGGGGCATGTCAGCCTGGGGGCCTCGGGATGACCTCCCTTCCCTGAACACACCCGTGGCTCCAGGGTCCCAGCCTGGGTGGAGGGGGTTTCCTGCCCTTGAACCTCTCACTTGAAGAGGGAGGCACCATTCCAGACCCGAGGCCTCTCGAGTGCTCTTGGGGAGGAGCTTCCCAGGGGGACAGGCGTAACCAGACCCCTGGGAAAGAATGGGGAAGGGAAGAGGAAGCGCCTGAGAGGAGGGTCCCCTTCCTTAAGGGACCTGCTGGCACGGCAGGAAAAGGGCTCTAGACAGGACTGGAAACAGGACTCCGTGGCTTGTCATGAAGCCGGAGTCGCTCTGTAGGTCTGTCCATAGGTGGGTTCCCTGTTTCTGCAGAGGGACCTGGGTGCCAGGAGAGCAGGGAGGGCAGGAGGGCGGGAGCCCAGGGGGGATCCTGGCCACAGGGCCTGCACCTTCCCCTGCCTGCCAAGACCAGGCTGGAGCAGAAAGGGAAGCCTCCTGCTTGTTCCCTGCGCCCCAAACGTTTCTGAGCACGCTCCGTTGTGGGCGTGGGGACATCTGGTGAACGAGACACAGAGATGCTTTCCTGGTGTCCACAGTGCCCGCCCCCAAAGGCTGTGAGACAGGGGATGCTATGCCCAGGGAGCTGGAGCGGCCTGTCCCCAGGTCATGGTTGAGAGGCCTTATAGGTCAGGTCTGAGCTGGGCGGGGAGGCCCCTGGAGTGGTCCAGATGGGCAGCGGGGGGTGGGGGGGGTGGGGGGGAGGCACAGGGAGGACCCAGCCGGGCTCCAGGGGCTGGGACGCTGGCATCCAGTGTGACTGTCAAGTCTTGACAGCATGACTGTGTCAAGTATGCCAAGAACTCAGTGCTGGCCGCAGGAAGAGATGGTCAAGGAAGGAGGGGACTGGAAGGTGGGACTTGTCACACTCCCACCCCCCACCTGCCCAGCAGAGGCCCACGCCCCACAGACACACTCAAGGGCAGCTGAATCGCAGGCCAAAAACTCCGAAACGGAAACCAACCTGCGAACCTCCCGGCTCCTTCTCAGGCACCGCAGGGCAGGCCACAGGCTAATTTAGCTTTTGAAGGAAATCTCAGCGGTCACAGCAGGCCGGACACTGCAGACCGAAGGCAGGGGCCGCTCTGAGATTTCGCGCCCCGCCCCCCGCACCCCCGCACCAGCCCCTGCACGGATCTGATCCGCCACAGGGCGGCCCCGGCACACCAGCCCGGCACAGGCTGGAGTCAGTTCCTCCCGGTCACCGCTGCCACCCCGAGTGACTCCAGTACCGGACAAATCTGTGGGAAAGATCCGCCTGGCAGGCGGCGAGTGAGTCTGGCTCCTCTTTGATGCTCTGGCCCGGATGTGAGCCACAGCCCTTCCCCAGGAGCAGGTCCCCCAGCAGGAGGGAGGCCGACCAGAGAGCCCAACACCCCCAGGAGGAGACCCAGAGGACGGGCAGCTGCTGCGGAGCGCCGGGCAGAGCCCTGGTGTGGGCGGTTCCCAGTCTCAGAGCCCCACCCAAACCAAGCCTCTCTTTGCTTGTCTGCTCACCGGGACCCATGCGCCAGCCTCAGGGCTGCGGGTGGGAAGGCGCCGTGCACTCCGGGACTCACTCCGGGACCCGAGCAGGGCAGTGGGCACACAGTCACGGCCCAGCCGGGCTCCTCCCAGCCCCGCCCCCACCCAGCCTCATGGTCCTGGCTGTCTCTTAAGGCTCCGGGCCCCACTTTCCTGGACAGACGGTGACATGGGAGTGACGGTCCCTACCTGATGGTTTACAGTGCAGCCGCGAGGACAAAGAGAAACCAAGGCTGTGACAGCCTTGGACACATTTGTAGCATCAGACCAACCCACAGAGGTGTCATGACAGCTTCCAGGAGACCAGAAGCCTGGGCTGCCCGATGAGCCTAATCACAGCCCCACACAGCCAGGCTGCGGGGCCGGAGGCTGCACCCAGCGATTCTCATCTGCACGCCTGGGTGGACGGACAGCCTGGGACCCCACGGCCCAGACTTGTGAGGGGGGCAGGGAGGAAATGAGGGAAAGGATGGAAGAAACCCAGGCCGACCCCTGCAGCAGGGGGCCCGCAGCCGGCTCTCACCGCCCAGGCCCAAGACTGGCTGCAGCTAGAAGCTGCAGGGGTGCTGCCCCCTGTTGGTAGCCAAGGAACGCCATGGACTGCCTGCCCACTCCCCCCAACTGCCCCGTCCACCCCCTGGTGTGCCCTGGGCAGTCTGTGGCTTTTGACTGGGGTGGGTCCATTTTAAGTGCCGTGTGGGACCCCGTGGGTGTGGAGCAGCCCCCCAAAGGCCGGGTGGGGGGCTGCAGGTGCCCAAGGATGGGTCTGGGCTCAGCTGGGGATGTAGGCACCAGCAGGACAGGGTGGCCCCCACCGGCCTGTGACACATGGGCGTGCACACACACCATGCAAAGCACACCACCCATGCCACATGTCACACATACTGCACCACATCACATACATGCCACACACCGGACCACATGTGCCATGCGTACCATGTCACATGCCGCACCACACCACATACATCACACACGCCACACATACTAGGCACCACCCCCACACACCCCCACACACCACTCGCCCTTCCTCCTCCCTGGATTGGGACTGACTGTCTGAAAGCCCTGCGCCGTCTGCAGCTCCCAGCGTGAGAGAACCCGGGCCTGGGGGCCGCTCTCCGGCACAGGCCTTCCACCGCATCAGCGTGTGGAGTCACTAGGATTTTGCCCTAGGGATCTTCTCTTAGAGAAAACAGCGTGGGCCGCACTTCCCACTCATGCCTTCATTCCACAGCCGTTCCCCGGGCTTACAAAGCTCGCCCAGACAGCTCACGCGCAAGGACCTGAGATGAAGCGGGAGCTGGGGGCCTGGCATGAAGGAAGGCACACAGGAGCCTGAGCCCCCGGGAGAACGGCCACCGGGGGGGCCCAGGGTCGGAGGCGGCATTCCCGGAGGAGCCTGCCGTGTGCGGGGAGGTGGGAGCACTTCATCCTGGGGAAGCACCTCGGCTTCCCTGACCCCCAGGCCCGAGTCTCTGGGGCGACCTTGACCAGGAAGTGCCTCATCCCTGCTGCACAGCCGGGGGGCCGTGACCTCCCCAGGCACCTTCGCACGCAGGCACGGGACTGAATCCGAGACGATACAGACCAGCACAGATCAGCCTGGGACACATGGCTAGGTCAGCAAACCTGTTAGGGAGGGGCGGCGCGGGGAAAGAGGGAAAACACCATCAAGCCCTAGGAATCCCGTCTAATCTCTAGGACAGCTCAGATCTGTGAAGTCTTATCCCAAAGACACCTGAGAAGGGTGCCTGTGAATTCATTTCGGGTAAAGGGGAAGGACCGAGGCAGCAGGTAGGTGGATGCACGGGCATCTGGAGAGAGCGGGTCAGAACTGGCTGTTATTAGGACGTCTGTCATTTATTTCCCTGGCAGGACGGAGTCGGAGGCCTGGGTGACCAGGGATCTGCCACAAGCCTCGCTGCTGACTTTCCTCACCTGCACAGTAGGACCTTGGGCAATGTGGCCCGAGGCGCGCGCAAGCCCCCCAAACTGTCTGAGTCCCTCCCCGCTGGTGGCTTCCACAGCAGCTGCAGAGATCGCTCACTTAGCCGGAATTTACGCCCCTCCCCCCCGGAACGCGGGTGGCAGATGGCTCCCTTAGCTCTGTTCCCGGTAGACCACAGAAAGCTAAACTTCTGCCAGGTTCCTGCTTGGGCGGTGACTAAGTTTTCAATTCATGGGCCCCAGATGAATGGAGTCGGGCCACATGCTAACTAACATATCTTTGGATGGAAACTGCAAGCAATGTCATTATAAACGCCAGACTTCGGTGGCCCCCTGGGTGCTGTGTCCGCTGACGGTGGGCTCCGTGTGGGGGGCAGGGTCCACCCCGCGGGGGGATGCGCACAGCCGAGCGCCTGGAGGCAGGGCTGCTGCCAAGTGCCTGTCTGGCATCACGTATGGCTCGGCACCCCAATCCAAAACATTTCTTTTTGTGTTTTTACACTTGGAAGAAAACTTCCAGTGACTCATCTCGTATGCTTTTTGATTCATGTTTAATGTCTCTGGGAAGAAATAAAAACAGTAAGTCATTCTCAGTGAAGATGGCATCAGCCAGGCGCAAAGGCTGGGCGCCCGGACGGCCCCCTGCCCGCTGCCCCTTGGCGGCCTCGCAGCTGCAGCCATCAGCTGTCATCAGAGGCTGTGTTCATCAGTGGCGGCGAAGACAGCTCATCAGAGCTGCCTTTCGCCATTTAAGAAAATCACAACGCCAGGAGCCACGGACTCTGCAGGGACAGTTGGCGCCAGTGCACAGACTCACACTCTGGAAGGGGTGCACCCACGTCAGGGAGCACCTACCAAGTGAAAACCGGTGCTGGGTTCGGGGGAGCACAGAGTGTACGTACAATGCCCGCACAGCGCCAACAGCCTCGCCAGGGAGGCCAGGCACGGGCTTCCTCTCCGCTGTACCGAGTCTGCGCCTGCTCGGGGGCCGGCACCCTGCTGGGGTGCCAGACGGCAGAGTCCACAGACCTGGCTGGGGCCAAGCTCCCCACGGGCCCTTTTCTGCAAGGTCCTGGGGCTGAGTTCCAACCACCGGGGGCCCGGCGAGGGATCACCTGTGACGGATTAGCCCAGCACCTGAGCCACAGGTGGGACGGGTAACTGAAGTCAGGAGGCGGAGAAGGGAGACAGGTCCAGCTGATGTGGGGGCTCCTTCCAGCAAACCCCAACTCCTCGCAGGCCCATCGGTGTCAGAGTGGGTCCGAGGGCCACGCAGCCCTGTCCAATGTGCCGTTGGGGGCTCACCTTCCTTGCCACCCCGCCCCAGGTCTCCGAATCTCCATCGGAGACTCCCTGACCCAGGTTGTCCCTCACTTCAGTGACGCAGAGCAGGCTTTTGTTTGCTGAGCACGTTCCCAGCGTAACTTGCACACAGGTCTGACAGATCCGAGAATATTCATGGGGTCAAGGACAGAAAGAAAGTGTGGAACCTGGGCTCTCCCAGCCGGGCGGTGAGGCCGGGCTGGGTCTCGCTCAGTCGGGACCCACACAGCACGTCACACAGAAACACCCCCGAGCAGAAGCTCAGGGCGCCAGAGGGCAGCGACTCCCTTGCTTGGGGCTGGTAGTCCTGCAGACGGACGGACGGACTGGTCCCCGTCCCCCCACTGACTCCACAGTGGGTGAGAGTGCCAACCTGTCATGCGAGCCCACATCCTGTGTGTGTGCCTACATGCACATGGATGCACATGTCTGCCCACAGGAAGTGACATTGCAAAGTCATCCTGAGTCATTCTAAAAATAACCCTCAACTTCCCACACTGGCGGGATTTCCCCTCCCCTCGGCCCTGCCTGGGACCGCTGCAGTGCACACCTGGCCGGCTGGCCAGGCAGCTCTCTGAGGGGCCACCTGGGATGTGCAGACTAGTCAGCATGCTGGGGGCCAGCAGCCCGACACCCAGGGGGAGGCTAGTTGGGACCATGCCCTCCTGGCCTTTCTCCTGCAGAACCTCAACTCCCTGTGCCCCTGTTAGTTAACCTAACACCTTCCAGAAGAACTGTAACTAAACAAATCTCTGTGAGCAACAAGGACCTTTGAGATGTATGAGGAGGGGTCACTATTTCAGGGACCGGGGAGGCCCACCCAGGGGCAACTTTGGCTGCATGCTCCTCACCTCTTTTTCTCATCGGGTTAGCATTTCGAGGGGCCTGCCCCTCGGGTAGGACCCCTCCCACACACACCCATCTGGCCCACCTGCACCCCCCTTGCTCACCCCCTCTGGTGACACCGACCTCCCTGCTGCTGCTTAGCAACTCAGGGGCCCTCTGCCACCGGCCCTTGGCACGGGCTGCTCTTCAGATCTAAGACTGCCTCCGAGCCTCCTGCAGGTCTCTTCTCCAGGCACCTGTCAGCAAGGCCTCCCCCGAGTGCTCTGTCCCAGACGGAAGCCCCGGGACAGCTCTGTACCCCGCTTTCCTGCTCCCGTTTTCCTCTACACCTGACTGATGAGGTCCTGGCCTCTCACCCCGCAACTACAATGCAAGGTCCCAGGGGCTAGCTTCACTCTGGCCTGTTCTCCATGAGCCCGGAAGCTTCCTGGCATGGAGTGAGTGATCAGCAAATCCTTGCGCAGTCGATGAGCGCACAACTGTGGGGGCGGGGAGGGGGGCTGGGACCCTTGGCTGAGCAGGCAGGCGCCTCCTGTCCAGAGCCCGGACCAGGGGCAGCGAGTGGGGGCCTCCCACTCACCATCCTCAACCGTGGATGGCCATGCACATCCATGTTCATGGGCTGCCTGATTCCCAGAGCTCCTCACCTCTCGGTGGTGGTGGTGGCAGGGGTGGGGAGAGGTTACTGAGTGCCCCACCCACTGAGCACCTTTACGAAGGTGAGCAGGAGATAGGGGACAAGCCAGGATGTGTGGCAGGAAGAACACCCCCTTGGGAAGCTCAAGGCAGGAGACCCACCCCACTGCCCAGCCTTGGCATGAGAAACGATGCTTTGGACCACGTCCTGCACCCCCTTGAACTCCCCGAGTGCTCCAGCATCCCGACTCCTGGCCACCAGCCTCAGCAGGACCCCCCTGGCCAGGGCTGGAGCCTCTGGCCAGGCTGCGTGCAGGCAGGTGATGTCCGGGTAACCAAGCCCGGTTTTCTTTCTCCTGCCTGTTTCCCAGCCCCTTTGGCAGGGCTGGCGGAAGGAAATCCAACTGCGGTCCGTCCTCGGATGACCCAGGTCTGACTGTGTGGGTCCATTTACATGTGGGTTTTCCCAATAAATGTACAGTCGGCCCAATGCGTCCCTGGGTTTGTACCCGCAGAGTCGACCAACCTCTAACTGAAAACAGCATTTCCGACCCGCGGTTGGGAACCGCGGATGCGGAGGCTGACTCTCGGCACCGCTCCCTCACAGAAGGAGCCCGAGGAGCCCGAGCACCTGCAGACGTTGGTATCCAGGGGGTGGGGCTGGGTCCTGGAACCAGTCCCCCGCAGACATGGGGGGGACCGCAGTTGAGTTCTGGGGAGCCAAAAGGCATTAACTGATTTTTGACTACATGGGGGTAGGAGCCCCCAATCTCTGCGTTGTTCAAGCATCAGCTGTAGTGAAAGCAGCGCCTTCCATGTGAAGTCGAGTCCTTTTTTGGGGTGAGAAAAGCCCAGTGACTCAACACTGACCTGTCCGCAGCGGTAGAGGCACCCACCCGGGGCTCCAGTCCCCACCCCACAAGTGCCTTTGCACAGGTGACAGGAGACAGGGGACAAGGCAGGACACGTGGCAGGAGAAACACCCCCCTCAAGCAGATCAAGGCAAGAGGCCCACCCCAGCGTCCAGACAGAGCGAAAGGAGACCCCCCACCAGGGGCAGCAGCTTTCCGGGTGACAGCTGATGGGAATGGAGCACCGGCCCCCGAAGCACTGGTGTGGGCGTACCTGCAGTTCCGCCCTGCTGGGCGCCTGTCACCTGAGCTGCAGAGCCACACCTCTGCTGGGGGTCCGCACGTGGAACCGGCAACCTGCCACCTGTCCTCCCCCTCGCCGCCCCCTCTCCACAGCGGCTGTCATGCTGGGCCCCCACAACCTCCAAAATTCAGGCGGTGACATGGCGTCAGGCCTGGACCTCAGCCCTGTGGCTCAGCGCTAGAAGGTGATTCCTTCCAAGTGGGAAGATGAGTGTCACAAAGAGGTGCCCTCCCCTTCTGGTGTGGCTCAGTGGATTGAGCGTGGGCTTGTGAACCAAAGGGTCATTGGTTCAATTCCCAGTCAGGGCGCATGCCTGGGTTGTGGGCCAGGTCCCCAGTAGGGGATGTGCAAGAGGCAACTACACATTGATGTTTCTCTCCCTTTCTTTCTCCCTCCCTTCCCCTCTCTTTAATAATAAATAAATAAAATCTTTAAAAAATAAAAAAAATAAAATTATTAGGAAAGAAAGAAAATTCCAGATCATCAAGGTGGGCTCTCCTGGGCTGGGCTGAGACCCAGTGGCCCTTCCCCCAAGTCCTCCCCCACGGCTGCCTCCACCCCAACCCCCCAGGCCTGTCAGGCCTCCCAGAGGGACTCACCCAAGGCCAAGTGAAGGTGGAGATGGAGCAGGGATCAGAACCTCCAGGGGCTGGTTCCACGACCTGGGCGGGGCCCCTAGACCATGCCCTGGAAGAGAGGACCCACCGGTCAGTCGGGCTGTGGACACCCCAGCCCAGAGCGTGCTGCCTTTCCCTCCAGTCGCTTCCACGTGCCCATGGGGGACCCACTGCTTCCATAAGCCCCATGCCAAGCCCAGAAAGACTCTGGCTCCTGGCCTCCTTACAGCCACTTAGGACAGGGACCCCAGCGTGTGCACCCCCCACCCCAGGAGGGAGGGAAGGCCACCACAGTATTGACAGAAGTCCCCCCAGTGAGATGCTAGCCACCTCGGGCCGGAGCCAGAACAAGGCGTGACCTGTGGCCTCCGCGGCCTGCACCCTGGGTTCAGGTGCCAGCAGCACCGCAGAGTCACCTCGGAGTCACCATGGCCTGTCATGCCTCCACCTGCAGCCTCACTGAAGTCTCTGACCCTCAGGGTCACAGTGAGGGCCACCTGGCACAGGGTTGGCTCTCAGGAGCGCTCACGCCATACTCTGGCCCCTGCATCCAACGAATGGTCAGAAGGCATAACGGCCAACAGGCTCAATGACCAGCCAGCTCTGTGACAGGGGACGGCACTTGTAGCCACAGGGACACCTTCTGTCACAGCCCATCCTGTCTCACTAAGACAGACACCACTCTTACGGGGAAAGCACTGGGTGGCAGGGACGACAGGGGAGCACAGGTCCCAGGTGTGACTCTGCCTCTGAGTGGCCCTGTGACGGGCAAGCCCTGTGGTCCCCGCCAGTTTCCCATCCGTGACAAAGCAAGCGGGCTGGATGCCCTGGAGGCTGGGCCAGCTGGGACCCAGGCTTCCCTGCAGGAGGAGGGCCCATCTCTCCCGGGCCCTCGAAGGCGCAGCTCCCAGGCTGCACGGGAGCCAGGCTGGCTCTACCGCTGAGCCACGGCACTCGGCACTCGTGGGCCTTCCTGTGACGGATAATGGCTGCCGTCATTGCTCCAGGCACAGTGAGTAGTAGCAGAAGCCATTACGCAGAAATAATTGTGTTGAGTCATGCCTGGTGGCACCCGATTTCTGTCTAGCGACTGTCATACAAATGGCCATGGCTATTTCTCTCTGGGAGAGCAAACCGTGGGGCCTGGGCGGTTCAGGCAGACCTGCTGGGCGCCCGGGGGAAGGCTCTTGGTGACGTGCTTTCCCCCCAGCACTTGGGACAGGAGAGGCAGAAGACAAAGCCCTGGGAGGGCCACACTCCCAAAGTCACCCAGCAGGTGCCCCTGCACCAGACCCTCCTCCCAGGCCCAGTTCACACCCAGTTCCTTTTCTCCCTGGGGCCCTTCCTGACACTCTGATCTTGTGGGCCTTTGTGCACGTTAGGCCTCAGGCACCCTCCTCTCCTAGGGTCGGGGTCTCTGGGCGGTGGCCTGGGCAGTGACCAGGTCTGACCCAGGCCCTCAGCAGAGCAGGGAGGGGGAGCCCAGAGGGCTATGTGGCCAAACGGCCCAGGCTTGCATCCCAGCTCGACCACATCCTAGCTGCGTGACCCTGGCCCATTATCTAACTTCCTAGCATGAAAAATGGAGGTGATAATCCTGCCTGGTTCATCGAGTTCCTGTAAAGATTAAATGAGCTCATGCACAGAAAAATGCTCAGCACACAGAACCCAGCACGTGTCCACAACAGCTGAGAGCAGGGGCAGGCCCTGAAAACCTGTGGAAGAGCGAGGCCAACTAAAGACACAACCCACCATCGCAGACTCAAGAAGAAATAGATGGTCCAGAACGAAGACGTACAGCGGACCCTGACCAATGCAGAGTCACCGGCGTGGGGCCCCCGCACGGTCAGAACCCTCGTGTGACTTCAACCCCCCCCAAACTTAGCTGCCAATGTCCTATGGTTGATAGGAAGCCATACTGATTACATAAACAATCAATTAACACACATTTTGTATATTTTATATATTACATACTGTATTCTTACAATAAAGCAAGCTAGCCATGGCTAGTGTGGCTCAGTGGATTGAGCTCTGGACTACAAACCAAAGGGTTGCTGGTTCAATTCCCAGTCAGGGCACACACCTGGGTTGTGGGCCAGGTCCCCAGTAAGGGGTGTATGAGAGGCAACCACGAATTGTTTTTTCTCTCCCTCTCTTCCTCCTTCCTCCCTCTCGCTTTAATAAAATAAAGCGAGCCAGAGAAAAGAAAATCTCATTAAGGAAATCATGAGGAAGAGAAAATACTCTCATAGTAGTATAATCAATCAATACTGTAAGTTTACACTATCGGTTTACAAGATCAGCAAGACTGCCAAAAACGAACTCAATGTACCAAATCAATCATATGTCCATAGAGATGCAATGAAAATTCAAAAATGAAATTAAGAAAACATCTGCATCACACCCCAATGTTCATAGCAGCACAATTTACAACAGCGAAGTGCTGGAAGCAACCTAAGTGCCCATCAGTAAGTGAATGGATCAAAGAACTATGGCACATTTACACAATGGAATTCTATGCAGCAGAAAGAAAGAAGGAGCTGCTACCCTCCGCAACAGCATGGATGGAACTGGAGCGCATTATGCTAAGTGAAATAAGCCAGGTGGTGAAAGACAAATACCACATGATCTCACCTTTAACAGGAATCTAATCAATAAAATGAACAAGTAAGCAAAATATAACCAAGACTCTGAAATTGAGAACAGGCTGACAGTGACCAGAGGGGAGAGGGGAGGGAATTTCAGGGGAAAAGGGTGAAGGGTTTGCAGGAGCAATTATGAAGGACACACGGACAATAACAAGGGGGGGGTGGAAACAGGAAGGAGGTGGGGAGGGCTGGGGTGGGGGGAAAGGGCAGAAAACTGTACTTGAACAACAATAAAAAATTAAAAAAATTAAAAAAAAAAAACAGAAAACAACTGCATTAGGAATAGCCTTAAAAAGAATAAAATACACAGGAATAAATTTAACAACTGAAGTGCAAAATTTACACTCTGAAAACTACAAAACATTGTTGAAAAACATTTTTAAAGCTCTAAATAACTGGAAAACTATCATATGTTCACGGATCAGAAGACTTAACAGTGCGGAGAGGGCAACACTCGGGAACCAGCCTATGGGTCTGAAGCATTTCCCAGCTCACTCCTGTGCAAACGGACAGACTCACCCCAAGGTCCCCACGGAACGGCAGAGGGCCCAGACCAGCCGAAGCGATCCTGAAGAGGAACTGGGGGGGACTCACCGCTCTCTCTTTCGGAACTTAGCACAGAGCAGTAACCAGCAAGACAGGGTGACGCTGGCACAGGACAGACACACGGGTCCACGGAACAGGTTTGAGAGTCAGCAGTAAACCCACACCTCTACGGTCAGCTGATTTTCAGCCAGTGCGTCGAGTCCGTCCGGGCAGAGAGAATATCTGCTCAACAAACGGCGCGGGGACAGCTGGGTGGCCGCACGCAGAGGGATGAAGTGGGACCCTCCCCTCACACCACATGCAAAAATCAACTCAAAATGGATTGCTGACCTAAACATATGAACTAAAACTGTAAAGCTCTTAGAAGAAAACATAGGGATAAATCTTCATGATCTTGGATTTGGCAATGGATTCTAAGGTAAGACACCAAAAGCCCAAACAACCAAAGAAAAGACAGATAAATTGGACTCATGGAAACTTGAAGCATGTGCCCTGGCTGGTGTGGCTCAGTGGATTGAGTGCTGGCCTGTGAACCGAGGGGTCGCTGGTTCAGTTCCCAGTCAGGGCACATGCCTGGGTTGCAGGCCAGGTCCCTGGTGGAGGGCGCACGAGAGTCAACCACACGCTGGTGTTTCTCTCCTTCTCTTTCTCCCTCCCTGCCATCTAAATATAAATAAATAAAACCTTTAAACAAAAATTTAAAGCTTGTGCTTCAAATAACACAGTCAAGATTATGAAAACACAGCCCACAAAATGGGTGGAAATATATCCGATAAGGGACTTGTATCTAGATTATATAAAGAACTCTTCCACCCTGGGTGTGGCTCAGTGGATTGAGCACCAGCCCACAAACCAAGGGGCTCACCAGTTGATTCCCAGCTGGGGCACAGGCCTGGGTTGCGGGCCAGGGGACAGACAGGTGGGGGGGGTGTGAGAGGCAACCACACATTGCTGTTTCTCTTCCTCTCTCCCTCCCTTCCTCTCTCTAAAAATAAATAAATAAAATCTTTTAAAAAATAGTAACACAAATAATAACCCAATTAAAAAATGATCAAATGACTTAAATAGAAATGCCTCCAAAGCAGATATACAAGGGGCCCATAAACACATGAAGTTGTGTCTCTAATGCTCAACACCATTAGCTATTAGAGAAATGCAGATCCAAACCACAATGAGACGCCACTTCACACCTGCTAAGATTTCTAGAACCAAAAAGTCAGGCCAATACAAGTGCTGGTGCGGATGGGGGGAGATCCAAGCCCTCGCTCGCTGCTGCTGGGAATGTGCGTGGTGCGGCCACCTGGGAGCTCAGCTTGGCAGTTCTGCGAACGATCGAACACAGTCACCATACGGCCCAGAAATCCACTCCTAGGTGTGCACACCGAGAGGAATGAAAACGCACGCTTGCACAAACCCTCGTACACAATGCTCACAGCATCGACATTCATGATAACCAAAGGGTGGAGACAAACCGAACGTCCATCAGCAGACGGAATGGAAAAGCGAAACGTGGTCTGCTCGTCCTGTGGAGTATGACTCAGCCACCAACAGAAGTGAAGAACTGGTCCATGCTGCGCCACGGGGGAGCCTTGAAAATGTTAAGTGAGGAGGCCAAGCCCCAAAGGACAGCTGCTGTGTGATTCCATTACATAAAATGTCCAAAACAGGAAATTACTCCAGGGAGAAAACGTAGATACTCGGTTTCCTAGGGCTGGGGAATGGGGGTGGGGGACTGGGAAGCGACAGCTCCAGGGCACGGCTCCCCGTGGGGACGAGGGGACTCATCTCAGCGTGACTGCAGTGGCCGGTGCACACCTGTGCGAGTACACTGAAGAGCACTTCCTTATGTTGAGTGAGTTGTGCGGTATGGACCTTGTATCTCAATAAAGTTGTCTTAGGAAAGGAATCTAAGCCAACGCTCTTGAACTTCTCTATCCCAGGGGCCAGGAGGGCAAACAGCAGGGTCACAGGTGCGGGGAGGCGAACTGCAGGTTTCCCAGCGCTGCCACCAGGGGCGTCCGGGCCTCCGCGCTCACCCCCCAGCTGCCCATGAGGACCTGGCCACCTCAGATCCAGGGCTGTGGCCTGGTGCAGGGACAAAATGAGGAGGCCGCAGCCCAGTGGGGTTTCCTCAGGTGTGTGCTAGATGTCAGGATGAGCTGTGGGCACAAGGTCTCGGAGCCCTCTGCACTCACGGCAGTGGGGGGGCAGTCCCTTGGTGTAACCCTGGGTCCCATCCGTGAGGAGCTCCTGATGACGTGTCAGCTTGGTTCCTGGAGCAGCCTAGGGGGCCACCCAGGAGGTTCGGTTCTGGGGCCGTTTCTGGGGTCAGTTCCTCCTCTACCGGCCCAGGCCCGGAGGGACTCAGTGCCCATTGTCCTTGTTGCCAGCCCTTGGGAGAAGCAGCCAGAAAGACACCTTCTCCCAGAGCTGGACACCCCCTGGGCCAGGGCCCCGCGCGGACTCCGGTCCGCGGGAACCGGAGTCTCTCCCACCCGCTCACACCAGGGCGTGTGTGTGCTCCAGAGGGGACGGATCGTTTCACCACGTCCTGAAACCCAGCCTCACTAGGAAGCGAAGCCCCTGAGGGAGGACCGCAGAGCGGGGTCCTGGTCAGAGACGGACGGGCTGGGGGCCACGAGTGCGTCTGAGGGGACTGCGGTTTCGGGGGGACCGATTCCACCGAGACCCCCTGGAGGGAGGGCTGCGGCGCATGGAGCACTTCCGCACGGACGTTCCGCACCACGCCCGCCCTCCGCAGCAGCACTTTCTCCCTCTGCGCCGGTCTTGGCACCGAGTTAGCGGGGCTGCGAGCTCTGCAGGTGTCACCGGGGTGGGGTCCGGGCTGGGCACAGCCCCAGACCACACTGTGGACGCCAAGAAGAGCAGAGGAGCCCACTCTCGCTGCCAGATTCGCCCACGGGGCCTGGCTGGGAAGGACGGCCGACGTGATGTGAGCTGAGCCCTGGGTGGCCATGACCAGGGCCCAGAGCCGGCCCTCTGGTCGCCTAGGGCACCTTCCCGCCTCCCAGACAGTGTGCACGTCCACCCCCAGGACCAGCGTGCTGGAGCTCTTGTCGCCCAAGGAAGCAACCGCCCCCAACCATTCTGTCAGGCGCATTTACTAAAGATGCCCCCCCTACACCCCATCACCCAGCAGTTCAACTCCATGGTCCATTCCCAACAGAAGGACAGACCATGTCCAGGAAAGACACGCACGAATGGGCACAGCTGCACGGTTGGCGACAGTCCCCGCCGGGAACCGTCCCAATGTCCATCTGCCACAGATGGACAGATAAGACTGTAAACATGCTCCCCCCACGGAAGTCACAGAGCAAGCAGGACGATCTCCGAGACACGCAGCACCGACGGCTCTCCAGACGTGTCGCTGAGGGACGATGCGGCCAGATGCGAAAAAGGCAGCATGCTGCGTGGTCCCCCTTACGGGGACAATGCAAACCGGCGCCTCCGGTGGGCGGTGATGGAATCGAGGCAACGGCTTCCCATGCTGGGCGGCAATGACCAGGAAGGGTTGAGGGAGGGGGGGCTTCTAGGTGCTGGTTACACCGGTTTGCTCATTCTGTGAAAACTCAACAAGCTGTGTGCTTGGAACATGTGCCCTTGAATGCTCGCAGGTTCAACATCAAAGCAGAAACACAGGCAGGCAGACAGACAGGGCGGCGCCCACCCCGGGCCTGCCCACCCTGGCCCCACCCAGGCTGAGGCGCTCCCATTTTATTTTAAGCACAGCTGTTGTGGAAGAACAGGGAAAACCAGAGAACAGCACTACATCCGGACTCTGCTGGAACGCCGCCCGAAACTCAGCCACCTACAAGCAGGCGTCCAGGGCCTGGGGCATAAAAGGCAGGCTCTCCCGCCTGAGCCGCACATTCAGCAGCCCAGGGCTTATCCAGCTGCCTGTCTGTGACGATCGGGTAAGTCATCTGAAAACACAAATAAATTATTCATTCCCCACAAATGAGCAGCCTCTGGGTTCCCGCACCAGCCGCTGCTCCACAAACACCCAGAGGCTCGGCGCGTCCAACACGTGGCACCGCCAGCCAAGCAGACCCGGATCCCGCGTCCCCGGCACGCAGACAGCTCTCGCTGTGATCTGCCCACGCCACTGTCCATCCTGTACCGTGAGCGCAATCAGCGCAGCGTCAGACGGAAAATCACAGCCGGCCCCGCCAGCGGGAGGTGGGGCTCTGGAGCAGAGTGCATGTACCCAAAAGGGGTCAGTTCCCAGAGCTGCCCTTCACCCATAGCCCGCCCCCTTCCCCCAGTGCTCCTTCCAGAGTCTGAGTCAACTTCCAGGTCAGGGACGCAAGCCTGGAGTCAGAGAATGCAGATCCCCAGGCCCCAGGGTCTCCGGAGTGCCGCCCAGGACACTGTCTGTCTGACAAGGGCTGGAGCAGAGGCTGCCAGGAGGAAGAGCTCAGGTCCCGGAGCACCCCCAGGCCCCCAGGTCAAGTCTAGTTTGGGCGGCTGCGCCAGGCAGGCAGCCCCTGTCAGGTTCTCAGGCTCTGGGGCTCCAGATGCTCCAGTGGGTTTTTGACAAGAAGTGTAACAGGGTCCAGCCAAGAGGGGGGCCCCCAAAAAGGATTTGGAATGGGGCCCAGAACTCAGGATGTCCAGGAAATATCAGAAAGACATATAAGATATCCTCACCCCTTCCCCCTACAGGTGTGAGTTGGGAGAAGGGACTAATGGAGCAGGGCCACTGAGAGCTGATTTGCATAGCAACAGCTTTGCAGCTAACCTCTGGCATGGTCATTTAACATATCTATAACCTTTAACAGGTTACACAGATGTTGAATAGCTGTGGCCCTGCTCTGAGCCAGGGAGAAGGGAGTGACTTCCACCCAAGATGTAACTGGGAGGCAATCCCCCTGTTTACAGCGCCTGCATGAGAGCTTGGAGATGATTGGCTCCATACCACAGGGCTGCACCTGCCCAGACTCACTCGGGCAGCCCAGTAAAGCTGGAAGGATACAGGAGTGCTGGTAGGTGTAGCCGATTATGGGAGGCGTCGGAAGTGGGGCTGCAGAGGAAGACGGGCGCAGAGATTTAAACCCAGACACGGCAGCCATTGAAGGTGGAGCCACGCAGCTTTGGCAGAGTGGAGACCCCCTCGAAGCTTTGGAAGAAGAGGACCACGCGGCTTCAGGGTGCTCCCTTTGGCTGCGTGGCCTGGGAAGCAGGAGAGACTTTGCCTGGAAGAAGGGGGAAAGAAGTCTTGCCAGTAGGCCCTGAGTGCCACATGGCTTTGGATTAATCAGAGATCCTGCCTGGATGACAACACAGCTGACAATGTCAGGAGCCTGGATCCCAGACGTTTGCTTCTTTTCCTGAGTTACAGTACCCTGAATTAGGGGCAGGGGGAGAAGGAAGCACTGTGGGCGTCTGTGGGTATCCAAAAGGACTTTGATATCTTAGTGAAGACATTAGGTCACTGCTTTAAGTCTGTATAGCTTTAAATAAACATTCCCTTTCCTTTTCACAAATCTCTGGCTTTGAGAGACATCTTTCCATAAGGCGGCGGACATAACGAACCTTGGCCCCTGTGTTCTGTAACAGTTTTTGGAGTCCCTGGGTGGGCCAGTAATTGTGCCCCCCCCCCACCCCCCCGGACCTGTGCTCTGTAACGGAAGGAACATTTGCAAAGCAACTTTGTCGTGCTGGTACTCAGCAGAGGCCTCTCACGGCTGAGCCTGTGCATAGCCCCTCCTCTCGTCTCCATTTCTCCATCTTCGATTCCAGGTGGCTCAGCTCATTTCATGTCAGGGAGGACAGATCAGAGAGGTTTTCAGAGTGCTAAGCTCTGGCCAACCATCAGGCCACTTCCTGTGCCTGCAACCTCTGTCCCTTCTGATCCCAGCTCACCGCCCTCCTTCGGGACACCCTGAAGCTCCTGGCTCCTTACTTTTCCAGCAGGGCACTTGGCTAGGATTTGGGTTGGTGTCTGTGGCCCCAAAAGGGGAGGGATAGCAGAGGGGATGGGGTCTCAATCGGAGCCCAGCTCACCGTGGGGCACACAGCCGCAGGGTCAGTGTGTGTGTGTGTGTGGGGGGGTGAGCACGTGACTCCACATAAATCACGCTCTGTCCTTGCAGAGCTGTCCCATGTGACACGAGGAGGAGGGCTCTGCCCCTCTGTCCCCGCCCACCCTTCCATGAGGACTCTTCCCTGAGAACAGCGCTCGAAGACGTCCAGCCCTGGCCTGCTCCTTTCTGACCCGACTCAGGAGAGCAATGACCTTCCAGCCTGGTGCCCCTCTTGCCCCTTCTGTCCCCTTACAGTGGAGGTCGACAGCCGCTCCGCTGTCTGTCTTTGATGGGACATTTACTTCAAAGATGTGGACAAGCAGCAGGAAGGGGATTCTGGCCACAGAGCAAGCTTGCCCGTCCAGACTGCCCGCAAAAAGGGAGCATGTGCACACACGTGTAACCCATGGTTCTCAACTGCGGCGGTTTTGTCCCCCTGGGACATCTGGCCACATCTGGAGGCATCTTTGGCTATTACCACTGGGGTCGTCACCTGGCTGCTAACGGGCAGAGAGAGGCCAAGGATGCTGCAGACCATCCTTCAGGGCACTGGACACCCTCCCACACAACAAAGAGTCATGAAGCCCAAAAAGTCAGCCGTGCCAAGGGGGAGAGACCCTGACACGAACACTTCCCCTGTGTCACCTCTCCACTGGTGACACAGGCCAGTGCAAGGGGAACCCTGATGGAAGCACCCCCCTAGGGGACCCAGGGGAACAAGGATGCCCCACATTGGACCCCGTTTAATGGAGTGGTGGGCAGGTCTTGGAGCTAAAACTGAAGTCTCATTTATGCATTCTTTCCCCTTGTTCAAAACACATTTAACTGAACTCTCAGCAGGTGCCAGCCCTGGGCGAGGTGTCTCCGGTGCCCCGAGGACACGAATGACTCCGGCTTCCAGGGCAGTCACGTGGGTGCCCTAGGAGCTGAGGGGGCAAAGTGGCCATGCCAGGGGAAGGGGGGTTCAGGACGTTGAGCAGGGAGCACCGAGGTGCATACAATCCTACCTAAGGACCTGGGAAGGCTTCCTGAAGGAGGTGACAGCTAAATAAGAGACCTGAAGGATGAGTAAGAGTTACCCAAGCAGAGAGAGAGAGAGAAGAAATGCGGAGAGGTGGGGTGCAGGGAAGCTCCCGCACCCAGGCAAGGGCAGGCACTCCAGTGACATGCCACAAAGGGGAGGGGGCCGTGGAGTCAGCACCGCCAGCTCTCACGGGAGAGGTGCCAGAGCACATCAGAGCGGGAAGGGCTTTGCCCAGGTACCCGCAGGGCCGGCCTGGCCGGAAAAGGCCCGGGGGCTGATCATACTAAAGATGCAAACTGCAAACCCTCACCTACCCCCGCCCTGCCCACGGCAGAGCCCCTGTGTCAGCACTCTCCGATGCTCCGACACCCAGGGCTTTTCCGCAGACCTGCCCACAGGCCTCTCGCCAGCCCCGGAGGGTAGGCGCCTGCTGTCTCCAGACCAGACCTCGTGCACTTCCTGAACGAGAGCTGGATTTTTTCCACTGCACATCCGCCACGGCCGAGGGAAAAGCCGCCCGAGGCTGCACCACCAGCTCTGGGCAGCTCAGCGCTTTGGGCGCTCGTACAGTCAGGGCTGTGCGGGGCTTTCTGAGGCAATTACAAGTCCTGACGCACCTCCCAGTGGACATAGCCACGGAGGCCACCTGTCCTTGCCTTAGGAGGGCACCCCTGGCTCCCGGAAGGTTTGCCCCAAAGACCCACAGCCAGGCCGCCCCTGGTTCCAGCTCGGTGGCTGATCCGCACAAGCATCCAATTATTTTTTTTCTCAAGCCTGCACACTCATAAGTGAATGAATCCTTACACCAAAGTGCAAAGCTTGCCTGCAAACTCTTTCATCTTATTTTCAGCTCATCCTTTCAACCTCCTGGAGCTCCTGGAACTTAATATCTGCCCAGTTTTTTAATACTCAACCAGATACACACGCCACGGCCCATAAAGCGGCCGATGACAATGCCGTCGTGGTCAGGGCCACGGATGCGGCACCTGTCATGCACGAGATGTCCGGGGCAACTGTCACCAGCACTCAAGGCCTGCGGGGTCCGGTCGTCCGCTTGTCCTTCAGACCATCCTACTACCACTGCTCAGCTCCCGTCACCAGAGGTCCCAGCCGCACCCAGCCGGCACCCACGCCCGGCTGAACTCCAGGCAGCTCTCTTCCCGCAACCCCGCCCACCAAGAAAGGCGGCCCGCTCTGGTGCCCCCGGCCTGTGGCCCCCTTCCAAGTAAATCCCCCGAGTAATGCCTAGCTCACCTTCACGACTTTAGGAGAATCACACAGAAAGAGGGAAGCCAGGTTTTGAGGAGGTGACCACACCTTCAAGTCTGGTGTCTGAATGACCCATCTCATCGGCTCAGGTGGACGGGCCTGTGCAGCAGAGACTGGGACACGCACCCCGTAGGTAGAGGCGGACGGACTGGTCAGGTGGGGAGGACACTGGGGTGGCGTCTGGTCCCAAACCCTGGCTCTGCCCTCACATCCCCCGGGAGGTGCTGAGGGCCCAGGGGTCACCCTCCAGGGACAGAGAAGAGGGGACTGAATCATGTGCAAGTCCAACACCTTCTGTGAGTAGCCATTAAAAACGAAGTTTACAAACACGGTTCCAGCGACCCAGGAAAATGGGATGATGCTACGCCAACAGACAAGCGGGACGTGAAATGGACGTGCCGCCCATGGCAGCACTTCTCCGCGTCTCTTTGACTCCCTGTACATAAATACTGGCTGGAAGAAGCCGTCCCAGGCGTCGGCTATGACCTCTCCGCATCATAGAGCCGGGGGTTACACTCGCTTTCTTCTCGTCTGCACGTTTCACCTGTTTGACAACGGGCGCGTAGCGCGTACAACCAGACCGAGAACATTCTGAAGGACGTACCCCTCCAGGGCAGGTGCGCCTCAGACCGCAACCTCATCCCGCCGCTGCGTCCTGGACCGGCGGCGGGCCCTGCTCACCTGCACCTCGCCACGGTGCCTTCTAGAAGGACCAAGCGCTGCACAGCAGGGCAGCAGTTAAATAAATTACTGCACATGCCCAGGAGTGAAGTTCTGCCAAAGCCTGCAAAATCGGGCCACAAAGGATGGCTTTAATAAAACGGAAAAATGTATTCAATAAGTTATTATGTAAAAACAGTTATCTCGCAGCCTGTAAAAAATATACTCTCACCGCGGGGAACTTAGATTCTGTGGCATTCGGGGGGTGCAGGAAAGAAGAGACAACTCGAGGTGGGGCTGGAAGGGTTTATTTCCTCACTCAGACCTGCCGGCTTTCCAAAATTACTCTCCCTGCCTCCCCTGGAGCCCGCCAGGCCCCCTCCCACCTGGTCTGTCTGGGCCATGCTCCCCAGGGGCAGTCCCCACGCCTTGCTCAAATGTCACCTTCTTAGTGAGGTCTGCCACCATGAACTTACCTAGAATTGTGAGGTGCCCTCTCTAGCACCCCCAACTCCCCAGCATCCTGCCCAGGCCCTTCCCCTGGCCCCTGCCCCCAACACTCGCTGTCAGCTGCGCACCTGCGTTCCTGGAGGCAGGTTTCTTATTTTGTATTTTTTAGGCCTATGGTCGGAGTCTAAAAATGTGCTGGGCACACAGCAGGCGCCCGTATAACATTTGTAATAAGAAAAACTTAGCGATGGCAAAATATTTTAATGCTGTTTTCTTCTTCATCTGGGTCAAGCACGTTTCTCCTTAATGCTAGACCTGGGGTATTTCCATAGGCTTTGTCAGCGTGAAGACCAGGGTCTTTTATTGTGAAGTTCTTTAAGGTGTAACTTACATACAATAAAAGCCACTCATTTACATACACAGTTCAGCTTGACAACTGCATACCTACCTCACGTTTTCGGCACAAGAATGGGATCTTTGAAAATTATATGTTAGTGAGTGGTCATGGCTGATGTGAATGGTTATCTTCTCTCCAACCACTCTCCTGACTGTTTTATTAAGTGATCATTTTTTTCCAGATACCAAAGAAGGGCAGAAAGAGAGCCCACACCTGCTGGGTGCCTAAGGCTCTGTTGGAGAGACTCTGGGGACTCCCACCCTGAGGGAGGCCCTGTCCCCACCCTACACATGAGCAAACCACAGTCTGGAAGCCCGCTAACTGGCCCAAGGTCACACAGCTGCTAAAAGGAAAGTCTGGGGTGCCCCCACTGGTATGGCTCAGTGGGCGGGGCATTGTCCCACGGAGCGAAAGGTTGCCAGTTCGATTCCTGGTCAGGACATGTGCCGGGGTTGCGGGTTCAGATCCTGATCAGGATGCATACAAGAGGCAACCAATCTTTTCTCTTGCACGCCAATGTTTCTCTCCCTCCCTTCCCCTCTGAAAAATGAAATAAAAAGATTAAAAGGAAGACCGGAAGCTTGGATCCAGGTCACTTCTGACTTTGGAATTCACATTCACTCCGAAGAAGAAGGATACAGCTCACGCAACAGCTGTGAATAACGGTATAGTTGTTGGGACTGGTGTTCTTACTTCTGGGTCTCGTCTGACAGCTTTGCCTTGAGTTTCTAATCGATAGGAAAACAGGAGTGGAGGTGATTCACCTTCCCTCTGCTCACTTTGCTTTCTTTTTTCCTTCCTCACCCAGATGGCTGACATACAACTGTGGGCCTGAGAAAAGCCCCCAACACCCGCAGCCCCGGGTCCCTCAGCGGCAGCTCCCGGCAGAAGAGGCCGCTTGTCACTCCAGCCCTGCCTGGTGAAAGCCACAAAGAACAAGAGCTGCCATGTAGTCACATCTCTCCGAGCAACCCCTGTGCAGGGGCAGCCTGGGGCAAGGCGTGCACCCAAAGTCACCCCTTGTGCTGGGATGATGGGTAACAATTCCTCCCTCCCTCCCCCCACTTCTTTGTTCTTAGATGGTTTTCTAATTTTTCTTCCCAAAGACAGAGAGCCCAGACTTCCCTGCAGACTCGGACCTCCCACCCTTCGGCGGCCAGCCCATGGAATTCTACCGCTACGCGGACACCCGCATCTTCCTCCCGGTACCTCCATCCTCCTGTCCAACACCTTCAGGGCCTCTATTCTGTGTGGTGAATAAGGCCAGCGAAGTCCCCATCCCAGGGACGTTCTCCACCAGAGCAGGAGAGGAGCCATCAACCGATCATATCACACACAGGTAAACAAGGTAATTGCAGACCCTGGCCCCGCTGAGGAGGACCCCACCTCCGTGCCCTGGGGGGACAAGTCTGCCGCCTTCCCTCTGCCCAGATCTTCTCCTGCTCACACCTGCTCAGCCCCCGGGCCCTCCCCAGACCCACACAGCAGAAGCAGTCTCTCCCTTTCTACCCAGCCTGTCATGTGCTTCGTTTTGAATCGAACACCGTGTCTGTCTCCTGTCTCACTGCCAGAGGGCAGGGTGGTTCAAAGCCACACCTGTCCCCACAACCCAGCATGGCCAGCAGGCAGCGGGCGCCCGGACCTGCTCCACCCGAACCGCAGCGCTCCCCCACACCCCATGGTCAGCCACCCGAGGCAGGACTGGGTCCTGTGCGCCGCACGGACGTGGAGAAAGAGCCCCTCACTGCAGTCCTGGGAGCCTCCCGGAACTGCCGGGACATGGGGGGCGGTAGGGGCCAGCGTGGTGATGATGACACAGACTGGAGGAAGCCCACGGGCCGAGGAGCGGGTTGGAACTCCACGGTCAGCGATTTTTTTTTTTTTGCCCTGTATCTGGCCACTTTCTGACATAATGTTACATAACTCTTCTAATTAAAGTAAGTGTTTTAACAGCCCACCCTCCCCTGGGCTCTGGCGTTCTGCCCCACTGACCCGGAGGACGTGGCCCAGCAGCTCAGGGCAAGATCCAGGTCACCCTGCAGGAAGGGAGGGGGTCGTGGAGCTGCAGGGACAGGCAGGGGAGCCCACCCAGCCAGGTGGCCCAGGCTCCTGGAACAGTGGTCAGGAGACTGGGGGCCACAGGGCCTGTCCAGGCTGGATTTCCCTAGAGGCTGAAATGCATTAGAAAGTCAGCTCAGCAGGAGCCCGGGTGAGGCGGGGTGGGGGTGGGCAGACCAGGCGTCACGAAGGTTCAACCCAGATAAGCGACTCGGGGAACCGAACGGAGAGGGGGCCCAAGTGCTGGGGCTGGGCCTCCCGTGGAGCGAGGTCACCGCAAACCCGCGGGGCGATGCTGCTGGCTGGGCCAGGAGGCCAGCTCGTTCCTGGACACGTCTGGCCGGGAAGCCTTCCTGGTTCCAGAAGGCTGAGGGCCAGGTGGGAAGCAAGTCTGAGCCCCAAAGCTGGTGGGGGGACTTGAGTGAGAAGGGGGGCTTCAGGAGCTAGGGTGTCCAGCTCTGGTCCCCATCAGGGAAAGGAGCCCACTCCAGGGTGGCCGAGCTCTGGGCCCCGGCCTTGAGCCAGGACACAGGGGGAACACGTGGGGACCCCCAGCACCGCTGGGATAAAGGAACACTTTGTCCTTGGCTCTGAGGCCTGAACTTGGGGGAAAACCACCAGCACCAGGGGTCTGGTCTCTGACGGCATCTATGCTGAGCTCTGCCCCAGCGCCCAACCTCCGGGTTCTAGGAACGTTTCTGTCACTTGTCACTTCGGATCACTTTAAATTTTAATTTTTCTATTATCAAGTCAGATGAGAATGATACTTGAAGGCCTCTGCCACCTCATGTCTTATTCATGCGGAGCGGCGGGGGGTGACTGGAGACGCTGTGGGGGGCCCGCCTGGGGCTGCCCCTTCCCAGACGAGCCCCTCCACTGGGCCTCAGTCTCCTGGGCTATGGTTCCCACAGTGGGGGGGCCCTACCCGCCCGCCTCCCGGGCCGGCCCACAGGCGCTTCTTCCCAGGAAATCCTCAGTGCTCGGGTCTGCTGTCCTCACAGGCCGGGCATGTGGCTGTCCCTCTGAGCTGCCTGAAGTCACACCTGTTCAACACCCTCTTCCCTGGAGAGCAAGCACAGCTTGGGGGACAGTGGCGAACCCCTATTCTGGGGGTCCCTGCAGGGCTGATCTGTTCCCTCAGGAGGGCACTGAGGGATGGGGTTGGGAAAGAGGGGCCCCCACACACCTCAGGGGTGACACCCATGGGGACGTCCCGGGCAGTGCGAGGTCAGGGAAGAGACCTCTTTGAGATGAAGAAGCCGAGGGAGAGCCTGGCCCGGGAGACAAAGGCTGGTGTCCACCGCTGTGGGAGGACGGATGCAGTCTTGCCACAGCCCCTGCTCCCCATGGACCCCTCCCCACCGAAACAGGATGCCTGGGCCAGCGCTGAGTCCAGTAGGAGGCCACCCTGTCACCTGCCCCCAACCCATTGAGCTGCCTGGGGCTTCGAAGCCCAGGCGAAACTCTGCACTCAGAGGACACTAGGAGCCCCCAAGTCACGGAGGGAGGTGAAGGGCTAAGAAGAGCTCTTTGCAGAGGGGAGTCGTAAACCGGGTCAGACAGGGGTGGGTATGGACGTCAGCCTGGCCTGGCCACCCGCTCCAGGGCTCCAGGGACCGACGGACATGCAGGCTGGCTTGCCCTCCTGGCCCTGCGGCAGGCAAGACCGGCCACCCCACCCCCAGACTGCAGACAGCAGGGCCACACGCACATCTGACCCGCCGCGCCATCCCCTCACCGCTCGGCCACTCCCCGGCCCTGCGGCCCTGCTCTGCCTGCCGGTTGGCTCACAACCACATCTCGCAGGCAGGCAAAGGGGGCAGCCCCGCACCGCCTCAAGCCCAATTTGGTGACAGCCTCCTATGGGCCCCCCCTTACCGGTGAGGATGCTGAGGCCCGTGGGGTGGAGGCCAGCCAGGGGCCGGCGGCGAGGTGGGAACTGGAACCCCAGTCCTCCCGAGACAGGGCTGCTGCCTGAGGGCCCTCGAGATCCCCAGGAACGGGGCACTGCCGATGAAGGAGCACACCCTGGGACCGTTCAACTTAGGGGGGGGGTCCTGCTGCACCTTTTTGGGTGGCCCTGGGTCACACCCCCTGGCAGGCTCCTGTGGCCTGCCACAGGCCAGCGCTCGTCCCCTCATTGTCCGGGGCCTGATCTCAGTGTCTGAGTGTCACAGGGCAGCCGGCCGAGGGTCGGCACCTCCCTTGATGCTGGGGGCCTCTCTGGCCTTCGTGGAAATGACCGCTCTTCAGAGCGGCAGTCCGGCCCTGCACGCGAGGCCCACAGATGCAAAAAGCGGGCCAGACAGGACCCGGGCCAGACAGGACCCGGCCCAGTGCCCCGCCGCCCCGCTCCACTTGAGCTGTTGCGTTGCTGAGCTGTCCCACTGAGGACCCACCAACGGCAGTGTCGGGGCTCCCTTGGGCAGAAGGCAGAACACAGCCCTGGGTGCCCAGCGCCCCGGGGC
This sequence comes from Anoura caudifer, assembly GCA_004027475.1. Lineage (NCBI taxonomy): Eukaryota > Metazoa > Chordata > Mammalia > Chiroptera > Phyllostomidae > Anoura > Anoura caudifer. The sequence continues at coordinate 311,127 of PVKU01000683.1, read as the reverse complement.
CCAGCCCAGTGGCTCCCCGAAGGGAAGTGGACTGGCGTGCGCCTGCACGTGGAGATAAGGCTGTATAAAGCAGGAGAAAGTTGTTCTCTCCACCACGTTCAGAATTTTTCAGAATCCCAAGTTGAATGTCTTAAAGTGTGACTACCTCTGTCTGGTTGAGTCCGGGCTTCCTTTAGCCCACGTTCTGCTCTTCCCAGTGCATCCAAACGCAACACATGAGCTACTGTTTGATGACCAGGGAAGCAGTGACCGTGTCCAAGAAAGCCAGCTGGCTCCACTGCTGCCACCTCCGAGAAGGCCTCAGGATCCTCGCCCAGGGCTCCCGCTACACCAGCTGCCATCCCAGCACTGCCAGAGCCCCAAGCGGCACCTCTCCTTCTGCCTGTGAGCCTGGGGTGGGGTGGGTCCCCCAGCTCTTGAACTTGCTCCTGGCACCACGCAGGCGCTTACTGAGCTTGTCAAACAGGGACCAATGAGGCAACCAGGAGGCGCATGGCGCTCGTATCTGTAACTGCTCATTGAACAACCACACACGAAAGCATGTTTGAGCCGCACGCTGCCTGACTCTTACGTTGGCCCGATTCTCCTTCCTTAGGCAGATGCAGGGTCACACCCGCAGAGCCAGGTGCCCTGCACCAGGTGGGAGACAAATGTGGGGGCCCAGCTACAGGCTGGGTCCTGCGCAGCAGCTTCACCCCACCTGTAAGATCACCCCAGGGCAGGAGTCCAGCTGACTTCCCCCCTTGGAGAGCCAGCGGGTGGGTGAGAAGGGAAGGGCCTCGCTGGGGCAGGGGGCCGGCAGAGGCTGAGGGCTGTCTTTCCGCGTAGATTCGCTCCTCGGCAGGTCCCTAGAACTCGCTTCTTTCTGGAAGCAGCGGGGGTAGGAGGCACACCCAGGCTTCAACCTGCATCCTGCCTCGCTGTGCTGGGAGGGGAAGCTCGGCTCCCACTGCTCTGCAGCGGCAGACAGGTCCATGTTCACGCCCCGGGCCAGCTCCACGCAGCGTCAAAGGACGCACAGGGCAAGTGCTACAGCCACCTGGCCCAGCCCGGGGTCCCAGTGTCCTGCCTCCGCCATGCAACTGCTATGGGCTTGGAAGGCAGGAAGGCAGTGCCCTGCAGGGCTGAGAAGGGCAACCTGTGACCCCTGGGGTTCTCTCTGGGCTGAGGAAACCCAGAGAGAATTCCCCAAGGGGCAGACGAAAGAGCAGCTGGCCACCAGGGCTGCTGAGGTCAGGACGAGGCGTGAGCCCCGAGGAAACAACCAACCCCTGATGGGCAAGATGGGGCCCGGAGATCCGGCAAAAGGGGGAATGTGGTTTCTGAAGCTGAGGGAGCCGGCTCCCTCTTCCTGGCCCTGAGGTGCTGGAGGGAAGGACCCTCGGAGGCAGCCGTCACCCTGCGGTGACAGCCTCAGAGTAAGTGTGCTGCCCAGGTGTGCAGGGCAGGTCCTGCCCTGGGAGTCAGGTGGGGGCAGGCAGTGCCCGTCCAGGCCCTGCAGGAGGCGCTCTCCAGTCCCTGGGCTTCTCTGCCCAGGGAAGAGCCGCAGGCTGCCGCCTGCTTAGCAGACGTGCTCTGGGGAGAAGCCAGTCAGCAGGCCTTGCTCTGCCGTCTCCCTGCTCAGGACAGATGCCGGCTAAGAAAACAAAGCCAGCGCGGCGATGACTTCCAACAGATGTAATCAAATTATCTATTCCTGAATTGTGCGAGTACTGAAATGCTGTAATTCGATTCCGGAAATGTCATTCGGAGCCGCGGGTGCAGGTGGTGGAAACGCTCCGTAAACACACCGTCATTCAGACCCGAACACGCCTGCCGGCCTTGAACCCCGTGCCCGGCGCTGTGCTGCAGGCCAGCTCCAGAGGACACCGCGGCTGGGCAGGGCCCGAGGAGGGCAGCACGGACGGGACCTGAGTCAGTATTGACAAGGCCTCGGGAGGGTGCTGCTGGAAAAGCGTGGAGGACGCATGGAGCTCGGGGAAACAGTGCTCCCTGCGTCTGGGCAGAGGCTGGCTCCCAGCGAGGCCACAGGCTGTCACCAAAGCGCCACTGACCACTTGACTAAATGTCAGGCTTGCGCTGAGCACCGGGGACAGAGGCGAGAGGGACCCAGCCTGCCCTCAGGGGCCTCCAGTCTAGTGAATCTCCTCCTGAGGGCATATGCACACACATGACATGCATGTGCCCACACAAACACACGTGTGCCCACACATGTGTGCACCCCACACACACGTGCACACACCTGTGTGCGCTCACACGGTCCCAGAGCAAGCAGGGCAAGGACCACAGGAGGCAGCGCAGAGGTGCCGGGAGAGCGGCAGAGGGCTGCTGGGCTGCACCGCGGCCCTGTGCTCCCGCGGCGGCAGAAGGGGGACCCAGTCCTGCCCGCACAGGTGAGCATCTGGGACGGCTCCGTCCCCGCTCAGGCTGCCAACTGGCAGAGCGTTACAAGAGAGCATTGTGAAGGCCTCGGCCTCCTTCCATCCCCACGGCTCACCTTTCTTTCCTGAAGGAACGAAGGCTCATCTAAATAAGGAAACAGGGGTGAGCAGAAACGTGCCCCGTTCTCTCCCCTGCTGGAGGCCGGGCCCCGCACACTCCCAGATGTCTCTCCGCAGAAGCAAACCCCCAAGAACCCCGGCCTGACGGCTCTGGGGGCAGGACCCAGGTGCGTTCGAGCGCTGCCTGCTGTCACACTAGCCTCCCGAAGGTGCTGTCCCCACCTGATGGGCGAAGCGCCCGCCCATACACCTGCCGTGGCTCCTCCCCTGCCTGGAGCCTCCCGGTCTGCAGCTGCCCCCGCCCTCCCAGGCCAGGGCTGGAGCACTGACTGCTGAGCCTGCTCCCTTCCACAACAGCATACAGCAAGCGCTCAATGCAGACTTGCTGGTCGAGCAACCCAAAGTCAGTGGCAGGGGAGTCAAGCTGCACCAGCCCCGAGGCCCTGATCTACCTACCACCTACTGGCTGTGCGACCTTGAGCACAGTAGGTAACCTCTCGGAGCCTGTTTCCTCCTCACAAAGGAGAGGCAATAAGCGCAGTTCACAGGGTTATTGTGCGGCTCCAATGAGCTAATGAAGCATTTGGCCAGAGCGGGAGAAAGGCCAATGTCATCACCAAAAGGCAACAGCCACCGCGAGAGAAGTGCTAGCTGCCGGCGTGATGGAGCAGCAGTTACACCACGGAAGGCGTTTCACGCGTGATGTTAAGCAGGGTGGGCAGGGCTGCAGAGATCAGTCCACGGGGAGTGGGGACAGGCCATCACCCCAGGGCCCCAAACAGGACCGGTTCCACAACTCCAACCGCTGGGGCCGGCCACCCTCAGTCGCTGGAAGGCAGTCAGTCAGTCAGTCAGGGTGACGCTCAAGTTTCAGAGGAGCAACAGTGCCCTGGGGTGGCCGTGCACCGGGCGTTCCAGGGCCCTCCCACCGCCCTGAGCGTCGCAGGAACAGAGTCCCCGGCCAACACGAAGGAGGGCCCACATCCGGCCCCGGGTTCCCACGTGGCCCCGGGCCCCGCACGTAAGGGCACTCGGGGAGGCCTCCTGGGACGGGAAGTGCACTTAAGGCAGCTCAAGGGTATGAAGAAGGACAGGAAGGGAGGAGGGAAGAGGACAGGATCTCAAGGAACCTTCTGGAACATACACGGGACTGGGCCCTTGTATTAGGAGGATGGCTGGGTCTCTGGCACAGGGGATGTTTTCCGAAGGAAAGTTTGGTAAGAGTCTGTGTTATGTCTGGTTTTGCTTTCCATGTTCCAGTCTCTCACGGCTGACCCCTCAGGGACTCTGCGTGGGGCATCTCTTGAGCTCGGGCGGTCGGGCCATCTCCCAGGCCCTGCTCCCCGTCCCCAGGTGTTCCAGCGTCTCATTGGAGGTTTCACGTGCCCGGAACCCTGTTCACACCTAGCACTCAAACACCCCCTTCCAGGGACCCCTCCCCATCCTCCCACCCCATGGGGTTGGGGCGTCGGCCCCCCTCCAGCCGTGCTTCCCCTACCCCGATCGGTGAGCATCAGACCAAGAACGAAATGACCGAACAGATGAAGAGAGAAGGACAGCCCTGCCCCGTCCCCAGGTCACACAGGGCGACAAGGAAGGGGGCAAAAAGCAAGTTCAGGGTCCCCCAAGCTGCAGAAAGATGGCAGTCACCTGGCTTCTCCGAGAAGGGGTACCCTATGTGTGTCAACACATCCACAAACACGGAAATCAAACCGCCCCCTCCTGCTGGGGTCTGGCGCTGTGGTCACACACTCAGAGACTGCACTCGGGGACGGGCACCTCACCCACGGGGGAGGAGCTGGCCTGGCCGCCGCCCGCAAGGCAACCGGCAACTGCCTCAGGGTCCCAGGAGGAAGGGAAGCAAGGGATGGGTTTGTGGGGTTTGGAGGGTGGGCCTGGAAAGCCAGGGGGTTTCATGGTTTGGGGACCTGGCTTCCTTCTGTCTACAGCCCAGGGCTCTAGCTGGGGGGCTCCCTGGGGGAGAGGGCCAGAGAGATGCGCCCCACCGGCGTGGCTCAGGGTCTCCCCTGGGTGCAGACGGCAGGAGGAAGGTCCCCTGTGTCAACTCTCTGTCCTCACTGCTGCCACGGAGGCCACACAGGAGCTGGACATCTGGGAACTCAGGTGTCTCTTCCAGCTTGGCCGCTCCTGCAGTAACCTTGCCTGCGGGGACTACGAAGGAAAGCAGGTGCGGGGCACCCAGGTGCAAGGCAGTCCTGGGGACTCCTGCAGCCGGCACGGGGACACCCAGGTCGCCCCAGAGGTCTGACTCCAGCCTGAGGCTGCTGGGAGCCCCTCACTGGCCGGCCTGCAGCTCCACCACCGCGTGGGCACTATCCCAGGCACCCGGGGTTTCTGAAGACGGCAGAAGCCCCTTCTAATGGTTACTGCTGACTTGTTCCTGCATTTCTCCTCATACTTTCTATTAAAAAATTGGGCTTGAATCCTGCTATGCTGGCAACCTGACACGCCACCAGTCCTCTGTTTATAAAGGGGACCCGAGTCACTGCAGTCAAGGAAGCAGAAACTGAAGCCACGCTTCTTCCTTCCAGTGAGTCCCTGTGGCCTAGGAGAAAGGCGCCATCCACCTGGGCTGCACACAGCAGGCCACGGAGCCGTGTCCTGTGTTTGAACCAGGAGAGGAAGAGGGTTTGAGGAAGATGATAGGCAAGTCCACGGTCAAGGGCACAGCTAGCTCCTCCGAGGGCAGGAGTCCCAGGCCGGTGGACCAGGGAGGGCCGGCGGCGCTGCCCCTCCTACCGAGCACGCAGCACCCATCTGCCCGCAGAGCCTGCTGCTGCCTCACGGCAGGAAAACAATCCTGCTCTTCTTCCCGTTGGGACTGGACGGTGTGCGGGAGAGTAACGTGACTTTCTGGTTTTCTTCTCTGCACGGCAGGTGGGGAAAAGCAAAAGCAAACGACACCATTCTGCAAACAGCTCGGGGGTGGGGGGGAGGGCAGGTCGTGATGTTTACAAGAGCGCCCTGGTTCCGTGCGCGCGCCGTGGAGAGCGAGCTAATAGAGATGCGGCAGCCTTCCGCTCTCTCCAGGGCAGGCTCTGAAGGAGGGCATCCCGGGGAGGCTGAGTCTGCCCACGCGGAGCCCCACGCACCTGCTGCCCCCGCCCCGCCTCCACTGGGGTCAGCATCCGCGCCGCAGAGGGTCTCACAGCTCACCGCTCACAACGTGATGACGGAAGGGATGGGAACGCGGCAAAACCTTAAGGAACGTGCAAGGAGGAGAAGCAACAAAACCTAGGACAGCACAACGCGGCCCTGGGCTGTGCGTTCCGCCCTGTGGTGGCGTCCCTGCCAGGCGCTCTGTCCCAGCCCCTTCTCCCCAGCCGCCTGGCCCACCGTGTGCCCCGCACGCCTGCTCCATCCCACGGGCCGCCCTCCGGGTCGCAGTCCCTGACAGGCAGCACCGGGGCTCAGAGGAGCAGGAGGCCCCGTCGAGAGCATCACTGTTCCCAGCAGCTTCACAGACGAGGACACAGGGCCCCGGCCTGCGGGGGGCGGGGGCAGTAACGGGGTGGCCCCTGAGCGTGGTCGGGCCAGAGGGCTGTGTGTGGAAGCCCACGGGAGCGAAGGGCAGGAGCCAGACCCAGAGGGGGCAGGCGGGCTGAGACCCCAGGGGAGGCGCTTGGAGAAGGCGAGGGTTCTTCAGGGCACCCGCCCCTGGCTTTGTGCCCCCAGTGCTGGGCTGCTGGCCTGGCCCCAGGGTGGCGGGGCTCCCAGCACAGACTTGCTCTAGAGCCAGACAGACTGGGGGCCCCAGCCGACCTTTATGACTTGGTCACTCAGCCTCTCTGAGTGGCTGCTGCACCAGGAGGACAGTGCATGACAGCCCTCCCCTGTCCCCACTGTCCCAGCACACCCCTCCTGCCTCAAGCTGTCCCTCAGCCTGCCCTTGGAGACCTCCGTTCAAAGCCACCCTACAAATCCCACAGATGAGAAGGGGTCTCCCACCATGGGCTCCGAGCTGTGTGTCCTTAGGCAAGTTCCCTGACCTGGCGGGGCATCAACGTATGCACGGAAGAGAGAAAATAAAACCTGTCTCACAGGGTCGCTGCTGGAATCAGAAGAGCAAGTGAGTGAATAAACAAACAAACAAACAAGAAAACAGAAGGGCCTGGCAGAGTGAGCACTCAGGGGTCAGCGGTTCCTGGGCTGCACCTGTCACCAGCTGGCGGGGGGAGGGGGGCCCACACTGATGGCCAAGTGCACACCACGTGTGAGCACAATGTGCGTGGGTGCCCACAGCACCTATCACAGGGTCCGGTGCGGGATAAACGCTTAGTCATGGCTGGGGGAGGGGGACTCCACCACTCAGAGTAGAAAGCTGACTCCCACCAGCCCCAGGGCCCAACGCCAAACTGATGGACCAAGGAGAGAAAAGGGCCAGGTGCGCGGCGACTCCCAGGCGCTGGCTGCGCTGGCCTCCTGCTCTCCCCCGGCCCCCTCCTCCCCCGCTGTCTGTGCCTGTCTCCCCCTCTCAGTGTCTCTGTCCCCACCTGGTCTTTGCCGGTCTCTTCTGGGTCACCGCCTGTGTCTCCCTCTCGCTCCATTTCCCTCCCCCTCCTCTCTGAGGCCTCCTGTGTGTCTCTCTCTCCGTCTCCCACTCCTTGCTCTGCCTCTCTCCCCCCACCGGTCTCTCTCCGTGCCTCTCTCCCCCACACGTGGAGAGCAGGGCAGGACCTCCGGCTGTGGACCAGACTTCGAATGACTGTCTTCAGGCTGGTTCTCTTGCCAAAAAGCCCACAAATCCACACCATCGGCTCCTGAAGTTCCTGAGGTCAGTCACTGACTCATGACTGATGTCCCCGGGAAGGGAACGCACCCTCGGAGACAGAACCCAAGGCCCCAGCAGGGGCTCCGGCTCCCAATAGGAGACCCACAGAGCACGCTCTGCGGCGGGCCCCCACACGGAGCCAAGGAAACCTTCCACCGGCATTGTTCTCAGTAAAGAAAGACTGGTACGTGTGTGTGGAGTACTCTGACCTGCTGAAGTCTTGGCAACACTAGCCTCTCAATCCCCGTGAGCCCAGGGCGGTGAGCGGCGACAAGTGAAGTGAGAGGGGCTGAGTTGCCCAGCCAATCCCGGGCCCACGAACAAAGTCACGGCCAGTGTCCAGGAAAAGTCATGGAGACAGACACCCATTACTGCTCCCCGCCTACCTGTCAGCATCAGTTACTTGCGTGGCTATCCCAGCAAACGCTTACGCGTCCTTCAAAGCCCGATTCAAACGTTCTCTCTCTGCCCCTGCCACCCACGCCAGGAAGGCCCCGCCCACCCCAGGAAGGCCCCGCCCACCGTTCTCTCGGCCCTGGAGAGCGTGGGGGGCCTGTGCTGGCTTTGCTCCCAACCCACCGGGTCTGTGAGTCCCGGGCACAAGGACACTATCGTCCTTATCTCTGTCTACCCCACACCTCCCTCAGCACCTCGTACGAGGAGGAGGCTCAGTGGGCCCCTCAGTCAGAGGCCCTATAAGGAGGCAACCACAGTTTGCGAAGAAAGACGGCATCCCTAGTTCTCAGGGGGCTGCATACTTAGGACCAGACGCTCATAAAAACCCTGGGGCGCGTGTCCGGTAAGCCCTCGTCCACAGCCTCCGTGAGTGGAGCCTGCGCAGAATCCAGAGAGAAGCCCACAGGCGCTCTGAGTGGTTAGAAGCCCTGTCCCTGCCTTGACAGTGGGCAGCAGGCAACAGAAAGCACATGAGACACGCAGCCGAGAGACCTGGCTTCGCGTCCTGACGCCTGGGCCCCCGGCTGTGCGGCGAGCCCTGGGAGCCTCAGTTGGCTCCTCGGTACCAGGAGGACACGGTGCCTCCAAAGCAACTTGGCGAGTGAACTGGGAAGGCGGTGGGCCCAGGCCCTGCCTTACCGGGCGAGGTCGGCCCCGGTTCCAGCCTAGAATTTCTGAGAAGAGATCGGAGGTTCTGTTCAAGCGAGCAGTGAAGTGGCCACTTACAGTGAAGGGGAGAACGAAGGCGCTAGGAGGGAGCTCCCAAGAGGCCTTTAACTGCCTGGCAGGTAGGGGCACTCAGAACACATTTGTGGAATGCGGAGGGAGTGGGCGAGCACAGGGCTGCAGGGACGGGCAGGAAGATTTGCGAGCAGGGAGATTTGTGAGTCAGGGAGAGCCAGCAGAGGAATGATTGAGCAACGGGGTTGTGCAATGTTGGGACGTGATGATGCTGGGGGAGTGAGCACCCCGTCACGGGAGGAATGCAAGTCCAGAGCAGAGGAGAGATCATGTCACAAAACTACAGTACAAAGGACCCGAGCATTGTGGGGGGGGCGGGGAGCACTCAGAATAAAACCTTTTACGAAGAGTCCCTTTTCCACCTGGGTCCCAGTAGTCACGTCTACACTGGGAGTTGGCAGGCTTCTATAAAGGGCCAGAGGAAATATTCTGGGCTCTGTGGGCCACATGGTCTCTGTCCACACTCCTCCACTCTGCCGGCCACGCAAGAGCCACCAAAAACAGTGGCGTACAGGATGAACGAAACGTGGCTATTCCAATAAAACTTTATTTGCAAAACAAGCAAGGGGCCGGGTGTAGCCCGTGGGCCCCTGGTTCTAGATGGTGGTCTCATCAGGTGACGCTGCAGGCAGCTCCCAGTGCAACTTCACCACCCACCAAATGTCTGCCGGGTGATGACGAACCCACGTCTCTGCCTTCGGGCCCAGTTTAGAGCGTCCCGGACACCCATCCTCCCATTTTTTAAAACTCTCACCATTCATTTCCCTATTTCTGCTGCATTTGTGTATGTTTGAAACTTCCTATAATAAAAAATTAAAAAAGACAAACCTCCCCAGAAGGTGGACCTACCTGGAGAGCTGACCATCTCTACCCCGGCTCCTCTGACCCCAGGAGCCACAGCATCCCGAACCAGTGTCCGGGCCCGAGGGCCCCCGCACACCTGCGCTGGGACCAGACGCAACAAAGAGAGGAAGAATGGGGGGCGGGGTTCAGAGGGGTGTCTTTGCTTCTGAGAGTACCTTTCCCTTGTCACTTTTGCTATGAAAAGGACCCTTCTATTATAAAAGAATACTAACAGTAGATGAGAATGTCTTACCACCTCACTGGGCAAAGTATAAAGTTTGCAACACTCTATTTGTCCTAATTTTTTATTAATTTTAATCAGTTCACAGAATCCTGACATCTGGGAGCCACTGGGTCCTAGAAAATGGCATTCCCTCAGGCTGCCCCAATCTCCCGCATGAAGCAGAGGTGTGACTGAGGTGACCACAGCCTTGGAAGGCCGTGGAGAAGGTGAGCATGTACCAGGGACCTCCTCCCACTGGGAACCACCTGTTCCCGCAGTCCTACACCCCGCAGGACTTCGTTGGTCCTCAAACTGACCTTGGAGACCAGCAGGGCAGAAATATGCCCCATCTGGCAGATGAGGACACCGAGGTGCAGACAGGCAAAGCGGCCTTTCCAAGGTCTCCCAGCAAACTGACGGCAAGTCAGAGAGAACCACACCGTCGCTGATGGCCACCGCCCAGGGCAGGGGGCTACCTCTGCCCTCAGCCAACCACCCTTCTCTGCAGAACAAACGCCATCTTCAGAAAGAGTCCTCCTTCTCAGCGACCAGTTCGAACCAAGAAGCAGCAAGTGCGTAACCGGGTCAGAATGTTTGTTTTTAACGCACCTGAGGATGTTTATTGATTTAAGAGAGACAGAGAGAGAAACATTGATGTGATGCCAACTGGAGATCGAACCTGCAACAACCCCAGTACCTGCCCTGACTGGGAATCGAACCTGTGACCTTTTGGTGTACCAGACGACACTCCAACCAACCAAGCTACACCAGCCAGGGCCAGCATAGTTTTTTTTTTTAATGTCAAGAATGGCCTGCACCTTGAAAGAGATTACTCGCTGGTCAGAAAGCCTGGAAGATTCTTTCCATTCTGCTAGAGAGAGTGCAGAAGGCCAGGCAGTCCCCGCTCTGGGCTGGAAGCCTGGGCATAGCTGGGGGCACAGGCCCCAGGCTCCATCCCCACATCCTTGGGGAGGCCGGAGGTGGGTGCTGCGGGCTCTCCTGACCCCTGGGCGATGAGACCCCTCCCGGATGTCCCCAGGGAGCTACGGAGGAAGGGACAGGCCTGGGTCTTGGCCCAGCATGCATGCCCTATGCCAATGGCACCGCTGACGGAGGATGAAGTCAATTACACGAATCCACTGGGAAATCAGCCCATTAAGACAGAGAAGGAGATCCGAGACCGAAATGGAAAGTTTTAGCGATATGTGCATGGGGATCCAGGCATGTTCTACATCCTCAGAAGGAGTTTAAAATAGCAATTTTATGGAGATACCACGCAGCTTGCAGCCCCAAAGTGCAGGACGCGACAGCTGTGGAGGGCTGCGCGGCCGCCACCACCACCACCACGACCAACCCAAGAACGTCTTCGTGTCCCCCAAGGGAAGCCCCGAACCTATTAGCAGTCACTCCCCACTTCCCCCCAAGCCCCCTGCCCCAGCCCCAGGCAACCAGAGTCCACATCCGTCCCTGCAGACTTGCCATTCTTGGCATTTCATAGAAACGCAAATAATGCAACAAGTGCTCTTTCGTGGCTCACTTTACTCACTCAGTGTGTTGTTTTTAATCTGCATCCACGTTGCAGCATGTGCCAGCGCCTCATTCCTTTTTACTGCCAAATATTCCGTGGATATGCTATTTTTTTATGTGGGTTATTTCTACATTTATGTGCACGGTTTCACGTGTCCGTAAGGTTTCGTTTCTGTTGGGTGTATCAGACGGGAACTCTCTGTTTAGCCGCGTGAGAAACCACCGGACTGTCTCCCACAGCAGCTGCACCATCTCCGTTCCCACCAACGGTATGTGGGGGGTCCCAGCGTCCAAATCCTTGCCAACACTTGTATTTATCTGACTTTTTTTGACTCTCAAAATCTCAGTGGAAAGTGGCATTTTATTGTGGCGTGGCTTTGCATTTCGCTGATGACTAATGATGTCAAGCATCATTTCATGTGCTTATTTGGCCCCTCCAAATGGAGAAGTGACTGTTCAAGGCCTTTGCCCATTTTTTAATTAGTTTTTCTTTTATTGTTGAGTTGTCAGAGTTCTTTATACAGTCTAGGATATATATGAGTTGCAAATACTTTGTTCCACTTTGTGGGTTGTCTTCTCACTTTCTTAACAGCATCCTTTGAGACATAAAAAGTTTCTAATATTGATGAAGTCCAATTTAACTATATTTTATTTTGGTCATTTAGGCTTTTTTGGCATTATAGTTAAGAAACAACTGCCTTAATTCAAGGTCAAGATTTATGCCCGTTTTTCTTCTAAGAATTTTCAGTTTTGGCCCTTACATTTAGGTCTTTGACCCATTTTGAGTTAATATGTATAAAGGCTATGAGGCAGGGGTCCAAATTCATTCTTTTGCATGCGGCCGTCTGGTTGTACCACACCGTTTGTTGTGAAGACTATCCTTTCCCTACTGAATTACTTGCTACCTTTAAAATCGGCTGTGAATGCGAGGGTTCGCTTCTGGAAGTCCAGTTCTTCTCCACTGGTCCGTATGTCTGTCCTTGTGCCCGCACCACGCTGTCTCCATCACTGCTGCTTTGTAATAAGTTTTGCAGTTAGGAACTGTGAACCCTCCTCCTCCTTAGTTCTTTTTCAACACCGTTTTGGCTCTTCTGGGTCCCTTGAGTTTCATATTTCTATTCAAATCCGCTCGTCAATTTCTGCAAAGAACCCAGCTGGGATTTTCGTAGGGGGCTGAGTCGGGTCTGCAGACCGATCTGGCAGCGATGCCATCTTGACAATGTGTAGCTTTCTGATCCATGGACACGGGACGCCTTTGTATCACTTAGGTCTTGATTTCTTTCAAAATATTTCGTTTTCAGAGTGTACATCTTGCACTTCTTTTGTCAAATTTATTCCTATGCATTCTATTCTTTTTGGTGCTCTTATAAATGGAATTATTGTCTGAGTTTATCTTTCACCTTGTTCATTGCAAGTGTTTAAAAATGCAACTAGTTTTTTCTACATTGGTCTTACATTCTACAGCCCTGCTGAACTCATTTATAAGCTCTCTCGGTTTTTTTCAGTGGATTCTTTAGGATTTTCTGTACACAGAATCACCTCATCTGCTAAGAGTTTACTTCTTATGTGCCAATCCAGATGTCTTTTATTTCTTTTTCCTGCCTGATTGCTGGGGCTAGCACCTCCAGGACAATGCTGAACAGAAGTGGCAACGGTGGACACCCTTGTCTCGTTCCTGATGTTAGACAGAAAGTTTTCAGTCTGCCACTGTTAAGTATGATGTCAGCTGCTGTATGTTTAAGGTTAAAAACCTCAGCCTGGAATTGATAACATGATGAGATCTCTCCAAGTAGTTTAGAGAGGGAAAGCACACTAAATGTTCTGTATATCAAAAGAAGAGCTGATAGAACACACACACACACAAATGGAGCTTCCTCGACGGCCTGTCCTGAGCTGCCCTGGACCACGGGCTGTCGGGGAGGGCGGCTCTCTGAGCTCACCCAGACTCGGGCGTGCTTTCCATCGAACCAACGTACAACATTGCATTTGTGTAAATACATCACTCAGTTACCCGTCACCTAAACCACCGGGACAGGGGTTAGAAAGCAACTGTTTTTATGAAGCAAGAGTTAAATGCCTGGGGTCAACCACTGGTAGGTCGGGCACGGACGAAATAACTGCACGATGTGTCAGGGATGTGCGAAAACCAGCACTCAGCTCCTGCTCACCTGACAGAAACAGAAACCGAGACTCGCAGAAAACGCGTTAAAGGGTGACGCAGGAAGGCGGTGTGGACACCGCCCGGCGGACCCGCGCTCCAAGAAAGGCCTCGGCCCTACGTCAGGAGAAGGCGGAATGAACGCAGTTTTATGTTCGCATGAAATGTTCTCTATAAAAATAAAATGCTCAGGGTACATCTGTACTGTTTTTATGATCCCCTCTATTGTTTTCTTTTTTAAATTTCATTTTTAATGTTACAGTTGTTCAAGTCCAGTTGTCTACACCCCCTCCCACTGCCCCCGACCCTCTCTTTAATAACCTTGTTCAGTGGTGCGCCTCTCTGCCAGGGCCAAGGGTGCCAGACGGGGGCTTTTTCCAGACACACATATGATGGCGGTCACCTGGCAGGTATGACATGATGCCACTTTTCCTATCTCCTTTTACCATTTGGTATTTCAAGGTGTTCTAATGCAGAGGTACCGTTTTTATGGTAGAGAAGGTGTGTGATAAAATCCCCTTTTTAAGATTCAGATTCCATTTCTTCCCACAACGGGGAGACGCTCAGACAGGCTGCCCCGCACTGGCCAGTGCGGTCCCCGAGCCAGCCAAGCGCCCCTGGGCCACCGAGGTGGATGAGGAGGAGACACTGACAGGGACCGACACACACCAGCCACCTCATCGGAATGCCCTGACTCCAGCGGACGGCTGCTTTCCCCGAGAGCTAAGAAACACTGACACGGAGTCCTGAGCTGGGGTGAAACTACAACTGGTCCCCCCTCCACCCCCCGCCCCCCCCCGGAACTCTGTGGCGCAGCCCTGAAAGGCAGGCTCGCTTCTGGAAATCAGGCCAGGCCGCTGGGACAGACAGGCGCTCGACATCGCACCACGCGGAGCTGGAATCCTGGGAGAAGGCCAGCGCTCGGCGTATTTTGAAAGAGACACGCAGTTGCTGCTCTGACAGACGCAAACGAAGAGGGGGACAAGGTCCATCTCTCTGCACCTGAGTCCCTCCATCACTGGCCTGGCTTCTGCGTCCCCTCACCGCTGGGGTTCCCAGCAGGCAGTAACAATGCACAGAACAAAAGCAGGACCAAGCACTGCGTGGCTGGGCCTTCCCTTGGAGACGGGGCTTCTGACAGGGCGGAGGCTGGGAGGCTGAGGCTCCGTCCTCTGGTTACCTCCCTCCCCCAGCACATTCCCACCGTTACATTTGTGTCTGAAACAGTTTGCTAAGCCAGGGTCCTGTCAGACCCAGTGAGGACACAGAAGTCAGGGATGAGGACTGGAAGGCGAGCGGATGCAGCCTGCTTGGGCTGGGCGCACGAAGGAGACCTCGGGAATCCCCAAATGAGTCCCGCGGAAAGAGGTGTGCTCAAACCTGCAGGGGAGGCGGGGCCAGCGGAAGGTCCCCGAGTGCAGGAGCTGGGCGTGCAGGAAGGGAAGCCTGTTTGGGACTGAAGCCCCGCCCCCAATGAGATCCTGGAACCCCAGGGTGGCCAGAGGTGCCTCCAGTGAGAGGTGGTAGGTGGGGCCGTTTGAAATCCATTTTCCAACCCCACCCCCACCCCCTGCCTCTGTCCCACCTAAGGGTGGGTGAGCACAGTTTGCCCCTAACGTGAGATCACAGTGACCCAGCCATCACCAGCTCCGGAGGGAGATTTCCTTGGATGTCCTCTCCCCGCCCCACATGGTCCCAACCCGGCTGAGCCTGGCACGGGGGAGGGCTCAGGGAGCGAGAAGACCACACCAGCGACTCCATGAGCAAGTCCTTCTAAATAGCAGGGGCCACCGCAGGGACCCCAGAGCCCTGGCGGTTGGACACATGCCCCTCCCTGAGGCTGGCCTTCGCCTCCCGTAAATAAGGGCTTCCACCCCAGCCAGCACCCGGGGCAGGGGTTCCGGAGGCTTCGGAAGCGAATTCCAGTAATGCAATACTTGGCCTTATCTACGAACACTCTGTGCCTTTGAGGCTGAAAACACTTTGCAAGGCTCCACAAGCAGATAAAGATCCCTTAGAAACCAGCCTGGGCGGAGGGGGTGTGGAGAGGGAGAGGAGCAAAGGTTTGAAATGGAATGTTGGCGGTCCTCAGAATGGTCCTGGAGAGGCGGGGGAGGGGAAGGCCAGCCTCCATCAACGTGCTGAACACAGGAGACAGGGAAGCGAAGGGGGGTGGGGGGGGACGCAGTGCGGAGAATGCAGTACCCGTAGTTCCGCCCGACGGCGAGGACGCCGAACACCTGCCGACGCCCAGTCGATCCAAACGCGCACCCTGTCGGGTGGTCCCTGGCTCTCAGCTCCCTGCCCAGCTATCCTCTACCTGCCCAGGAGAGAGAGCGGGGCCCACTCTATCCTGGTCATTCACACCCACTGGCTTAATTAGACTTAAGACACAAACACCCCCGAGGTATCTGGAGGTTTGTTTTGCTCAATTGTCTCTGGAAAACAGAACTGGGTCCTGATTCAAAATGGAAAAAAAAGCCACAAGGAGTGCAGTGCAGTGGGGGCCGGGGACAAAGCCAGCTTTGGGGATGAGGGAGCAGTTCCTCCCAGACGCCAAAGGTGGGTCCTGAGCATGGCTGATGACAACTCCACGCGTCCCCTGCCCCCTCCTGGCAGCCTCAGGATGAGGGATCCTCTGCCCTGTCTCAGAGCTTCCCGGCCTGGCCGCCGTGCCAGCCCCCTGGTCTGGCCACTGCTCAGAGAGACCCCTGGGGAGGCCAGCCACGTGCCCCCCCCCAAGCCCCCTGCACCCGCTCGTCCTCTGGGAGAAAGGCACAAAGGGAACTGAGCTGGTGCTCTGCCCAGGGAGCTGTGGCCCCTGCTCCAACCATGGGGGGTCTCAGGACCCCAGGGCTTTTGCACGCACATGCACACACGCTCCCCTGCTCAGAGCACACTCTGAGACGCGGCGCAGGCTCACACCCCATTTATGTCCACATCCCTCCCCCGTGGTTGGGCACACAAGCCGTCTGCGTGCTCAGGCTTCCGAAATGCGGCCGAATGTTCCCGGTGGCTGCCCCCGGGGGCAGGGAGTACTGCAGATCAGTAATCTGTGTTCTAGTCCCCTTCTGCTTCCTAACTGCTCTACGGGGAACATGCATGTAGCAGAAAAAGTTCAAGTACACGGTGTTTTAAAGTCTAAGACAAGTCGACAGAGACACATGTACGAACCTCATTTGATTCACAGAGCAGCGCTGAGCACTAGGGTATCCAGGTCACAAAGGAACAAACCAAGGACGAAGATGACGGAGCTGCCCAAGGTCACCAGCTAGGTGCGCCCCAAGCCCAGAGCACAGTATCCTCACTCCTGGGAAGAGGCTTCTCCGATGTTCCCAGAGAGGGAGAGAGGGAGAGCAGGGAGGAGAAGAAAGAGGGGGAGACTCGTATGCACAGCACGCGAGAAGCCTGTCTTACTCATTTGGTTATAAAATATTTCTGAGCCGCCAGATGGCCCAATAGCGGCCGCAGATGCCCCGATAGCTTTTCTTAATTTCTTTGCACAGGGCTCCATTTCACGGGCCTGCCGAGTGATATCCAAGAAGCTATTCGGGAGTTCCATAAAGACAGTAACTGTACAATTTAAGAAACGCCATGCGAGGCGTCCGCTCAACAGATGTGCGTTCATTCGCGCTTCCCAGATGAGCAAGGCCTCAGGCTAATCCCCAGGCACTGGGGGAGCGGCGGGGGCCCTGGGCAGCGGCCTCCCAGGCCCCTTCCCAGCGGGCCGCCTGCCCAGGAACCCGGGCACTGTTATATAATTAATCCCTGGCTCAGAGGCACGGCGCTCCCTTCACAGACTCACCCAGGGACCGCGGTGCAGAGAGCCAACATCAAAGACCGTGTCTTCCTGGTCCTGCAAGATCAAAGCCGAGGGGTTGATGAGTTCGCTGCAGCACGTGGTCTTCTGCATGGCTCGTTCTGCCTTTTCGGGTTTTGTTTAGCTTTTAATAAGGGACCCTTCACTCCTGGTCGTCCACAGCTCGATAACCAGGTTACAAGGCAACAACACGTCAGGTGCTGCGCAGCACTCTGCTCGCCGCTGGGTCTGCACTTCGGAGACCTGGCGCACCAACGTTCTCCATAACCGCGGGGCTTCCTGGAGGCCCAGGCCAGGCTGGCGGAGGCTCGCTCTGGAATTAGCTGCTTAGGAAGAGTATGGCCATGGGCCAGCCATCCAGCCAGCCTTGGAAAGGCAGAGACACCTGCTTCTGTCTTCTCTGGTCACTCCTCTGGCCTCTTACCACCTACCCACCCCCACCCCCCGCAACAAGAGGACAGCAGAAAGACCTGACGTGCCATCGGTGGCCGATCTAAAGGTCCCTCTGCAAGGATGTGCCTTGTTTCTGGCCTCAAACTTAGCATTAGTCGGTTCCAGCCAGACCTCTCCGAGCCAGCAGGGCCCACGCTCCACATAAGGTCTGCCATCCCAGGCAGTTAGCCACAGCTCACAAACCTGTCCACCAGAGGCCCCCCGCCAAAGATACTCCTCACCCTGCAAATGCTTCAAAAAACTCCAAAGTGAGAAGCGGAAGACAGGACAACCCCGAGAGCAGGAGAAGTAGCTTAGGTGGAAGTCTGCAGGCTGATGCTAGGCTGGCTCACCATGCAAACACCCGGGGAAGAGCCCATCAGTCCTTCACACACTAGTGTGAAATACCACCAAGCCAATTCACCTTGCACAGAAGAGAGCCAGCGCTCTCAGAATGGGCCTTCTTAGGAGGGGCCAGGGACACGGGGATACTTAAGGGCTGTGGTGTGTTTCAAGGGGCAGGACAGGCCTCCGTGTGCGCTGGAGTGGGCGTCTTAGGGAGCGACAGCCTGGCAGAATGGCCGCACTAGGGAATGGGGCGTAAAGAGGAATGAAAAGGGACAAATTGTTCCCTTGTCCTAAAGCTCTGCTGTCCTCGCCCCCTACACACAGGTAGGTGGAAGGAGGGAGCAGGAACCTGGTCCTCCTCCCCTCTCCTGTCCCCCACGGGGCCCTGCCCAGGAGCCATCTGTCTTAAAGCCCACGCTGCTGCTACGTGGCTCCACCACAGCCAGGCTTTGAGCACCAGCCTGCCGGTAAGTGGGACGGGCAACGTGGGTGGGGAGAGACGTGGAGGGCCACTTACGCACCACAGCCTTGGATTCAGGCCATGGGACAGAAAGACCCAGAGACTCCTCCGAGGCCAGGCTGGAACATTCTGGCCAGCCTCTGGGGGCTGGTGGCCCCGCCCAGGAACACGCTGTGCCTCCCCTTGCCCGGTGCCAGGGAAACGAAACTCAGCCACAGAGAGAGAACGAGAGCCGCAGACAGGAGCTTAACACGTGGCTGAAACCCAGCCAGCTCTTTACAGCCCAGAGGCCTTAGCACGTGCTGTTCCTTGCGCCTGGAATGCATAAGGAACCTCCTCCCATGCCGAGGGCCTAGTGCCCCTGAAAGTCAGGCGAGCGTACCTCCCAGGCTGGGGAAATTGCTCCCCCCTGGAACTGCCTGGGGGCCTGTCCCACGGGCTCTCTGGCTTTTAGGATGGTCCATCCCCACCCAGCTGTGGGCCAGCGACTGCAGCTCACCAACCCCCCAGGACCCCGACACATCTGGCCGCACACACGGGAGGTGGGGACGGTGTTCCAGCGGTGCCTTGCAGGGACCGCAGCAGCAGGCGCCCGGGAACCGAGGGCACAGGGACACGCCCCCCACATGCACGGGGCGGGGGGGGGGGGGGGCCAGGGGTCGCCGACTCCTCGCCAGCAATACGAGTTCTGTCTGAGATGGTAAACACCCCCCCATCTAAACGCAACAGATGGCGCAACTTTGACATGAAGGACCCTAAGCTTCTGGATCTTTTCAAAATACTGACTCTCCCCAAGGACATCCCTGGTGGAGCCTGTGGGACAGCGGCCTCCTTCAGGAAGTGCTGGGCCGGGCCAACCTCTGCCCTACATACCTCTCCCAGCAACCCCCCCACCCCGGGAATTCCCACAGCGCAAAGCCAGCAGCTTCCACTCAGGGTCCTGAAGTCTTCCAGCACCTTCCATGTGTCTAGGAGAGAGTCTCAGTCCTCACAAGCCCCCACCCCACGGTCACAGCAGAGGAGGCCCAAGAGCAGCCTGGACGTGAGTCTCCGGCACCAATTCCATTACAAATCTGGACCCTGGGTAGTTAAACGAGGCTTCAGGAAAAACTGCCCAGGCAAGCCAGGTTAAAGCAAGACTGTGGAGAACCCGCCTCAGGGGCACACAGGGAGCTCGGCAGAGCGGTCCTCTGATGAACTGCGGTCGTAACTTATGACACATCCAGTGCAGTATCTAGAATTTATAACAGATGTTGTGGGGGGCGGGGCGGGGGCGGGACTGAGCCCAGAGAAGTCCAAGGGTTACTTCAATGAAATCCTCAGGATTATAAAAGCTGTCTCAGACAGAGGCAAATGGACAGGCCAGGGAAAAGGGCTCCAGCCCCAGGGAAGGCTGGAGAGCAGGGCTGGTCACACGCTTGGCCCCGAAGTGCTTGGAGGTCAGACCAAGTCTCAAAGGAGCCTCCCTTGGCACCTGAAGTGAAGCTTCGGGGGGAGGGGGGGCAGGCTTGGGGGTGGAGCCCCGTTCTGCTGCTGACAGGCTGTGCTGCCGGCAAGTCCAGTCCCTTCTAAGCCTGCGTCTCCACGGGACGAACGGGGGCCACCCCTGCACAGGCGTTCCCAGGCCCCCTGTCCCCTCCTCCACTGCTGTAAGTGACATTCTGTGTCACCCAACGTTAAAGACGCATCAACAGAACGTGTCTCTGCCAATCCTGGCAACACAGCGCCCTCACCAAGACGGGGCGTGGTTCCAGCCACAGGCCCTGCGGCAGAACAGCTGGGCCTCACGGGTCGAGGTCCAGAAAGCCATGAAGGAAGAGCTACCACTCTTCCCGGGCAAGGGAGGAAACGGGGCTCAGAGAGGTTAAACCACTTCCCCAAAGCCACACAGCTGGTTGGGGGGCGACGACATTTCACCTGCAGGCCTCTGTGTCACGTCTGCTGGGGGCCGGGAGGAGCAGGGGTGCTGGTGGGGGAGAACGCAGTGCAGGTGCACGTACCCTCACGTTTGATCCCTGAAGAGGTCAAAGGTCACAGTGTGAGAACACAGCGGTGTTCCATGGCCGCAGATGTTACCAGACCAACACGATCGAGTGGAAGAACTTCATTCCAGCACCACGAAGCCCACCAGGGATGCCCCCGGGTCCTAGTCTCTCCACTTCTTCAGCACTCGTCGCCGTCCCCTCTTCGATCCTGGCCCCCCCCCAGGGGGCGGGGAGGACCCAGGTATGGGGTGCACATTTATAGCTCTCGCTGTCCTTCTGAGAAAGCTCCCGGGCCCCTCGCAGCCTTTCCCGGACGAGTGGGCTGCAGGCGCGGAGGAAATTAAGAACCTGACTGAGGAGGACAGGATGTCACCTCACCCGCAAGGAAATCAAAAGCGCAAGGTACTGGTCCTGGCCCAAATTCTCCTCTGGCCCCGAGACAGACCAGAGGCGGGGAGGTCTGCGAAGGACTGAGGAAGGGGCCCTGTCCTTGCACTGGGCCCACTGTGAGGTTCACAGACGTGAGCGTTTACACAAACGTCCCTCAAGCCAGTCTCCTTGGTCCCCAGTGCTCCTCTCCTAAGAAAAGGTCACGCTCCTCAAGAGACCATCCTGTCTCTTCAGTCCTGCCCAGTCCTGCTTGCTAACGGGATTAACGAGGTTCCCTTAACTCTTCCTAAAAATAGCACACCCCGCCCCCCCTCCAAGGATGGTCAGTGACACCTTAATACAGATTGAGCAGCTGCAGCCGTGGCCGGCTTGTCCCCAGGAATGCCGACAGGACCTTCCTGAGCACGGACGGACCAGCGCTGGGCACAGCCGGACATGCGCCGTGAGGGACATCTGCGTCACGGCTTCCAAAGGCCCGATGGTAGAGAAAGAGCCCAGGAGCCAGGGCCTCTCCTCCCCCCAGCTGATGTGCAGCCTGAGCAAGTTTCTCAGCCTCTCTGAGCCTCCGGCCCCCGTCTGTACGCCAGCGAAGGACACCTGCAACACCAAACCTCGCAAGGCGGCCGGCCAGGAGAGGAAAATAGAACATGAAAGCGGTCCGAAAACGACCAAGCTGGAGAGGTTCTTACAGTCTTGGGGAGCAGGGGTGCAGTGGAGTGTTTCACTGTGACAGGACTTCTGTCCTTTAGAAATGGGCATCAGAAGTAATAATTACGCATAACTTCACACTAAACAGCAGGTTCCTAACCTATCAGCAATTCTAAGAATTTGTCCTGAAGCAAAATCACACAGATTAGGAGGGGAGGAGGGTATGAGAATATTCATAAACTATAGGACTCAAAATATTCACTGTCCCTGGGACTGGAGACATGTCCCACCCCCCTGAGGGCAGGCCAGGCCACAGGTTTGCTTGAGCCAATGACACTCAAGGGAATTGATGAAGGTCCCCTCGGAGGGGACTTTGCTTCCGAGCCAAAGCAGACAGAACCATCATACTGGTCTGCCATCGTCTCTCTTTCTGCCAGGAGACCAGCTGCGTCACCAGGGCTGCCATCAGCCTGGATCCCAGAGGGACAAGGGCCTAGAGCAGGGTCACAGCCAGCAGCCAATGGTCAGGCAACCTGAGTGAGAAAGAAACCCAGGATGTTGCAAACCACGAGTGTCTGGGGCGGCGTCATTGGCTACTGGAGCATAACGTAGCTGACTAATACAAAGCCACGTTCCTCCTGATGCCAACCTGCAGACAACCTACACAGTCAGCTAAATAAATCACCTACATGTGTATATATATGTATGCACCCACATACACATATGGGATACATTCTAATATATGCAAATATATATGCATTTCTACAATAAAATGATGTCTACATTGGCATAGAAAAATATTCTCAGTATGCTGTTAACTTTAAAAGGCAGAGTGTAAAATAGTACTGCTGACAAAGGATTAGTCTCTGGAGTATTTTCAAAAATCTATAAATCAATAAGAAAAAGATAATTCACCCCCCTCAACCAACCCCCTGCCCCATGGGCAAAGGAAATGAACTTGCAATTCACAGTGGAGGAAGCCAGAAGACAACAGACACTGACAAAGTGCTCAGCCTGGCTAGAACTCAGGAAAGCGCAGATTGAAACAATCACGAGATGCTATTTTGCACTCATCAGATAAATGAGGTAAAATGGCAACGTCTGACCTACAAGTGCTGCAGAGACGTGGGGCAGAGGAACTGCTCTGTCCTTGCAGCAGGGAGAACAGACTCAGAGATCAAACCAACAGGATCTGAGAGCAGGAGTGGACCGCAGAGCACAGCCACGCCTCTGCTAGATCGTCAGCATGTCAGAGGGGCTCTCCAGGTGTCCACAGCACCGGTGAACTCAGCAGCGCGGACCAGCCAACATCGTCATCTCCTAGGTCCCCTCAGGTCCCGCATCTAGGTGCAGCTTAGCGGGTGCCCCCGGCTCAGGGCTTCTCATGAGGTTCCGGCTGGGCGGTTGTCCAGGGCTGTGGTCTCTCATCTGAAGGCTCGGCGGGGAAGGGTGGGGACATCTGCCCCCAAAATCACTCACAGCATTGTTGGTAGCCTCCCTGCGGGACTGCCTGACCACAGAGCGGCTGGCTTCCTCCGGGGCAAGTGACCCGAGAGGCAGCGACAAAGCACCCAAGATGGAAGCCACAGGCTTTTCATAACCTGCTGTCAAGGTGATGGCCCATTCGTCTGCTGTTTCCTAAGTCAGTAAGTCCAGACCACACCCCAGGGGCAGGGACTCCCCACGGGTGCAGATACCAGCAGGCAGGGATCACGCGCACCGTCTCCCAGGCTGCCCCCCACGGTGCTCGGGCAGCATCCCGTCATGCCGAAAAATGGAACCCACCAGCTGCACGTGACTCAGGAGACGGGGAAATGGCGGCTCGCCGATATGCCGAAACTCCACACAGCAGCTCGCACAGGAGAGAAAACAGGACCTCGGCCCATGTCTAGGGACCCACACGGTCGAGCTCACGCACCACGTGGCACAGGTCGGCACAGGCAGACCGCTAAACGACATAAGCGGCAACCACAACTACACCCGACGAGCACGTCGAACACACGAACATGACTGTTCCGTGTCAGGCCATGCACTCGGGTGGTAAGAACACCGCGAGCGTGCAGGGATAGGAACCCCCCACCCCCGATCCCTGGGGAGGGAGAGCGCAGAGAGGAGGGCAGGTGGGACTTGGTCTGGCTCTGTCGTGCTTACAGGTCTTCACAGAACAATCGGTCCAAATCAAATGGAAATGTGATCTTACTGTTGCTAAGTAGCCACATCCCTACCACATGCATCCACAGGGCATCTCGAAAGCGTGGGCACAGAGGACCGTCTTTTGTCCCTCTGCAGACGGAAGCTGTCGTGAGGGCACTGCATCTACCCACCTCTGTGTCCGGCTTTCACGGACCCCTTTGTGTGGACAGAAGTGAGTCCTCAGGGCTGTACCCAGAAGGTGGGCAAGAGCTATAATGGGCGGGGGTGGAGTCGGGGGGCATTTGTTCTTCTTTGCTTTTCTGTGCTTTCTGATCTTACTGAAGTGATGCAGAATTCTTGTGTAAAAAAAAGAATTTCTTCAAAAGTTAAGTCAAGCTCAAAAGC
Organism: Anoura caudifer; assembly: GCA_004027475.1. Lineage (NCBI taxonomy): Eukaryota > Metazoa > Chordata > Mammalia > Chiroptera > Phyllostomidae > Anoura > Anoura caudifer. The sequence goes on along the minus strand of PVKU01000683.1, from coordinate 287,265 downwards.
AAACTGGTTGAACCCCAGGGAATGTGCAGGGTGGGAGGAAAACACTGCCTCCTCGAACAACAAGACCGGGGGCTCCGGTCACCCGGGGAGATGGCCCTGCCCCTGGCCAGGCCCCAGGGGAGCAGCCTGGGGAGGCTGCAGCCAGCCCCACTCCCCTCAGGGGCAGGCTTCCCGCTACCTGAGCTGCAGGAAGGAGGCTGCTGAGACCAGGTGCTGGCTCCCTTGACCTGTGGCTCAGGTGGACTTCCCCCCCGGAGGGCTCGCCCAGAGTGGAGTCGGAAGGCGAGCACCACAGCGGCTCCCGGAGCGCAGGCACGAGCGACTACCCTGAACTGTGGCCATGTGACCGTGACCATGATCTAGGCTGCTCTCTGCCACCGAGGTGGGATGCACCGCTCCCGTCACAGGAGAACACAGAAACTGTAAAGAGAAGTGTCTTGGTCCACGTCCACGATGCCCACCCCAGCGTGACCCTGCTCACACAGGGGCCTCCGCGCCGGCATGTCCAGTTACCCCTCGGCCCTCCCACAGCGCCCTGCTGTCCGCCAGGCCTGGACCGTGGCCTTGCTCCCGGCTTCAGCCTGCCCAGCCCCATCAGTTCAGCAAGACCCCCCCCCCAACATCTGATCCCCCTGAGTACCTGATCCTGCCCCTCCCCCAACCCTGGCACAGAAGTCCTGGACCTGCCTTCGGCACCACCCTGACCTTGCTGGCCTCTTTAGTACCGCATTTTACTGTGTATAATGCACACTTTTGCCCACATTTTTGAGGGGAAAATAAGGATGTGGGTAGTACCTGAAATATTTTGTGTCTATTCTGGTGTTTTGTAATTATTTGTTACATAAAATTTCTTGTACCATCATTTGTTCGAAAATAAATGCTAAAATTCCTTTATAATACCAATAAAACCCAGATATCTAAATATAAATAAAGAATTCAATTTAAAAATTAAAACAGAAGATATTCCCCCCTCCCTGAAAGTTTGGGCCAAAAATATGGGTGCACCTTATACGCACAGCAAAATGAGGCACTTTCCCACCGACTGACCCCCTCATTCAGCTCCTTGGCTGTGACCTTGACCTTGCTGTGCTCTCCCGCCTGTTGCAGTCGTCCTGAGTGAAGTCTCCCCACCACCGAACGAGTATCAGGATCACTGTGCTTTAACAGCCCGCCACCCAGGGAGGGGGTACAGGGGCTGCTGCACCTCGGCCCCACCCACCCTGGCAGGAGCAGCCTGAGGAAGGGGGGCAGGAAACAAAAAGAAACCTCGGGTGGTGGGGGTGGGACAGGGCTGGAGGGGAGTGGGGCAGCTGCCGAGAAAACGGGAACTGCAGGGCAGATGGGGGCTTCAACACGCTTTTAAAACGCAGGTCAGAGAACACGATGAAGTCTGTGCTCCGGGAGCGAAGCCTTGAACGGAAGGAGAGGGTAACCCCGCAGGAGATCGGAAGAGAAGAGAAGCCTCGAAAAGGAGGCCAGCTGGAGGACGCGTGGGGAAGAGCAGGAGGTGACCCGGGCTCCGGTTCCGGCGCTGTGACAGTGGGCAGGTCACTTCCCTGGAACCTCGCTTGGCCCTTGTCGTCCTCCCAGAAGTGGGGGAAGAACAGGGGGTTGAGATAAGGAGCCAGTCTCTGGCTGTTCACAAAACCAAGGCAAATCCACAAGCCACAGCCTGGCCCGTGCACCCTGGGGCCAGCCAACAGGTGTTCTTAGACTTCAGACTGGGGGTTTCAGAAAGCCAGTTAGAGACTGCAGTTCACCTCAGGGAGGGTCCACGGGAGGACGGTGAGTCCTGCTCCCCCTCAGGGCGTCCTCGCTGCCTGCCGATCATACCCCACAGAGCCTAAGGCTCCAGCACCCGCCATCTCAGGAGTGGACTCCACACATCACCTTGCTCCCCAAAACTGGGGTCATACCCCTAAAGCTTAGTCCCCCGGCTTATGTCCACCAGGCCACAGGGAGAGGACAATCGGAACCCAAGGCTTAGCCATGTGGCCTGGAGCAAGTGTCAAAGCTCCCTGCCTGCCACCTCGGTCTTCGAAGTGACCAGTGGGGGTTGCTGTGGACACTCAAGGCCAGGACAAATGCCGGTCCCCTCGTCACACCAGGGAGCCCTGCCTGCCGCCCCCCAAGCTGCCTTCCCTCTCAGCGATGCTCACTGTCCTTCCGGGGTGGCCAGGACAGCTCTTAGGGACAGCGGGGGCAGGTCTACCTGACCTTAGTGACCCCCCAGTACATACATCTACAGTTCGAAAGGGGTTGGTTCTGTTAGCCAAAGGTCAGCGCTGGAAGGGCCTTAGAGATGGTCTAGGTTAGGGTTCTCACACATTTTGACTAAGAATTTTAAAATGAAACCTTGCCCAGACCCTCAATAAAACAGACGCAGGGGCTGCAGGCAGGCAGAGCAGCCACGCCCCGCTGCTCGGTCATTTCCCAGCCACTCCCGGCCTCCTGGCCTCTCCCATCCCAGCGGCTCCTCTGCAGAGCGGTCAATAGCCTGCAGAGGAGTGCCCGCCGGGTAACAGCGCAGCCACGAGTCCAAGGGCGGCAAGCACAACAGGTGTCAGGGCTCCCTTGACAAGCCCTGCTGAGGGCACGGGGACAAGCTCAGCCAGGGGCCACCACGATGCGGCCGAGCAATCGGTGGCAGATGATTATCTCCAGGTCCACGGAAGATCAGAAACATCAGTCGGGAGGAGGAAGGAGCAGCTGAAGAAGACACGGAGCCTGGAACCGAGGAGGAGGCAGGAAGCGGGACAAACGACGGGAGCTCACGAAGGTCCAGGGCACTCGGTGAAGGGCAGGAGGTCTCGGCTCCCCGAGTGCGGAAGGGCTCAGAGAACACACCTGAAATGGCAGGGTGTCCCGTTTCTCTCCGCTTTGCCACTGGTTGTGGTGCAGCCTTGGAAAAGGTGCTGGGAGCTCATTTCCCAGCCAGGAAACTCGCTTCTGTGTCCTTTCAGCCACCCGAGATTTCCTGAGTGTGTCCTGGGTTCGGAAATGGGGCACAGCACGGGGGTCCCAGCCCTGTGCCTGAGAACTCAGGCGGGAGGACAGGCAGCAGGAGGGGTGCCCGCTGGGTCCTGGGCAGCGGGAAGGGCGTGGGCAGAGCTGGGGAGGCTGGTGGGACTGGCTGTCCAAGGCTGGGGCCAGGGGCACCTGGTGAGGGTCGGGAGAGGTGGGCAAGAGCCCAGGCAGGCCCAAGCTGTCCGCCAGGCTGAGCTGCCCCCTGCAGACTCCCGGCAAGGCCCCCCCTCCAGGAAGCGCGCAGCAGAAGGGCGACGCGGCCACTCGACGTGTCTTAGAGAAGTCACTCCTGAGGCTGGGAGAACAGATGGGGGGCATGAGACAGGAACGGAGCTAGCCAGAGAAGTGGACAGCCCAGTCCGCGGGAGCCGGGTGAGGAGTGGACCGAGGTCACAGGACAGCAGACGAGAGGGGCGTGCCGCGGCGGGACTGACCGGGCTTTGGGCAGTGGCTCTCTAACTGCACCTCAAGCGCCTGGAGTCCTTATTTAAAATGCTAATTCCCAGGCCCCGGCCCTTCTGACTCCGAAGGCCCGGGGTGAGTGGTCAGGGTCTGCACTTGGAGAAACTCGGCACAGAGGGCGACAGCTGTGCGCACTGAGTGAGGGGACAGCCTCGGAGAACCTAGACCCGGCCTGCAGGGGGCGCTCAAGGAAAATTCCTCTTCCTTGCCATCTCTTGAGTAAGCTAAGGGATCCTCTTCAATATATCATCACTTAAATTAACCCCTTACAAGCTCACTAGCTGAGCACTCTCCTTGCCATAGGTTATAGGCTGAACAACGTCCCCCCAAACTCACAGTCTGACGTCCTCCCGACCCCCAGGACCTCAGAATGTAGGTGTATTTGGAGGCAGGCTCTTTACGGTGGTGGATCAGTTAAAATGGGGTCATGTGGGTAGACTCAGTCCAACCTGACCGGTGTCTCTCTAAGAAATCAGGGCGCACACACACACAGAGGGACGGCCGTGTGAGGACACAGCCAGGAGGTGGCCACCTACAAGCCAAGGAGAGAGGCCTCAGAAGGACCCAGCCCTGCCGACACCTTGGCCTCAAACCTCCAGCCTCCATGGCTGTGAGAGAGAAATTTCTGTTGTTTAAGCTACCGAGTCAGAGGAAAAACTGAGAATGGTGTAGTTAAGTAACTTACCCAGCAAGAGGTGGGGAGGGAAGGAGGGGACCCAAGGCCCCCAGCCCCTCCAAAGCCAATGCGGCATCACTCTCCCTAAAAGACGAAATCGGAATATTCCTGTGAAAGCATTCCGTAAATGGGAAGTGGCTCCCTGAAAGTTCAGGACAGACCATCTTTCCTGCTCATCAGAAGTGTCCAGACTGGGACCTTAGAGCAGGTCTCCCCAACCCCCATCCCCCGTAGTACCCACACAAGACCCTCGTCACACACAGGGCCACTCTGAGAAAGAAAACACCTCTCACTCAGAAACTGCACAAAGTCAAGTCTTTGATTCAAAGAGAGAAAAATCAAAAGGACAAGATTTAAATAACAGGAAGTGTTTTTGAGGGTTGAAGACCATGGATGGGGGCAGGGGGGGAGGGCATCCGCTGCTTCCGTGACTTTCCCGCAGCCTCCTGATTGATGTGCCCTTGGCCTGCGCTCCCCGCTCCCTGCCCCCTGCACTCCGCCCCCCCCCCCCCCCCCCCCCCCCCCCCCCCCCCCCCCCCCCCCCCCCCCCCCCCCCCCCCCCCCCCCCCCCCCCCCCCCCCAGCAACAGGGCCTAGTCCGCCACTTCCCAGCCACTTCCCACTTCGTGTAGAAAAGACGCAGCAGATCTGGAGCCATGTGGGTGGGGCCGGCATCAAATGCATGCAATGAGTGGGATTGTTAACTCAAGAGTCCCTGCAGCCAGGAATCTGGCCTGCGTGGGGCTGGGTCCAACGGCCAGGAGAGGGGGAAGGGGGGGTGCTGCAGGGAAAACATGAAGTGATGAGGAAGAGTCCATTCTCACAGGGTGGGGGGGAGGTGTCGCAGCGCTCCTTGCCTTTTCCAGCTTCTACTGACCGCCCACATCTCTTGGCTTGTGGCCCCTTCCTCCACCTGCAGAGCCAGCAGCAGGAATGCATCTCTGGCCCATTCTAAGTCACAGTGCCGCGGAACTCACACATTCACGCAATGGCATTGGCTCCACCCAGAAAATCCAGGATACCCTCCCCACATCCAGCTCCTCCATCTTCCGTGGCAAAGCCCTTCCCCTGTGCGGTACCATCGTCACGGATGCAGGGATTAGGTCATGGAGCCTTTCAGAGGCCCTTAACCTGCCTGCCCCATGACAGTCGTCCCCGACAGAGATGCAGTCCCTGAAGCTGGGGCAGTGGCTTTCGACCTCCTGGGTGCACAAAGCCCTGGGCAGCTCCCAGGCCTGCGGGGGCTCACCCTCATGTCCCTGGTACAAGAGACGTGGATGGGACCAGGGAGCTGCACTTAATAAATAATCTTCCCATCAACCCTCCACAGGCTCAACCGCCAGGGGCCAAGAGCGTGCAGGTGGGGGAGTAACCCGGACCTCGGTCAACAAATCTCACCGAGCAGCCTGTTCCAGGCGGGAGCCACCTGCACCGAGCGCCAACACAGACTGCCACGGCGGAGCTGTGGCCCTCGGAGAAGTCACTTAGCCGTCCCTCCCCGGCACACCAGGCCGGGCTGTGTGGGAGCTGCCTGAACAGCTTGGGGACAGAGATGGCCTCCGCTCGAGTCTTTTTACACTTCCTAACTCTAACAGGCCATTACGAAGGAAGCTTCTGCGCCATGAGTCAGGAGATGAAAAGTTACGGGCCTGGCGTTAACCATAAATCACCCACTTGCGATATAAATAGAGTAAGTCATTAGCGTTCACGCCATCTGCAGAGAATGCTGCCCGAGAATCCAGTTTGGCTCCGAACGGCGCCATTCGCTACCAGAGTTAACACAAGGCTCTTGGCCAAAATTAAGTCCTGGCTAAAGGTGAGCATATTCACACCCACAGATGACTCTGGGAAATTGGCTCCTGCATAGTCTTAAAATAAAGATGAATCAGAAAAAAAAAAAAACTGAGCCCCAACATTAACAAAATAACTAATATGGATAAAAACTTTAATATACAGAAGCTTGCACCATCCTCAGGACAGCCTCACTGGGCCAGCACCATTGCCAGTGAGCAAACCAGGGATCTGAGAACTTCATGGGACGTGGAGGGCTCCCGGGCCACCCAGCAGACCACCAAGGCCCGACCCCTCCGCCGGTCACTGCGCAGGACTCTCAGAGGCAGCCTCGCGTTCGGGGGTAACAGAACTAGCACCCACAGAATGCACATTCTGGAATCCTGTAACATGATCTGGAACAATGCAAAGTATCTCCCCAACTCTTCACCACGGCTGCACCTCCCAGAGAGGGGAAGCTGGGTTCCCAGCTGACTCGGGGGACAGGCGCCTTCCGCAGGCTGGAGGGGCCCTGGGGCCGCAGGGAGGATGCACTGGCTGCAACCCTGGGTGTGCTCAACTCCCTGGGAGACACTGCGGCCCAGAGGTTCTGGCACCGTCTCCCTCCGAAATGCGGGGCCCCCGGTTAAAGTTGGGGTCAGCACCGTGAGTGCCGGCTGCCACGGCCAGAAGCTCTTGCAGCGGCCTGGCAGAGAAGGGCTCCCAGAGGGGGTGACGCCTGGGGCTGAGCCAAAGGGACAGCTGAGAGGACGAAAATGCCCCAATGTGTCTGGGGGATGGCAGCAGTCCAACCCAGCTGGAACAAAGGATGGACACAGGGCAAGAGGCCACGGTGGCCCACGGCCCAGGCCGGGAGCCTGGAGCATCTGCCTGCCAGCGCCAGCCAATTTCACAGTGCATGCGGAGGGGGAGGGGCAAGTGCTCTATAAATGACCAAATCTGTGTCAAGTGACACTGCCCCAGTTGTCCCCAAAGGGAGAGGCCACATGGCTCACCTCCGAGTCAGAGCCGCTGGGGGGAGGGCTGTGAGCCCCTCATACAGGCTCAGCTGGTCCTCTCCCTGCCCCTAGCTTTGAGTCCCCCGACCCAGGGAGCTCGCCTGCAGTGGCCTCACCTCTTCACAGGACACGGAAGGTAGGTGGGCAGCACCTGCCTGCTAATTCTCGGCCCCAGGGTCCAGCCAACCCCACCTGACCCCGACCGCCACCACTAGAGAGTGGCCAGCTGGAGAGTAGCCAGTCAATGTTTGCCAAGCAGGATCAACACAGAGGCCCCACCCACTGCTGAACAGTCTGAGGATGAGGAGGATGACAGGCCAGCGACCTATAACACACACTGGAACCAATGTCCCACCTCCCCAGCGCTGTGCTGGGGCTGACCTGCCCGGAATCACTCCTGACCCCTGGGCCAGTGGCCCTGTGAGGCAGGGACATGCCCCCTGCCCTTACTTTGGAAACCACCCCTGGAGAGTGTGGCTGAGGTGATACCCTTTACACCCCGAACGTGACCGTCCTCCAGTGTGAACCGCCACCCTCTGGGTATATTCCATCCAGGACAACTCAGTGAGCACCAAGCAGGTGACGGTTCCAAGACTGAGCCCTGCCACCTCAGAGAGGACAAATGATGGCCCATGGTGAACACCCAGCCTTCGATCTCAGCGCTCTGCACCCTCCTGGGCCTCTGGTTCGGGCTCATACTCAGGCCGCTCTGCAGCAGGTTAAAGGTCAGGGCAACACTCACGGTCCGGCATGGAGTTTGAGCCCAATCCCTGCCCCGACCCCCCCCAAGGACGGGTCTCCTGCAGCAAGCACGGGAGTGCGGCCCCCCTACAGGCACTAATTAGTGATTTGGCAGGACTGGGGCCGCCAGGGGCACCTGAGCTGGAAGAGCAGACACGAACCTGACCCTTGCAGTTCCAGCTCTTGACCTCCTGAAACTGTGTCCTGGGGCAGGACACAGTTTCTCCACAGAGACATCCCGGGAGAAATACCAGCCCGCTGTGCCTGGCGCTGGAAACCCGGGCCTGGTCAGCCAAGTGCTGGCGCGGAGTGGGTGGTGGCAGGTCTCTGGGGCCTGCAAGGAAGAGGGTGCGGGAAAGCCACCCCAGCCCGGCACTCAGGGGCCCGCAGCAGTCCTGTGGTGACCGACTTTGCACCGGAGACCTTGGCTGGTGGCAGTCTGGAATCCAGCGTCCTCGGCTGTAAAACAATTACGGCCCCAGGAAAAAGCCTGAGAACAGGTGGTGACCGCAGTTAAAGGGTTAAAAGGCACTCAGAGTTACCTTAACAGCCCCCTCCACACCCCAGCCCAAACAAAACGAACCTGAGCTGGGCTGTTAGTCAGCGCTCACTAGCCAAGATGATACAGAGCATCTTCATCAGAGGTCCACTGAGACCACGGGCTGCCACCCGGCAGGCCAATCAGCAGCCCCCAAAACTCGGGCGGCGGTTTCTGAGAAGGACTGAAGGGCGCTGTCTCACCCACAGCGGCAGAGTGGCCCTCCCAGAGGCGAGGGAACTGAGGCAGGGCGGGCAGCGACTCTCCGGCACCCGGACCAGACTCCAGAGAGTTCCACCCCCACCAGAGAAAGGCAGAGGAGCCCGGGCCAAGCCCAGGAGGAATTTCTGAATAACAGACCACTCCAGGTAGTGCTGTCGTCATGGCAACGGAAGTCTTAACAACTTTGGCATTTCCACAGCCTTGAATTGATCCGGTTCTCAAAATTAACATCACAATGAAACAGTATTTGCATTTAATTCATTTTAATTGGCTTTTACATAACAACAGGGTGAGTGAGTTATTAGGAGCGGGACCCTTAAAACAGCAAGATGAAAGCTATTAATTTAAAATTTCCGTGTTTGGAAGAATTCTTCACTGACTTTCTGGGAGTGTGTTTTGCTGCTTTTTTTCCCTGAGAAGACAGCGGGGGGGACAGTCGTGGTTCAGACTTGGCTGGTCATCTCGTTTTAAAACGAAAGACCGGAGTGGTGCGGGCTGTCAGCTCGAGGCGTGTGAAGTGGGTGCGCAGGAGAAACCTTGGCAGGGGGCCAGCCCTCAGGAGCGGAGCGTCGAATGAGTAAACGCGGGCCAGTTCTCCTAGCTCAGCTAAGGAGTGCGCACATGGCACCAGGCACGTGAGTTTTTACCGTTTTCGTTGTGAGGTGCGGTTCCTGCCTAGAGAGGGCGGCACCCTTATCCGGTGAGGGTAAGGGGTGCCGGTGGGAAGGGAGGGACATCCCCGGGGAACCAAGGCCCGTTCCTGCCTCAGTCACCCAGCACCTCCCACAGGCCCACCGAACTCCCACCTCCCGCCAGGGCCAGTTACAGTCCTGAAGGCAAAGCCCGGCACAGGACAGAGGGATGGATGTGTGGACAGGCGCATTTGGTCTCTGCCCACGGGGTGAAAGGCATGTTTTTTCAAAGCCATTCCCCCTGAGGGTGCTATAACGCTGATGGTCAAGTACGGGTGCACAGGGCACGGGCAGGGAAAAGGGACCAACGGGCAGGAGAAGGCCTGCCCGCTTCGGGAAGGATGGGCATGACCAGGCATGGGGGAAGGGATTCTCAGCAGAAGGACCAGCACATGCAAAGGCCCGGAGGGGTCAAAGGGTGGCAAGGAACTGCCAATCAGCGCAGTTCCGGATGTGGGCGTGGGGGGATGCCGAGTGGGGGGGTTGGTAAGGAGGGCCGCAGGGAGGGCCCTCCGGGCTGTGCTCCCACTGGACTTTGTCCTTGCAAGCCAGGGCGAACAGCACTGAGCGGTGCAAGAGAGAGAGAAGGCTGCTGCTGGGTCTGCGCGAGGAATGGGCCTGGGGGCAGGGGGCTGCAGACTCTGGAGACCCGACAATAACACAGGCAGGTGTCAGGGAGTGAAGCGCAGGTGAGGACGGAGAGACTTGCTCTCCACGGCTAACTCAGAGACCAGCTGGATGGGCTGGAGGGAAAGGAAAGCTGAGAAGGGGCCACAACGTCTGCCAGGCTTTGCCCCTGTGTGTGTGGGGGGGACACGGGGTGAACTTGGTTTGGATATTCCATCAACGTAAGACCCAACAAGCGTTGGCTGAGACAAGACGGGGCTTTCCCTGTGCCCCGGGCTCAGGCAGCGGTTCCAGAACGCCGCCATCAGAGACCCCGAGTCTTCCTCCGCTCCACCGTCCTCCCCACCTGACCTCCAGCCTCGTGGTCACAGGCTGGCTGCCCTACTTCCGGAAATCACATCTGCTTTCCAGGCAGGCAGAAGATGAATGGGCCTCGAGCCTTCTGTCCTGAGACTCGGGCTTTTTCTTCGAGAAGGGAGCTTGGACAGGAGAGCACGCCAACACCCTGGAACTCGCTGGGCTCTCCTGGCTGGAGGGTGAAGCCTTCCGCCATCCAGCCCCTGAGTGGAGGGGCCCCCTCTGTCCCCTGGGCCTGCTGTCCTCCTGCCCAGCTTCCACGGGGCTGGCTCCTCATTTCTTTCCAGACTTCGCTCAACTGTCACCGTCTCACGAGGCTTTCTCTGACCACCCTGTTCAGTGTTCCACGCTCACCCACCCCTATCTAATACCCCTCCCCTTCCCCAATTTATTTTTTCCACAGTCTTACAGCTTCTAGGTCTTACTACACTGTACCTACATAACCGACTTACTGAGTTTACTGTCCGTTGCTCCCAGCTACGGAGACGGCAGGGCTTCTGCCTGGATGGTTCTTAGCACAGAGCGGCACCCGGGGGGGGGGGGGCTATGTGAGTGACTGAGTGAGTGAGTGAGTGAGTGGAAGAGAGCAGCTTTGCCTGCCTGGGGATTCTCTTTCCAGGCGGAGTCTCTGCTTGAACAGAGACTATTCAACGCACAGTCCCCACCCTTCGGAGGGAGGAAAGATGAGAGCCACGTTTGGGAGGCTGGGCAGCAGGGTGCCAGGAAAAGCAGGTGGCCAAGCAGGCCCAGGAGGCTTCCTGGTGGAGGTGATCCCTGGGCAAGGCTGGGAGCTGTGAGGGTGATCTGAGGAGGGGCAGGGGACCAGATGGGCCAGCACATGTCCCTCTCCCCAAAGGATGGTGCCGAGGACCACGAGGAGTTCTCTTTCCCACTTCACCCAAACCCAGGGCCCACCGTGGGGCGAGCTCTGCCATCCAGGACCAGCCCCCTTAGCTAGGCACAGTCAGATGTGGACAAGTTAGCCCCTGACAGTCTTGTACCCCAAGTCCCCACCCTGCCCCACCCCTCTGGCCCTCGGGTCCCGACAGAGGTGACCACACCGCAGGCTGTCACCCAGGAGGCGGTTTAGGGGAGCTGCTTGCTCAGTACATGCTCGGATCTGAGCCAAGCTGCCTGTATCCAAACAGGTGTTTTTAATCCGAGCAGCTCGTGCCCAGGCTGCCGATGCCGGTGCCGGTCCTTACGTTTCCACAGCATCTCAGTGTCTGCGGGAGGTCTGGTGGCACAGCAGTCCCCGAGGCAGGGTTTGTGATCCTCACCTGACAGACGGGGAAGCAGATGAGCCAGGGCGGTGCCCAGGCAGACCCCGGGCACCTGCATGGAGAAGGCGATGGCGGTGCCCTGGGAAGGGGGCAGGATGGACAGAGGCCACCGCGGTGCCTCTTTCCTCTAGTGAGAACGGTCTGCTCCTGGCCACCAGACAGTAAGTCCATCAGTCCAGCACCGAGAAGAGCTCTCTCTAGTCTGCAGCTGGAGCTCACGGAGGCTGGATGCGTCTGCACCCAGGGCGCTGGGGGGAAGGCGGGGGGGGGGGGGGGGGGGGGGGGGGGGGGGGGGGGGGGGGGGGGGGGGGGGGGGGGGGGGGGGGGGTGCCGAGGTTGGTGTTCTTGTTTGGATCGCCGCCTCCTCTGTGGGAAGAAGCCCAAGCCCGCCTGTCGGGTCACGGTGCACACAGAGGCTAGGGTCTGCCCCCCCTTCTCATGCTGCCAACACTCGGCACAGCCAGCAACCCTGCTCCGCACCCACGTGCAGCCCCTTCAGGCTGCAAGGCACCCGCTCAGGTCCCCACCACACAGCAGGCCTGTGCAGCAGGGCCACCCGGCGGAGGAGCTGCCGGAGGCCTTTGCCTGTGACAAAGGGCAGAAAGGAGGGAGAAGAACGGACGTGCCTTTTGCTGATGAGCAGACTGCAGAGAAACCCAGGGCAGGAGAAGGGGCGGGGGGGGGGACGCCCAGTACGGTGCCCCCGGCAGCTGGCCCTGCGGATGCTCCGTCTCTGTGGGCCAGGGGCCACTGAAACCCAGCTGGATGAAGGGGAGAAAGGGAAGTGCCAGGTGTCTGACAAAGAGCTTTCCACTCAGCTAACCCTCGAGTGACTGCCTTTGGAAACCATTAGGCAGGGCGGGGCCCGAGAATGGGCATGGACAGGGGTTTTTTTTGTTTGTTTTTTTTTTTGGTGTTTAAATGTATGAGAGGCAGACTGGGAAAGCACTGTGCTGCCTATGGGAAAATGTCGATGAAATTAAGAACAGACCCAACACAGCAGCTGATGTAGCACCCTCCCGACAAGGCCCGGGCCCACCCGCCCCCGGGACAGCACGGGGAGTTCCGAGCCTCCGGGTAGCTGGTGGCAGACCAGCCCACAGCGCCTCCTTGGGTCCTGCTGTCTTGCCTGGGTCACACCCGTAACATAAGTAAGCTCCACTGTAGGCCAGGGCCCCCAACCGTCCTGCTCACCGTGCACCCGGGGCCCAGAGCAGGCGCGGCGTGCTCTGTGTAGCTGCTGAACTACATGGGTGGCCACTTCCTGTGCACCAAAGAAAGCCGCAGCCCTGGCTCTATTAAAACGGTTTGCTCTGCTGGCCGTGTTGGAGAGGCGTTCCCCAGACGCAGGTGAGGTGTTCTGGCAAGAAAGGCGGGTTGTGCTAATAATTAAGCAAATAGAGCAGAGGGCATAACTATGTCACCCATCACTCTTAAGTCAACCCAAACATATGACCTTCGTTTAGGAAAATTTCACTCACACCTAACATATGATAAGCCCCGTACAGGGAGGCGTATTTTTTTCTGGGACAACTGGGAGACCCAGGTCCCCGCAGGGGCGCGCCCAGGCTCCATGGTAACCTCCCAGCTCCCAGAGGCAAGGCTCCCTTCCTGCTTCCGAGAGGAATCCCGCAATAACCGGAGGACCCGGCTCCCGAAAATAACGATTCTGAACACTGGAGCCATGCTAATTTTTTAAAATATGGTTTCCTGATGATGAAGATCCTGAAATAATTCACCAGATGTGGATACGTAATTTTGCTGACAATTATATTTCTCTCTTAAGATCATAAATGCGGACAGCAAACGATAAAGATGGGATTTTTGGGTTACATTTCGCATCCAAGAAACTAAGCAATTGCTGACCTAGTAGCAAAGGCAGCCAGCCCCTGGTTTTTCATATCTTACGGCGATATTATCAGCCTGGAGAGGCAGCCCAGTCCCCAAGCATCTCTCTCCTTCATTTACCCTGAAATTAATCTCTCATATTAGCCAATTTCTCTGATGGCTGGCCTCGTTTTCAGCACCTTTCCGCTGCTGACTCAATATCCTGGACTCAGAGTAAACCTCTGAAAAATGACTGAATAACAGCCTAAGAAGTCTTTGGAGGGAAGTCTCCGCAAGTCAGGAACGCCTCTAACGAGAGCCCAGGAGGCCCTGCTGACCAACACAGTTCGTCAGCCCCTCTGGCCTCTGGCCACCCCAGGTCAGCCCAAGGCCAACCCACGGTCAACCTATGTCGGTCCGGTATCAACTCCGAGTCGAGAGCAGAAGCAGCACATAGATGGAAGGCAGACCCCCCTCCCCAACCGCCCAGGGTCCTGCAACTAACTGGAGCCAAAAAGGAGGAGTCTCACTCTTGGGAGGTCATGAGGGAAGAGCAGGGATGGGGAACGGGCAAAGTTATTTTCAGAAAGGGAGCTGGAAGTCATCAGACTAAAGGACAGACAATAAGGAGATTACGCCAGGAATCAGGCCACTGCGCGAACTCTGGTGATGACAAAAGATGAAAGCAGGGGGCAAGGACATCCAGTCACCTCATGAAAATACTCAAGGTGGCGCTGGCTGGTGTGGCTCAGTGGATTGAGTGCCAGCCTATGAACCGAAGGGTCACCAGTTCGATTCCTGGTCAGGGCACATGCCTGGGTTGTGGGCCAGGTCCCCACTTGGGGACGTGTGAGAAGCAACTGTATCTCTCACACATTGATGTTTCTCTCCCTCTTTCTCCCTCCCTTCCCCTCTCTCTAAAAATAAATAGCGCTGGCTGCTGTGGCTCAGTGGATTGAGCGCGAGTGAGCGTGGGCTGTGAACCAAAGGGTTGCCAGTTCAATTCCCAGTCAAGGCACATGCCTGGGTTGCAGGCTGGGTCCCTGGTGGGGGCTACATGAGAGGCAACCACATACTGATGTTTCTCTCCCTCTTCTCCCTCCCTTCCCCTCTCTCTAAAAATAAATAAATAAAATCTTTTAAAATAAATAAATAAATGAAATTTTTAAAAATAAAATAAAATGCCCAAGGTTAACAAGGCCTCCTTCCAGGTCAAGAAACAAACAAACAAACAAACAAAAAAATGCCCAAATCCAAGTACACAAAAAAAGAAGAGACACCGTCTAGGCCATATACTAATGCCCCCTGCCATGTTGAAACGGGGAATTTCCTGGAAGACAGAGGACATTTTTCTTTATATCACTGTTAATAGAGTTACTCACTATTGAATTTGGATGAGATTAACAAATTCGAATGATGAAAAAATTCTAATGATGCATTATGATAATTTTCCATCAATTCAAATCATCCCAAGGATAGAATTTGCGGGTTCCAGCCAGTCTGACCATAAAAAGACTTTGTTAGGCAAACAGAGAGAGTAAACAAGGTTATCAGAGGAATGTGTTCTTGGGTTCCTTTTAAAAGCTTTCTCCCCCCTCCTAATTGCACAAGTCATACATACCCAGTGGTGAAAATTTAGAACGTGAAAAAACACAAAAAAGCAGGAAAGAGAAACCACGATCCCATCAGAACCAACCCACATCTGGTACAGCCCTTCGGTACATTTCCTTCCCGCCCCTTTTCTCTCCCGAACAGAAGTGAAATGAAACTCTCCAGTTCTCCGCCTCGCTTCTCAGCCCCACAGTTAGGAGAAATGTTTGTACTGCTTATTTTCAACTCCTTCAGCAAATACCTACTCCCTACTAGCCAATGTACTAGCCAGGAATCAGGCTAGTACTCATTTGAAATGGGACAAATGTACTCATTTGAAATGGGACAAATGTACTCATTTCAAAAAATTATTCAGAGTTCATTAAAAAGACCACTTTGAGGTGAAATTCTGGTCAGGAGTTTGCACGAAGACAGGTACTTTTGTCTGAAAATAATACAAGGAATATTCCCTCATTCTGGCTTTTCTCTAATTCCCAAGGAGTCAACACAAGGAAGTTCAGGCCACCGGTTTCTGAGGTCACCAGCGGTCAGACCTCCCAGAAAAGGCAGAATTGCATCATCACAGTGAGGAGGTGACACCCTCTGCAAGGGTTTGGCTCGCTGGTGTCCCCTTACAGGAACTGTCGGCAGCTAGCTGCTACACGGAGCTGGGGACCTCCGGTCTCCCAAGTCAGCCTGCCGCCAGCCTTCTTCCGAGCTGCCCTGGCGACCCGCCCCCCTTGTACCCTAAGCCCATCTTCTTGGTCTCCGATGCCTGAGCACACAGCGCCATTCCCAGCCCAGGAAATGATGAGAAGGTGCCGCGTGGACGGATGGGCGGATGAAACACTCAGAGTTCGCCTCCCTCACTGCAGTGCCCTCTGCCCCTACCCCTTCCGCCTCATCTGAGCTCCACAAATTTGTTCCTCAACCTTATCAGTTTCTTCTGAATGAGGATGTCAGCTCTTTAACATGGCAGTTACTAAAGCGTCTGTGTTCCCTAAGAGGTTCATCGTTTTCATTTTTTTGCAGTCCATTCAGCTATGAAAATCCTCTCTCTGCTTTAGGTTGGATGCGCCCCATAACTCAAGGGTACTGTAACTTTTCAGACATTTGCGCCGAGTTGTTGAGCAGGCAGAACATAGAGGTTATCTAGCCCTGAGCTCCCTTTGAGGAATGAGGAACCTGAGATGTCAAGATAAAAAGCCACCCACACCAAGTGAAAGCCAGACATCGATAACGGGACAGGGGTCAGCCCCCCAGCCCCCCCAGCCTCCCCAGCCTCCCTGGCTTCCAGACCACTGCCCTGCCGTTGAAACGCACACGCAACACACCCTCCCCACTCAGCCAGGAGCACGGAGAACAGAGCTGACGCGCTGACCTGCCCCGCACACGTGCAGCTCTGCCCAGCAAGCCCCTTGGCACAGACGTCCAGGCTCATGTATACGGACGTCCAGGCTCATGTACACGGACGTCCAGGCTCATGTACACGGAGCTCAGTCTTCCCTCCTCTGTCTTTGGGCTCTGCTCAGGCCTCAGCAGATCAGGTGATGGCCCCCTCCGCATCGGTAAACATGGTCTCCGGTACTCCGCCCACGGCTTCAAGTGCCAATCTCTTCCTGAGACGCCTCACGGACACACCCGGGAACAACGTTTGCCAGCTCTCTGGGCATCCCTGATCCCAGGCAAGTTGGCGGATAAAATTAACCACCACAGCTGGGATCTTCCAAGAATCTTCCAGATCATTCTCATGAGGCCACTTTCGGAGTAACATCATCCACCCGTTCGGGTTTACTCACCCTACCTGTCTTCCTGTCCTAACTCCCCTCACGACCCCTTCACAGTACGCCCGCCCCCAGCCATCCCACCCTGGCAGCAACAGCTAATTCCGTAGAAGCCGGGCTCTGTGAGGCGGCAGCCCCCAGGGTGGGAAGCAACGCAGAGACTCGGTGCTGATGCTGGTGCTGACAGTGATGGTAGTTGGTGATGATGAGGGTGAGGATGGTGGTGATGGTGAGAATAAGGATGAAGATAAGGGTGGGGTTGTCCTGGAAAGCCAGCCACTGGCCCAGGACAAGTCACAGGGAGAAGGAGCTACAGGCCACAGTGAGACCTCTGCATAGCTCAGAGTCCCGTACAGAGAGCACCTGGAACTCCTTACCTGTGCTGCACCTCCCCTCCCCCCACTCCCAACAACGATGGTGAGAATAATTCCCAAAAGCATACGCATTCACCTTACAGCTAGCTCTGAGGACAGTCAGCCTGGCCACGTTACTTTTAGGTCAGGCGAGAGCACATCACCAAGAATACATGCCAATAAAAGCAGCAATTCTTTATCCCGTCTTCAGACAGAAAGGAAGAAGAGCACTCTCCCGAGAATAAGAAGGGATCGAATACGCCAAAGGCCCAGGCCTTAGCATCTGCCTGAGGCCCATTTCCACCTTTACTTACTGGGCGGAAGGAGGACACCGAGAAGAAAGAAGACAAAGCAGCCGCCACGTTCCGTCTCCCACCCCTGGACGCAGGCTGCCCAGGCTGCGTCACCAAGCATGGGATGGGCACTGCCCGACTGAAGGATTTTTAATAAAGCCTGGTTCCTGCCACTGCCGCCCCACACTTTGTGGAGGGGAGAGGGACACGGGGAGCGGGAGAGAGTCTGCAGCCCTGCCCGCCCACGGCCAGCCTCGGCTCTTCTGGACATGCCACGCTTGCTCTGCCAGGAGTGGCTCTCCAGCCGCACACACAAATACGGAAAACGGCACAACGTTGAAAATGACTTTTCTAAACCCTAGTGAATGATTCTGAGAGGTTCTCACTTCCCTCCAAAAATGGATTACAGAGCAGCGAAGAGAAAGGATGGGAGGGGTGGGGAGCTGTTGTCAATTCCATTTTCTGGAAACGTCTGTTGGAGGCACAGGAAGGAAGCAGGGACCTGAGCATTTTGCTGCTGGTGGTGTGGCGGGGGGGGGGGGGGGGGGGGGGGGGGGGGGCGGCTCTGCGATCACACACCGCTGCGCAGACCCAGAATCCTGCCGACGTTCCTGCTGGCACGCACGCACCCCAACTCGATAAATGCCTTCCAAGTGCTTGGGGAGAGTGGGGGCACGAGACGAGGGGTCCGGGCCTCCTTATTTTGTGCTCCTCCAAGTTCGGGGTCACTGCGTCAAGGACCCTGAGAGATGCTCTTTGGGAGACGTGAGCTGTGACAACCCAAACCAGCAGCTCCCAGCCTCCGCATGGTGCCCCTCCCCGGCTCGCTTCCAGGGCCTGCGCACACGCATTCACAGACTCTCACATCAGATGCCTCGCTACTACAGTCTGGGTCACAATATGCCTAAAATTCCTGGAGTTTGAAAAGGAACACTCAGGAACAGAGGATGCGCTGCGCCCGCCCCGCCCCCCCCCAAAAAAAAAAACATTGAAATAGCCAATAGCAGCCAACTACTGTTTATTGCAGCTGTGTGAGCAGCCAGACGACGCGGCTGGACACTCTGCCTCCGACCTCAGCTGAGGGACCAAGGGGGGTCCAGAACCAACCCTCTGTGCAGGGGCCGCAGGAGGACCTGCCTTTCTTCTCTCCCTGCTCAGGCTTCTTCGTCTGGCCTCTGCCCGGACCCCTGCACCGTCTAGGGTGTCAGCATGGCGCCGGCCTTCCGGAGAGTGGGCCTCCTCCCCATCCCCCTGCAGCACCTGCCGGGCTGGATGGGCCAGTCCCACCTGAGACAGGGAGGAGGCCAGGGCCCAGCTGTCCAAGGAGGACTGCTTACTGAGGAAGAGAATGGACTGGGGGAGGGGGCGGGGGGCCAGCGGGGGTGCTGAGTGAGATGACAAAACCCATTCCAGCACTGACCACAGGGCAGCCTGACTACCATGAAGGGCGAGAGGGCTTCCTCCTGGGAGAGGAGGTGCGGGGCTGGGGGTAGGAGTGTGGGGCTGGGGAAGAGGGGCAGGGCAACAGAGGACGGCCCGTTAGATGGAGGCAGGAGCACAGAAACACCCCTGAGAGCTCAGGCTGGGGCGAGCGAGGCAGTAGATGGGATTCGCCCAGCGTTGCGGGTTGCAGAAGGGTCTCAGAGCTGGGGACCACTTCGGGGCTCTGCTCTGACGGGTCCTGGGGGACTGCGCCGGGGGTGAGCGTGGGGACAGCTCTGCACTGCTCACCTGAGCCCTCAGCACCCAGCCTGACCCAGGGGCACCTCCCTTGCTCCAGGGCACCCAGAGCAATGGAAGACTCTGGCTAGAGCAGCAGGGTGTGGAGGCCGTGGGGAAGACTCCCTGGCGGGGAGCCCTGCACCCCAAAGCCTTCCTCCTGTCTTCAGGATCGAGTCAGCATTGAACAAGCCCGTGTGTTCTGAGCCAAGGGTCGGAGTCCCACCCCTCACTCCTCGGGCATCTAACTCCAGTGAGGCAGGAGGGCCGTGCAGGCGGGGCCCCAGTCTCCAGGCTTCCTGCCTCCCTGGGCTGCACCTCGGAGTGAGTGTGCAAAGAAACGCACCGGGAAAACACAGCCCCGGATTCGCAAGCGTGGGGGTACACTTGGCTTCTAAAGGGGCATGAAAAGCCCCCAAGAAGGCCCCTTTGCTGCCCTGATGTAGGCAGGGAAGGGCTGCAACAGGAAGAGAGCCGGCGATGTCTTGGAAGGTGTCTAGTTAGCCATGCCTCATAAATGCAGAGATATGAAACTCTGCCTCAGAAATTCAATTATACTTGAAAGGACAAAGCCCAGGTAGGGCTCTCGTAAAGGATTTACTGTGCTTTTCAGATGATTAAAAAAAAAAAAATTCTTCAGACTTACACCTTGCTCACCGGTAGCTAAGAAATGGTCCATCTGCCAAACAGTATTGATTACCTAAAGTTACATTAAACCCCATTAGTTTCCAATCCTTTTTTCTGTTGTTGTTTTGGTGGAAAGTGATTTGAAAGAAACCATTTTTACCCAAGGGGCAAGCGGCACTGAGAGGACCCCGAAGCCTGCCCCGTGATCTCCATGCACGATGAGAAACTCAACCCAAAGGGCCACCCGAGGCGCAGCCTTATGTGAGGACATGAACACCCTAAAGAACCCCAGCGAGAGGGTGGTGAGGGGTGAATCCCCAGGCAGAGCACATGTCTCCAGGGCCCTCCTCCGCCAAGCGCAATGACATCAGGCGCTACAAAGTAGCAAGTGACACACAACCCTCCATCAAGTCTGGGCTGGCAGCTCATAAACTGGTAGCGTTATCCAGCCACAAACAAGTGTGATTTAGGACTGGCTGGAATGCTGAGCTCTAATACAAGCCTGATCCTTATCTCGATAACATGTCAGCTGCCAAGTCTCTTACTCTTTGGTGCCAAATAAACTCTGAGGCTTCTTACGAGTATCCTGGATTATCACTGGTTCGTAAATGGGTGCTATGAATTTGGCACTGTATCAGTCAGGAGTGGCAAGTCAAGGTCTCAGCGTAAGTGCGGGGGAAGGACCATAGGAGTAACGAGGAGGCAAGCTGCCCGGATGCCAGGCACCCCACATGGTGTTTTATGTGAATGGCAACCCTCGGAACTGCGCATGCGAGGCCCCCGAGGCAGGGGGGTGCAGCCCTGGGAGATAACGCCACTGCTTCATCTGGGTGAAACTGCACAGCAGCGCCAGGTAGGAACGCACCCGGGTTTGTGCGGGTGGGCGGGGGGGTGGGGGGAGCCACTCCTGGTCCCTCCTCCTCTCTCATTTGGCACAGCCCTGTGGCCAGAAGAGGGCATTAGATAAATTCTGAAGCAATCTGTCCAAGCTTTTACTTCTCTTGAAGTCTCTCCCTAGGAGGGATTATTGGGAAATGAATGGATTGTTGGCTAGAGTTCGGGCAAATCTCCGCTTCTCAAGTCGAATGACCTTCGGGGCATCTGATTCCCGATGCCAAGTCTCCCAAGTTACTACCGCACGCTGACATCTGTTCCCCGCCTTACAGAAAGCGTCAAGTGGAACATCAAGGGGGCAGGCAGGGCTAGAGCTCAGCCCCAGCTCCCATGGCGAGCGCGAGGCACAGCCCCTGGGCCTTCTTTCAGGTGAATTATTCAATAAAACCTCAAGAGCTCAGTGATTACAGGCCCTTTCAAAAGTGAAACAGAAATAAAGCTGGGGCCAAAACACTGGTTTGCTCTAGACCAAGGGCTCATGGTAACTCGGGGGAAAATAACCCGGCTCTTGGGTTCTCTTCTAAGAAAGCTAGACAGATTTTTTTTTAAATGTTACTATGGAATATGATTATGGGGAAGAGAGTAGGATTCAAAGCCCCTTCTCTTCCAGGATATAAGGCCATTTTACGAAACAGGTTGCACCCTCAGGGCACCCCTAGCATCAAGCAGGGCGAAAACTTTGCTTATTCCTTTCCTCCCACCGAACCATCACGGCTGAGATCCTGGTGGAAAACAAACCACAGGAACCAAACCAGGGCTTTCTGCGGCTGTGTCATGAAAGCCTGCCGCGCATTCCGGCTTCCCTGAGAGCACCAGCAGAGCACCTGCCTCTGGGAAATGCAGCGGGGAGCCAGAGGCAGCCCTGCCACGGTCCCCCCCACCCCGCCCTCCCCCATGCCCCTGCCCCGCCAACCCAGCTCCATTTCAAGAGCCTCCTGCGTGGTAAGGTTGGCTGCTCCCTTGGTGAAAGGTGGTTGTTCAGACTGGGCAGGGTCCTGAGGAGAAGAAACCGGGAAGCCGGAGGGAGGAAGGAATCAGTGGCCCTGGCAGAAGGCGGCTGCCAGATGGCCCCGCAGGGTCTGAGCAAGCCTGTGGCGCTGTTGGCAGGGCTCTCCCTGAGAGCGCATCGCCTCGCGGTTAGGGCAGTGGGTACGCTCACTGAGGTGCAATGTTACCAGTAGCAGGTTTCCAAACTTAATATTGTTTTAAATTAAGGTGTGGCACTAGGATGCGTGATCCCACGCAGACCCTCGGCCTCCTGCGTGAGCCTGATCAAAGGGAGAGGGTTGCGGGGAGGGGGGACCCGAGGGTGTCCAACGGGGAGGCCCAAGGCAGGACTCGGCGGCGTACTGGCAAACACTCTCCTCCAGGGGGAACCAGGCCCAGCCAGGATGCTCCGGGAGCCTGAGATCCGGCCCTGCCGGGAGCGCCACTTTCATCCCACGGCTGCCAGATTCCACGAGTCGCACGCACTAGGCACTTGTTGAACAAAAGGGATCCGTACCCTCGCAGCCGCTGCGTGGCCAGAAGGAGGGCCCCTGCTCGGGCGCCGGAGCCTTCATGGCTGGAGACTGGCCAGAGCGCCGCGCTGCGCGCTCCTGCACACCCGAGGCGGCATCGTCGGGAGGTGCAACGAGAAGGAGGAGGCGGCGGCGCCTATCTGCTGAAACTTTCTCGAATCTCGGTGCTTCGCGGTTAAGTTAGGGCCGTGAGAGAGGCGCAAAACACGAGCAGAAGGGGAAATGTAGGAGCCCCACCCACGACAAAGAAGAGTCAAAATTTTATTTTAAAAAGAGACCCCAATTAACGTAGCATCTACTATGCACCAGATCTATCTTGAGTGCGTTCTCATTTTAACTGTCACGACAGACCCCGAGGGAGGAACTGGCCCCATTTGGTTGAGAAGCAATTTGCAACCCAGAAAGGTGGGGTGTGGTGGGGTGTCTGACCCAGGTCGCAGTGCAGGTCCCCGAGAGGCCAGGGTTCCTAACTCGGGAACAGGGCTCCCTCCGCCAGGAAAGAAGGAAGCGGATGGCCGACATGCCCCCTCCCCTGGTCAGAGCGCAAAGATGACCCACGTGGGCCGCGTGGACCTGCCTCCCGGCGGGGCTGGTACAAGCTGCCCCCGAGGCCCGCGCCAACCCCTGAGGATCCCAGCTGTCTCTGCGGGCTCTGGAGCTCCGCACTGCTCGGGCCAGCAGGGACCGGGCTCGGAGCATCGAGCTGGACCGCCCACGTCCACCCCGCCACTCCCGCCCCACGCAGAGCCGCTCGCACTGCACACCCGCCCGGCACCAGTCCCCACCAGCAACTGTCCCTGACACACGATTTCACAAACGCAGCCCAAAATGTGCACACACGGATCCCCACGAGGACACGCCATTCCGGGGACACACCAGCGTCCTGTTACCCACAACTCCACCACACAGAGAAACACAGGCACCCCCCCCCGCCAACACACACACACACGCGCGCGCGCACACGCACACACACGTAGAAAGCCCGGCCACAGTGGACGCCAGGGCACACGCCCGCACTCCCGCAGCCCGGAGCCCGCCCCTTCCCTACCTGATCCAGCGCAGGACGCAGTCCGCCGGCTTCCCGATCCCCAAGTTCGGCGCCGCCGCGCTGAGGCAGGCGCTGGCCGCTGCCTAGGATGAGCGAGCCGAGACCGGGAAGGGTGGCTAGGAGCGCCGGCCTCCTTGCGCCCGCAGCCGCCGCACCAGCCCTGCGTTCATCGCCGTCCAGAAAAACAAAAGGAAGCCGTCAGCGAGGGAGGGAGCGAGCCAGTCCGCCCGTCCGCCGCCTGCAGACGCAGAGGCCCGCCCGCCAGCCCCGGGAAGGAAGGGACGCGAAGGCGGGGCCCGGAGGGGGCCGGGGGCGGGGCCCGCGGCCCGGGGCGGGCGTTCAAGTTTCCTGCGGACCTGCCCCTGCCTCAACCACGCCCCCATATAAGCCCCACCCGGCCCTCGCTTCGGCCACGCCCCAGCTGGTCCCTTGGTGCAGGACCCCTGCACCTTTCCACACGAGCCCCTCGCTCCTTTACGTGCATTCTCGGCGGAGCCGCACCCCAACCCAGTCCTAGCCCCGCCCGGATTTCGGGTGAGGGGAGTCCTGCTGCCGCCTCCCAAACCTTTGGCCTCTGGCCCGCGGGTGTGGGAGAGGCCAGGAGGCGGCGCCCAAGAAGAGCCGGCCCTGCGCCAGATCCCCCGCCTTCCGAGGTCTCTGCAGGAAGTGCGACTCCGGTGGCCCAGAAGGGGAAGAGGCCGAGTCGCCCCAGGCCACCGGCTAGGCCCCTGTGGCCACCCCCACACACCCATCCCCTGCTGTTCGTCCCAGGAGCAGATACCACCAACCTTCCCGCGCCTCCTGCAGGGCAGGAGCCCGGGACCCGGAGCAGGGAGACCGGCCGGGGCTCTAGGTGACTGCTACCTCCAGGTTGTTGGGGCAGGCCACCCGGGCGCCCAGGCCTCTGCTCCCCTCCCGTAAAATGGATCGCAGGAGGACCGGGCTTCAGGCCCTTCCCTCACTGACGCACTGTGGGTCTTCAGTCTCTGCGGAGGCAGGGACTTGGCTGATATGTCAGCCCCAGGGACAGGTGGCCTCCTGGGTCTCCGGGAGGGAGAAGCTGACCGTGTTCCTGGCTGACTTCCTCCACCCCCCTGCCCGTGGCACCTGCGTCAGTGGGCAGGAATCAGGGACTTCTCGCCAGGAGTGCTGGAAAATCCGGGCCTTGGAAGAGCTAATACGCACCCACACCCACCACTACCTCCACCGCCCACCCCAAACATCCCTGAAGAAAGGTAACCACAGAAACAGCCATAAATGTGGAGCTGGGCCTTAGTGTTAGGCTGAGACAAACTGTCTTGCTAGCGCATCTAGGGAAAAACTCAAATCCTCCTCCATAGAAACACAGCGCGTGAACTCCCACTACCCAGGAGGCGGCGGAGAGAAACAGCGGTGGGTGGCTTTCCGCAGGCATCGGGTGGGGCCTGGCAGCCGGGTGGTCTGCACCCAGACCCCTCTCCTCAGGCACGGGGCAGGACCCCCAGAACGAGCCAGTCTCCTAGTCGGCCCTGCTGTGAGCATTAAGGACTAGGCAATAAGGACTGAGCGTCAGCAGGAGCGACGGCCACGATGCCTGCCGTGCGGAGCTGGCTCTGGCGCTGGGCTGCCATCTCTCAGCAGACACCCTTGGCTGAGGTTGCTGTGGAGGCTTCCTGTAGTATATCCACACCGAGGGAGCGTTCCAGGGGAAGGGCCCTCCGTCAGGGGCCCAGACCAGGCCCCTTGGCCGGGTGGCTGCAGTTACTGGGTTAGCAGGGGTAGCTACGTTCTGCTGTGGTCACATATCCGACCCCACTTCGGGGCAGTTTGGCGGGCCTGGGGAAGACTCCACCCGGGTACTGAGGGGTCCGGGCTCCTTCCATGTAGAGATTCCGCTCCGTCAGGGCTCCCGAACTTCCACTGGTCCCTCTCCTTCCAGCCATCTCCAAGAGGAGCTCTTTAGCCTTGTCTCTTGTTTTTTGAGGGTCGGGAGGAGCTAGGCCTGAAGGGGGCACACGTCACTCCTGCTTGCACTCACAGACTGGAACTGGTCCCAGGGTCCCAGGATGCAAGGGGTCTGGGAACTGCGGTCGCCTGTGTGCCCAGAAGCTAGCAGCCGCTTTGGTGAGCGCACCACGGTGTCTCTGCTGCAGAAGCAGGCCCCCTTCTTCCACGTGCAGTGCCACAGCCACGGGTGGCCACGCAAAGCTCGATAATCACGGTCGCTGAGCCCTGAGCTCTGACCAGCTGCGAACCCAGCTCATGAGAAGAGGGCCAGGAACGGCTCCCAGGGCCCCGGAGGCCCCAGCCGGTGCGGCTCAGTTGGTTGGAACGTCATCTTGTAAACTGAAGGGTCTCGGATTTGACTCCCCATCAGGGCACAGGCCTGGGTTGCGGGCTCAGCCCCAGTCGGTGCTCATACGAGAGGCAACCAATCAATGTTCCTCTCTCACATCAGTGTTTCTCTCCCTCCCTTCCCCTCTCTCTAAAATCAATAAGCATGTCCTTGGGTGAAGATTTTTTTTAACAAGCCAAAGAGGAAAGAAGACATGGTGGATGCAGGCGGGAGGCAGGGTGGACGGTGAGGAAGCTCGACGAGAGCGCAGAAGCAGACTGAGCGAGTGCCTGCCCTCCCTCCACCTCTCCCACGGACCTCCGCACCAGGCCTGGGGCTGTTCTCTCACCTGGCCAGCGCAACCAGGAACCCACCTTACCCCTCTAGGCTCAGTTCAGCACTCCACTCGCCCCCAGCCTCTCAGCTCTCCCTTCTCGGAACTTCTGAAGAAGGTGTGTGTCTCCCTCGGGTGACACACAACCTGCTGTCTTCCTTCTTGTGTCTACCGCACCTTCGGGGCCGGGGCTGTAGACCCGCCATGGAGCTCCGTGGCGGGAGCGCATGCTGGAGTTACTCATTAAGTACTTTGGCATTTAATAAACTAGAGCAAGTAAGAAAGCCATGTCAGGGTACGGTGCCCTTTAGTTTCCTGCGGCTGCTGTAACAGTACCACAGGCCAAGGGGCTTGAACGACAAACGTGTATTATCCCAGGTTCCGGAGGCTGGAGGTCCAAGACCAAGGTGTCAGCAGGGTTGGTTCCCTTGGAGGACTATACGGAAGAATCTGTTCCAGGCCCTTTCCGAGCCTCGGGCACCTCAGGTGTTTCCTGGCTTGCCGATGGCTGTCTCCATCCTGTGGCCTCACACCATCTTCGCTCTGCATTGTGTCAGTTTCTGTCCCAATGCCCCCTTTTTGTAAGGTCACCCGTTGTAGTGTGTCAGAGCCTACCCCTCACCCCGCAGCGACCTCTTCCTAACTGGATCACCTGTACATGCCCTATTTCCAAATGAGGTTACTCTTTCATAGGTACCAGGGTGAGGCCTTCGGCATCTTTATGGAGGAGCAGTTTGACACATAATGGGTACGATACTATATACATTTGTATCGTATACAATTTTTCTTCCATACAATAGCAGCAGAACCTTAAAGGCACGAATGACCGATTGTTCTTAATAATAATAATATCTGACTTAGTTGCATGACATTATTTTTGAAGCACTTTGACATGCGGCATCTCTACCATTCTTGAAATCATTCCCCTGTTTTACAGATAAGAACACCGACAATTGGAGGCACGAAATGTCCGGGGTCACAAACTCAAGTCAGTGACAGGCAGGTCTAAAAGCCAGACTCCGCGTCGCTGTGCTGGGCCCACACGAGCTTTGGAAAAGACACTCTTCAAAAACATGCGTTTGAAGTGCTGCAATGCCCTTGAGGGTGTGCCCTATGGGGAGGTGCTTTCAAATCCGAGTGGCTTTTGCTCACAAGCGCCGGCTCCCCGGTGTTTGAGGAAGCGGGTGTTTCCAGGTCCTCTTCTGGCTCCGTCACGGTTTCACTTGTAAAGACAGAGGGGAGAAGGAGTGTGGCTGCCGGAAGAGAGTAGGTGACGTTCCTGTAGGCTGGAGGTGGCACCCCTGGCCACCTGCCCTTCCTCTGACCCCAGAAGCTCAAAGCAGAGGAAGCAGGGAGAGAACCTGCTGGAAAGAATCACTGGATTCGGCCTTGAGTCAGTAGATGCATCAGAAGTGCGGACATGGGATTGTTAGGGCATCTTGCTTACATCCAAGGTTCCCCTGTGTTCACGCCCCATGGGTCACCCAGGAAGTGTGACTCAGAGGCACATGCGGAGGATGGATCCTCTTCCCTCTTCATCCTTGTGAGTTCCAGGGGGTCACAATAAATTAGAGTGTGTCTTCTCCTAGGGCAACTGCTCTGCGAGGGACTGAAGTGTGTCCCCCACAAAGCCATACATTGAAGCACTACCCCCTCCCCACCCCACGTACCAGCCAGGACTTTTAGGAGGAGAAGGACGTTAAATGAGTTCATAAGGGTGGGGCCCTAATCTGATAGGATTGATGGCCTTATAAGAAGAGGAAGTCAGATCTCTCCCTCTTTCCACAAAGGCCCTGTGAGGACAGACAGAGAAGGCAGCCATCTGCCAGCCCGGAAGAGGGTCCTCCCCAGATTCCAGATCAGTTGGCATTGATCTTGGCCTTCCAGCCTCCAGAGGTGTGAGAAATGAATACCTGTTGTGTAAGCCCCACCTCCCAGCCCAGGGCATCCTGTCGTGGACACCTGGCTGAGACACGCCCTGTACGTCTTCTCAGGCTCTGTTGCCCAACCCCTCTGTCCCGCTGCCCCTCTCCAATCTCAGGGCTGCGGTCCCTGAGCCCCCTTCCTCAGGACCAGGGGCTTTTAGGACCTCGTTTTGCTCCTTGAGCAACGCATTGCCCCTGATCCCTGACCCTGTCCCTGACCTTAACCTCCAGGGAACAGGGTGGGAGTGTGGAAGGGAACCTGGCCTGATGGTAGGGCCAGGGCCAGGGCCTGTCTCGTCACCAGAGGAAGGAGAGCAGGGTTCCAGGTCAGGTGGACCTGGGGGCGTGTTCTGGCTCCTATAGTCAGTGGCATCAGGGCCTGGGAGGTCCCTTAACCCCATCTGGACCTCTAGGACTACCTCATGGGACAGAGGCTTCAATGAGCAACATCGGACATCCTCAAATGCTCCCTCTCCCTTAGCAAGCCTAGAACATTCTCCTCAGTAACCTCACTCCAGCCCTAATCCAGGATTCTGATTTCCTAATGCATAGAACCTGGATGTCACTATCTCCCTTGGACTAAAAGAGGCAACTGATGTATGTGAAGGGCCTATGGTGTGGCAGGTCCTCGATAAATGATCCGTCCACGACCTTCATCTTCATCAAGGCTCACTGATTGCTACAAGCGTCTAAAGAAAACCGTCCAGTGACTCTGTCAGGAGACGCGGGGTCTGGTCCCAGCTCCGGCACATTCCAGCTATGTCACCTGAACAAGACCCCGAACCGCTCTGAGCTGTTTCCTCGTGAACGCTCCATGCCAAGGTGACTGGGGTGGAGCAGGTCAGGGGTGCCAAGGAAAGGGGGAGGGCTTTGCACGCCACCAAGGTGCTCACCTGGGGCTGCGAGTGCTGAAGGAGCTTCTACACCGGGACCAGCTGGATGGGTGGGACTAGACCGCCCAGGGCCAATGTCTGATGCTGGTTTGCACTGCTGGACGGAGGAGGGCCTGTGCCCACATCCTACGTGAGCCCTGAAGGCATAACACAATTGCCCAGTGCAAGTGGGGGCACCTCGTCAGCCGCCCACCAGCCCCCCCCCCCCGCCAAGTATAAACCCCCAGCCCCAGGCCTGACACCTTCTCTGTGCCGCTGAACCAGGACAGGAGCGGCCTAGAGTCCGTCTGTCCGTCTGCGCGACGCTCATGTTAAATCACAAACCCCAAGCCAAACACAAGCACCACTATGCCCACTGTTGCAAACCAGTTTGAACCAGAAAAGGCCGCTTGCCTTTCCAGCTCTGCTCCTTGGGGCACCGGTGCCTGGGAAATCGGCCCCTGCCCGGAGCCGGAAACAGGTGAGTGCGCTGGGAACAGGTCCAGGACTGAAGTGGGGGCGCGAGTAACCCCACAGCCCCGCGCGTCTCCCATCGTCTCCCGGCCAGCACCGTCCAAGTTCCGGGGGAAAGAAACCACCATCCGCGTACGGAGGCGCATTCGTTACAGTAAGAAGACACAGGTGGAATTCACTGTAATGATACAAGTTACTTAATCCATACGCAGAAAATGCTAGAATGTCAACATGTAATCAATCTAAAAATTACAGATGAGGTGGCTTGCATTATTTTTTCATTCCAAGCCTTTGAAACTCAGAGTGTGCTCTCCACTCACAGCACCTCTCACCTTGGACCAGCTGCAATTCAAGCGCTCAACAGCCACACGTGGCCACTGCCGGTTGGTCCCAAACTTCCCTGTGCATCAGAATCCCCGGAAGGGCTCCTAACAACCTGGGTTGCCAGGCCCCACCCCCAAGCTTGGTGGGGGTTGCCTGGGAATGTGCATTTCCAACGGGTTCCCAGGGGACGCTGACTCTGCCAGTCGGGAGGCCACGCTCGCTCGGAGAACCACCAGCCTCGCAGCGTCAGGGCCAGCAAGGGGCGCACACGCCAGCGTACAGCGGGGAGAACTGCGTCGTGGCTGCAAAGCTACTGTCGTCAGCACGGACTGGTGCTGGCCTGAGGACAGATGCATGGACGAAAGGAATTCGAGTGGAAGTCCAGCAACAAACCCTCATACGGACGGTCAGTTGCTGTTGACAGGGGTGCCAAGACCAAGAGAAAACAGCCTGCCTACAAGCAGCTGTGCCAGGGAGGGCACCAGGCCTCACCGCCGGCGCACACCGGCACGCGCGCTGGCGAGGCGGGTCAGGGTCTGCAAAGACTGAACACCGCATACAAAAGCCACTTTATTTTCTTATTGTGCGTGTGGCTTCCTGGTTCTGGGGGCAGTGATGGGAAGGCAATGAGGGGGCGCTCCTCTGAGATACAAGGTTCCTTTGGGGGTGACGGAAACGTTCTGTAGTCGGCCACGGTGACGGTCGCGCAGCTCTGCGAATATACTAGGAAGACCGCTGAGCCATGTGCTCTAAATGGGCGGATCACGTAGTATGTGGGCTATAGCTCAATAAAGCTGTGGCCAAAAAAAAAATATTTCATTTGTCTGCATCTTCTTGGGGGGTCAACTGAATAGTGTTCCTGCCTCTGGGCCTTGTCCCACTGTGCCCTCTGCCCACGGGGCTCTTCCTCCCCTGGAAGCCCCGAGACAGTAACCGGCTCCCTCATGCCCCCCACCCACATCCTGAGGTGGGCGCTCCATCACTGTCATGTGGCAGCCCCAGCCCAGCAAACACTCAGTGGGGGAGGAGCGGTGGGACCTCGCCATGACCCGCAGCGGTCCCTGGGTTGGCCTGTACGCAGCTGGGCAGGGTTTAAGGGGCCGCTGGGAGTCCTGGGGAGTGGAGGGCCCAGCGGTCACCACAGGCTGCCCCACACCAGCCAGGGGCCGGAGTGACTCAGCACTGGACACAAGCTTCCTGCTGAGAGTGCCACGGCTTCTGCCCGCCCGCCAGCCAGCCAGCTGGCCAGCCAGCAGGGAGCTTCTAGAGCCTGTGCCGGAGTTTCTGAGATGCCACCCTGGACCAGGCCTTCAGACTGGCGCTTCCGGTAGACCATTCTCTACTGTGCAGACTTGGGTGTGGTGCACAACCTCTCTGCGCCTGGGTTCCCTCCTCACTGAGAAGTGGGGACTGGAACTGAGCATCCCTCCCTGGACATCTCTACCCTGGCCTGCCCCACACCTCGGGGGCATGGGGCTCCTGCCGTTACCTCTCCAGGTCGCCACCCCCCGCCCAGTCCTGAGGAAGACCCCTCCCAGCTCAGCCGTCCCTCCCACGGGAGGAAGAGTCCTTCCCCGGGGTGCACAGGAGGAGGGCATGTACTCTCAGGATGCTGATCCCCTCTCGGCCACAGCACTCAAGACACCGCTTGGTGGCTCTCCACCTGCCAGTTCCATTTCCGTCCTGCGAGGTCTCCCCAAGGTCCCCACGGAGGGCCCAGGGGAGGCGCTGGTGAGTTTCCCTCTTGCAAGAGGAAGGGCAGGTAGGCGGTGAAGGAAAAGCGATGCAGTCCTCCCTGCCCCACGGAGCCCTCCCTCCAGGAAGGGCGCCCTCCGCGCGCCAGAGCCCCCACCGCCAGCTCCCTTTGTTCCCCACAAACGTTCCCTTCCAAGAACTCATGGGTCTATTTCGTAGGGGGTGTAAAACAAACGGTGTGGGGGGTGGAAGGGGCAGAGTCCATTTCTGTCCTGCCACTGCCCAGGGCTGCATGTCCACGAGTAAGTGCCCTATGGAAACTCTTTAAAATGAAAAACAAAAGAGAAGAAAAAAGCGGGGACTGGAAAGCAGGTGCCGGCCTCTGCAGGGCACCTTAGGCAGGCAGCCGCCCGCCCCTTCCTTCGGGCAGCTGCAGCTGCAGCTTCGGAAGGTGGCTTTCGGGCTTCACTCGCTCGGGTGTTGGGGAAAGGATGAGCCCACCTGTGGGAGGTGCTCTGTAAGGCGGAAGCTTCAGAGGGCCAGTGCGGTCAGGATGGGACAGGTCCAGGATGGGACAGGTCGTGAAGGTCCCAGCAGCCTGCTTCCTGGGGTACGAGCTGGCCTGGGGTCTGGGGTCCTATTTTTCACACCAAAAATCAGGCCCCTCCCGGTTGATAGTCCCAGAGAATTTGGGTCCCGAGGCCGCTGCCTCAGGTGGGCCTGCCGGGTGTGCAGGCCAGAGGCAGGGAGGGAGCTCAGATCTGGGGAGGGGGGAGGGGGGCTTTGCAGTCCCTGATGGAGCTGGCACAGTCACCCTCAGGCCTGCACTTGTTTTCAGCTGGCTGCACGGGGTCCATCAGCGCCAGCAACAGGACCCAACGTGGCTTTGTGCTCAACCCAGCATCTGTGCCAGGCTCTCTCACAGCCAACTCGGCGCAGCCTCAGCTCCCTGCAGCCCGACGGCAGGTGGGCCTGGAGCGCGGGGTTGGGTGGTCTCCATTCGGCAGCCCCCCACCCCATGTCTCAGAGCTCCAGAGGCGTGGGGGCCCCGGATTTTCCTAAGGGGAGACACAGGGGGCACCTTACGTCTGCAAGCTCTCCCTTCTCTCTGGAACGCTGAAGCTGTCTGCCTCCACGTCCCAGGGCTGGGAAGCTGTCCCCCATCTGCACACACCATCCTGCTGGGCCGGCCAATGCCCTTGCCCCAGAGTCACCGGGCCCCAAGTCACCTTCTAGCCAGCATCGCCTCTGCTCTGTGACGCTGGTCTTTGCTCAGGCTCCATCCACCCGACGAGAGCTGAGGGCAAGAACTGGTCTTATCCCCTCCGTGCCCTTGGCATGTCGTCAGGGCCCAGATGACACAGGTCTGAGTGACGTGAGACAGGAAACAAGCCCACGACCTGATTTCATAGGGAAACTACAGATAATTTTCCTCTTCATTTCCTTTGCTGCGTAACAAGGACGCAACCCATCCTAGGGTTGAAGACACCTCCCAGGAGGAAAATGCAAATATTTTCCCTCCCATCCAGGAAGCTTGTGGGGGTTAAATGAGTCTGGCTTTTGCAGAAAGTAAACCGAGGCCCTCAGGGTCTAATGGGGAAGGACAGGGGTGTATGGGGCTTGGGAAGGAGAGGATGAGGGCAGGGAGAGACGGGGCTGTGCCCTCAGCGCCCCGGCCTGGGAGCTGGGCCTGTCAGAGAGGAACTGCTTGGAGGGGCTGCAAGAGGGCCTGGAGAAGGACCACCAGGGGGCCAAAGTCAGAGGATCCAGCAGCTGGCCCTGGAGCCAACCCTGATGAGCACACCCCTCCCCCTCAAAGGCCGGACACCGGCTGGGATGCCCAGGATGCCAGCCGCCAAGGAGAAGCCTCTGAACCGGGCAGTGCTCGCAGACCTCCCATAATAAGTGGCTCCGTGCGGGAGCAGCAGTGTAGAGAGGGGGACATGGCGGCCCATGGGGGGCAGACCATGACTGTTTGCTTCAAGGCCATGGTGGTGACACCCTGCCTCTTCCCCACCCTTCCCAGCTCCCGCACCAGGCCCACCTCTGGGCCCTAGGGCCTCCTCCCCTGGGTGTGCCGGTTGAGAACCCACAGAAACAGGAGGCCATGAACCCCCACTGTGCACGGATGGCCACCCTCCTGCCCTGCTACTCATCCCCCAGGGGGCTGCTGGGACCGTCCTCATTCATTCTGCCCTTGGGACATTCACACCGAGGGCTCTTGGGCCAGGCTCCCAGTTAGGGCTGTGAGGAAGCAGAGGTGAACTTGACGCACCGCTCATGGCACTGGGCATACACCTGGTGTGTTCGTCTGCTCAGCCTGCGTCTTGTGTCCTCCTGTGTCCTCACGGGCATTGGTTTTCCCCACATCACCCAGTTCTACCATGGGGCACCCTACTACCAACCTCGGTGCTGGCTCTCCCTACCTGGAGATGGTGTCAGAGCCCACGGGCTGGGGCTCCATCTCCCCAGACTCCCCCAGCCCCTCCGAACAGCTGGTACCAGGCCAGGCTGTCACCTACCAGCTCCAGATTGTAGGTTCCCATTCATTCACTGGAGCAGCTCACAGAACCCAGCAGGCAGTTGCCTTGGTAGGTCCCCAGTTTACAAGAAAAGGATGCAACTCAGCCACAGGGAGATGGAAGAGAAGCACAGGGCAGGGCCTGTGGGCGGGGCCCGAGCTGCCACGCCCTCTGCAGGTGCACCACCCCAGCACTGCCACCTGTCCACCCACCCAGAAGCCCTCCTGTGCTTTTGGGTTTTGCGGGGACACTATTACATCAGCCATGGTTGATTGAATCATTGGCTGTCAGGGAGTGACTTCAATCTCCAGCCTTTCTCTTCCCCAAGAGGTCAGGGGGGTAGGACTGAAAGTTACCCTCTAATCACCAGTTTGATTTTCCTACCAAAAGTCACCTCGGTAACACCCACAGGCGTGGTTGAAAGGGGCTGGTTATGAATAACAAAAGATATCTTTATCTCTCTTATCACTTAGGAAATTCCAAGGGTTTTTAGCTCTGTGCCAGGAAGTGGGGGTGGGGGAAATGAAGACCAAACACATATATTTCTTATTAAAAATCACAACAGACTGAGTGGCTCAAACAACAGACTTCATTTCCCACAGTTCTGGGCCTGGAAGTCCGAGGTCGGGATGCTCTCCTTGGCCTGCAGAAGGCTGCCAGGGAGACAGACAGACAGACAGACTGGCAGAAAGCTCTCTGTGTCTCTTTCTTATAAGGTCGCCAGGCCTATGCATAAGGGTCCCACCCTTGCGACATTATTTAACCCTAATTAGTTCCATAAAGGCCCCGCCTCCAAACCCAGTCACCCTGGAAGCTGGGTTTCAACAAATCAATGCTGGGTGGCCACCTGCATTCAGCCTGTGATGACAGGTCACTCTGGGGTTCCCCAGCCACCTGCTCTTGTCTCTCTCACTCCTGGCCCCTCTCCGTGCTGGGGCTCCCTCCCCTTAGGACCTGGCTGAAGCCGGCTGCTCCTACGTCTTGGCCTGCCACCCCATCTCCAGAGGGCTGTGGCTGAGCCCGAGCAGCCCCTTCCTGAGGCCCAGGGGCCGGAGGGAAATCAGGAGGCCGAGATAATGCTGAGCTGTGTGTGTGGGAGACACACGATAAGTGTCCCAGGAAACTTGCCAACATGGTGACAGAGGTGAGAGAATGCCCCTCCCCACCCTGGACCACGACCCTCTGCAGGTCTTCCCTGACCAGACAGCCTCCCACAAGTCGGGCGCCCGGCAGGTGCCGTCCAAAGCAGTGAGCTCAGGCGGCTGCAACAAAGTGCCCCAGACTGGGCAGCCCAGACTGTAGATATTTGTTTCTTATAGTTCTGGAGGATCGGAAGTCCAAGGTCATGGTGCTAGCAGACTCGGCTCTAGCTGAGACCCCTCTTCCTGGCTTGCAGCTGGCCACCTTCTCATTGCATCCTCACACGGATTCTAACCTACTTCAGGTGGGCTCTGCCCTCGTGACCTAATCAACTCCCCAAGGCCCCATCACATCTGGGGTCAGCACTTCAACATAGGGATCCGGGGAGACACGAACATTCGTCCATAATAGGCTCACCCCCAAATCCAGTCCTAACTGACACCCACCCTCTATTCCCCATATCTGAAAAACAATAACAGCAAAACCTTCCCAGAATTCCATGCTCCTTTCCATTTATTGCCCTATCTTTCTCTTCCATTCCGTTTGGCTTTTTTTTAAATCCTCTCTTAACCCTGACTGGGAACTGAACCCTCCACCCTTCAGCTACCGTGCAACGCTCGGTACTGTGGGCCCCTTCTGTGGGAAGCTCTCCAGTGGGACATCGGATGTGGAGCTCAGGGGTTTAAGCTTTGACCGACTTTCAGTCTTCCGGTCACGGCCCACAGGGCCATCCACTCCTGCGTGTGTCCAGAACCCTCCCACCCCGAGCAGCCCTTTCCCACGCTTTCAGGACCTCTGGTTTATTTCATCAAAAAGTTGGTACAAGCGGAAAATCTTTAAAAAAAATTCAAACATATCTTTCACTTTGTATTTGTAACTGAACTCATACAAAGCACATCCACCAGTCAGCCCTGATGTAGGGGAGGTTCCCGGGGCGCAGGGCCCGGGGCCCGGGGCGCGTGACCAGAGTGCGCGTAGACTTTCCTGTGTCGGCAGCACCCACGCTCTCTGAGTGCAGGCCCCGTTGATATTTCCATCACTTTTTCCACGGTCCTTTTCCAAAAGGACTTCCCAGGTATGTCAGAAATCACTCCAGCGCTCGGTGCTCAGAGCAGCCAGGATCGAGCCCCCGCTACCACTGGGTACGCTCAGGAATTCGGGAGCCCGGGTCAGCTCCGGGTTTCTCAGGAGCCCGGTCCATGCGGTGGCAGGGCTGCCCTCGCACTGAGGACCTACTTCCACATCTGCTCGCTCACGTGGCTTCTGCCCCTCGGAGGCGGGGAATGACTCAGCTCTTCCCCACATGGGCCTCTCCAAAGAGGCCCGCCTGTCATGAGGCGGCAGTTTCCTCCAGAGCAGCCACCCCAGAGGACCGCGCGGGGCTGCCACACCTGTCCAGCTGCACCTGGAAAGGCCACGGTGGAGACTGACCATCGCCCCAGGCTTCATTCACCAGCAATATTTTTAAAGCAACTCACCTTTAATGAGTTTTTCTCAAAGCATTTAGTTTAGCATTCATAGAAAAACTCCCTTTGAATTCATATTTTATAATTTATGTGCATTTCATTAGACAATGTCATTATAATAACAGGTGTCATGAACCTGGATTGGGGGACACAGCTGATGGCCAGGCAAAGAGGTACCGCCAGACATACCCACAGACATGGCACACAGGGTGATGGCCGTGGCCGGGAGTGGGGGCACCCTGTGGACACTGTCAGGGGCTGCAGGCATCCGTTAAGCGGAGCCTAAGACCGTGGGTGCCCCTGGCACGCTCGGGGAGGGCTGGATGAAGGATGTGTATGTCCGGGCCAAGGAAAGTTCAATCCACTCTAATAAGCGATTCTTCTCCAGCGAGGTCACCGTATTAGGGATTCGCAACCAAGTCCGATGGGGGAAACACTCCTCTCTCAGTTCTGGAGGCCAGAGGGCCGAGATCAGGGTATCAGCAGGAGCAGTTTCTCCGCTAACCCTCTCTCCTCCCCTGGCAGACAGCCGTCTTCTCCCTGTGTCCTCACACGGTCACCCCTCTGCCTATTCTTGTCCCCACTCTCCTCCCCTCGTAAAGACACCGCTGTGCTGCATTAGGGCCCATTCACACGACCTCCTTTTACCCTAATTACCTGTGAAGGCCCTGTCTCCAAACACTGTCGCATCGTGAAGAGCTGGGGGGCGGGTCTTCACTGTCTGAAGTGGGCAGGGGGAACATCACGCAACCCCAGCATCCTGTCCAGACTGGGAGATCGGTGGGCTTCCAGAGCAGGCCCTGGTCCAGCTGACTCCCACCAGGCGAACAGGAGTTCTCCCGGCAGAGAGCAGGGTGGGGCGGGCGGATGAGCCCTGTGTGCAGACCAGAGAAGGGAAGGCCACAGCTGTTCTGCGTGTGGGGCTTGGGGCCCAGCAGAGTCCTCCTCCTTGCAGGTGGGTCCCTGTGTCCCCTGCGCCCCACCCTGCCTGGTCACCTCCCACAGCCTCAGCTCCCACCTCTAGGAGCAGAGGGCTTGGGAGGTCCAGCCCTCGGAAGTCAAGCCACCGCCAAGGCAGGAACCGGTGTTGGCACTGCCGAGGGGGAGGGGTGACTGGTGTGTAGTTTGGCCTCCAGAGTGGAAAGTTCAATCAGCTGGAAAGAGTAAAAGGAAGTTGGAAAAAAATTTAACCCAGCCCCGACCGCAGAGGCGATAAAGTTGGTGAGGTCGCTGGGCCTTCTGGAAAAAGTGAATCGACTCGTCGGAGGAAAAGGGAAAGCAGGGCCGTGAGCCCCTCTCTGGCTGGGGAGGTGCACGTGGGGGCACGGATGTGGGGCCTGGGGACAGTGTCTGCCTTCGAGAGGGCCTTCCACACGCGGACAGCTGGCTCCTCTCGTCAGCTTGGCTGAGGGAGTCCGACCCCACGTGGGAAGGAAAAGCAGGCTCCGAGGCGATCCGTCCCGCGATCTAAGCCTTGAAACGGAAGCACCCACAGGAAGTAGAGGGAGTGAGCGTGCACGCACACTCACGCCTCCCACCCTGCCTGAGGTGCTGGGTGTGCAGGACCCAGGCAGGGTGTGCGGGCAGCGCCAGCCCGACGAGGCTGCTGCGTCAGCCTGAGGTTGGGTGCTGGCACCGGGGTTGGGGGGGGGGGGCGGCCAGCATGATCCGCCCGCCGGATGGAGGCAGGCAGCCCCTGGAGAAGCACCTAGAAACCTGGACGACATCCCCCCAGAAGGCTCCTGATCACGGCTGACAGGCAGAGGCCCTGCAGAAGGACATGCCCAAGGTCACTCGGCCAGTCAGCAGAAGCTCCTCCCTCTCTGCATCCGTGGGTCTAACCATGGGTGCCCAAGGACTCCCGGGTGCAGAGGCCACCACAGCAGCACAGACAGGAGCAGGCGGGGGGTCCTCCCGCTGCCAGGCCTCCCCGGCCTGTCCCAGCTCCACCAGGCTGGGAACATTCGCAGGACTGGGGGCCAGACAAGGAGCCCACCCCCGGCCTGCCTTCTGTCTGTCTCCACTCCCTTCCCGCCTTTTGAAGTCAGAACACCTGGCTCCCCTGGCTTCTCCCAGAGCCTGGGGGCCAGGCCAGCACCTGAGCCGCCTCCCACAGCAGGGGTGTGTGTGCATGCGTGTACAAGGCCACTCCTGCCTGCCATTTACACAGCTTCTTGTTGGTCACAGGCTCCTGATAACCGGGGAAGCTCGAAGATCAACAGGAATGGTCATGAAGTCACTTTCTGCACAGAACTCGCCGCTCCAACGCCACACTGTCCTCTGTCCCATGCTTGGCCTTGGCCTGGGTCTGGGTCCTGTCTGGGGTCTGGAGCGGACTCAGCACCCCCCTGGGTGGAGGGGCAGACAAGGCCCAGAGAGGTGGCAGCTGCACCCCAGGCCCTCCACACAGTAATAATAGTTGTGAAATCCTAATGCATTAGGCCATTGCAATTGCTTTGCCTCCCAGTGTTCCCTCGTGATAAATTACAGGTCCGCCTTTCAGAGGGCGGCCCCTTGGACTCAGGAACACTGTGTTAGAATCATTGTCAGACAATTCTGCTCTCAGCATAAGGGCCCACGCATGTCAGCTGGACTGGAAAGGGAGCCAAGCTGGGGTGCAGGCACTGGGCGGCAAGTGAGGGGGACCCAGACTAGGCCAGCACGTGGCTGGCAGGAGGAGCCACCCCACCCCAATAGCCCTCCCTGCCCCAGAGTCTCCCCAGCCCTGAGGGTCTCCCT
Organism: Anoura caudifer; assembly: GCA_004027475.1. Classification (NCBI taxonomy): domain Eukaryota; kingdom Metazoa; phylum Chordata; class Mammalia; order Chiroptera; family Phyllostomidae; genus Anoura; species Anoura caudifer. Next base: position 248,392 of record PVKU01000683.1, on the reverse strand, counting down.
GCCTCCTACTTGGGGGTGCATCGTTCCGGAGACAAGCTGTTGCAGGATCAGTTTCTGGGTCAGCCTCCCCACCTGGCTCTGGCCACCTAGAGGGACAGAGAACATCTTTTCCATTCTTACAGCCCGGTCCCCAAGCCCAGGACCTGGCACCTAGCCGACTCTCAGGTGCAGTGAGGAAACCTTAGTTCCCACAGGCCCAGCCCCGGAGCAGGTGGAGAGCAGTCCCAGGAGAGGGGCGTGCCTCGCAGGGCAGCTGCCAGGCAGCAGAGCTGGGGGGGAACCCTGCACAGAGGGGGAAACCTTGGCAGCTCGTCAGGCCACTGAAGACAAGCTGTGTGGTGCCAGCAGGCGGGGAGCCTTGTCCCACCAATGGTTCCATCTGTACATCCTCCCAATGAAGCCAGTTTGGAAGATCGCAGCCCCAGGGGAGCCCAGGGGTTGTCTTCTGCCCCTAGACACCCCTCAGGTGGCACTGACTTCTCCTCTCCCTGCCCGGACAGCCTGGACACAGCCCCCTGCCCCTCCCAGTGGCGGCGGAGTATTTCTCATGCTCGTTACCCCCAGGACCCCCAGCACGGTGCCCCTCACAGCACGGGCCCCCGGGCAGGGTGTGTGGGACAGGCTGTTTTCAAGGCATCGGGAAATGCGCAGTGAACGGAACCTCAAGGTGCCTTCGCTGCCGAGCACGGTTTCCATCCACGCAGAATGGGGGCCTCCGCCGACCCATGGGTTTTTCTGTTAGGTTTTCTTACCATGGGGCCCACGGGGCACTTGTCACTGAGGGGGCCGGCATGTTCAGGAATGCTCGGCAAATCTGGATAGGATGTCTTCAGAGGGGATGAGCTGGATTCTTCCTCCAGGGGAGGTGATCCCTTGAGGATGCCCAGGGGGACAAGCCCCTGAGCAAAGCACTGTCCAGGGTCCTGTAGAGGGGGCTTGGAGCTGCCCCTCAGGAGTTTCCTTCTAGAGATGCCAGCTGTGAGTTGGAAATTTCTAGAAAGCTCACAGGCCTTCAAGAAAGGTGAAAGGCAGGAAAGCCAGAGACTAGGGTGGCCTCCTGGGTCATTCTAAACTGCTCAGGCCCTGGCTGGGTAGCTCAGTTGGTTAGAGCATCGTCCTGCTATGCCAAGGTTTCGGGTTCAATCCCTAGTCAGGGCATATACAAGAATCAACTGATAAATGCATAAATAAGTAGAAAAACAAAATGATGTTTCTCTTTCTCTCTCAAAAAAAAAAAATCAATACAAAATTAACCTGCCCCAGCATAGCAAGGGGGTCCACCTCCAAGGTCTGGGTCTTCATCCTCAGTTCAGGCAAGTCTGGGGGGGTGGAGGGTGGAGGAGGGAGGTGATGCGAGAAGTACCCAAAAGAGCCCCCCACACCCACACACGTCTTTCTACCGTAACCCTGAAACAGTTTCTAAAAGCCCCACATTAATGACTCACGTTTGGGGGTGAAGCTCCGCTTTACAAAGAGCACTGCATCTGAGGAGCCCGGGCATCGGCGCCTTTGTTGGGGGCAGGGGGCTGGGGGTGTCGGGAGCGCGCAAGCCACCTGCTGGATGTCGGGTCTTCTTGGGGTGCCCCTTGCTCACAGACTGGGCAGGGAAGCATGATTTTTCGTTTCAACAGACATGGATTTCTCATGGAAGTGAATGCCAGTGTGTGTGTGTGGGGGGGGTAGGGGGGTTCAGCTTCGAACCAGCTGGCAGGTGGAAGGACCCCCTGAGATGCACAGAGACCCCATCCTCCAGGAAAGCCTCCCTCACACCCTCGCCCTCGGGTGCCCTTGAGCGGACGTTTGAAAGGGAACTTTTTTAAGTCACCGAAAGCCAAGAACTCATTCGTGCCTCGACCCTGATCCAGTGTAGAGCTGGTGGGACAGGGGCCTTGGGGGCTGGCCACCAGGGAGCTCATCTGCCTGCAGCAGCAAGGAGCCCCGAGCTCCGGAAACACAGCAACTTGCCCCGAATCAGCTGGCTCCACCGGACCCGTGCTTTGGACTTTGGGGAGAGAGAGACTGAGGTCCCGGCCTGGCCACCAGGACAAACACAGCTGGTGTTGAAGACCCAAGACCCCATCCTGGAAGACTCTAGAACAACCCCGCAGGGGCTCAGAGGCGGTGGGGAGGAGAGCCCGTGTCTGAGCCCATCGGGCAGAAGCCCTGCCTGCGTTTTGGATGCAGAGTCCCAGGTGTGAGTGGAGAGCCTCGGGCCAGACGTGGGTTTCTGGGTCAGGTCCGTCCTGCCACCCTTTTCGAGCTGGGGAGCGGTTCCCTTGTTCCCCAAACTCTAGGTGATTCTGAGGGGCTGTTCAGAGCATCTGGCCCTCCCCTGGCCTTGGCATGGATTTGTCCCCCAGGCCTGGCCCATCACAGCGGGATGGCCTAGGTCCATCGTAGCTGCGGTCAGTGCCTGACTGGCCCAGCCCTTCACCCCTCCCTGTATTCACAGCTTTGCCACACGGCCCTGCGGGCTCTCCCACGGCACCGATCCCGGGGTCTGGCCCTGCGTCTGCTCGGGCCGCTCTCAGGGATACTGGACCCCAAACCTGCCTTCGCAGCATCGAGGGTCATGGGTCATCGAGGCCACACTACGAAATCAGCAAAAATGCCCAAAGGCCATTGGGAGGTGGGGAAAACGACCAAGGATAAGGGAGCCGGGACGGGAAAGCTGGGACGGGCGTGGGGTGGGCAGGAGAGTCACCAGGCAGGGCTCGGCAGAAACGCTGGGCTGTTTAAAAAGTGGTCGTGGGGTCCACTCCAATTGCAAGTCTCTCCGGCCGATGGGGGCTGTCTGTGTTCCTCGAGAAATCTAACAGAGCAGTGACAGTTTCAATGACACCCCTCCCGAGACTGTTTGCCTCACCTCTGGGTGCCAGGTATCAAGGTGTGGCCTAGAAAATGGGTATTAGCCACCCTTCCGGAGAGGCGCTGTGAGCTCCAGCTTGGGGGACTCCCCTTCACTTTTCCTGTACGTCTTCACGGGAGGTGTCCCAGGGGTGGGTAAACCGAGGCAGGGCGCAACTTCCTCACCACACACACGCGCGCGCGCGCACACACACACACACCACATACCACCACAGCACAGGCAGCCCAGCAAACGGCTCCCTCCTGGCGAGTTTTTCAAGGGGAACGCCCGTGCCCCAGCCCATCCAGCATCAGGGCCCTTGGCAGCCGCTCCCTGACCCCGCTGGGCTGTGACTCATCCAGGTGCCCTTGGCAGCAGCCCTGCCAATCAAGGGAGAGGAAGGCTGTCCTGGAGGCAGTGAAGCCCCCAGAGTGCCCTCAGCTGAGACTGGGGGTGGGGGGGTAGGGGGGATACTGAGAGGCAGCTCTGAGTGCCACCCCTGCCCAGGGAGGTGACACTGGGCAGGGCCAGCCAAGTGCTCATCAGAACTCAGGGGCTCCACTCACCCCGCTGAGCCAGGAAAGGGCCCAGAGAGCAGAGGGTCCAGAGTCAATTTTAAGTGCGGGGCTGGCTCTGGGATAGGAGGAGGGAGGCTCCCTCAGGCCAGGGTGCTCACCTGAGGGCGGTTATCGATGCCAGGACCATGAGAGCACAGGGCACAGCCGGGCACAGGGAGGAGGGTGGCTGGGAGACCTGGCTTCACTGGTCACCACACGCTGACCCTACTCCTCCTGGGGCACTTGCACCTCAGCTGCCTAGAGGAGTGAGGCCTCTGTCCCCAACGCCGGGGTCAAGTCCAGCCTGGCACTCACCGGACCGCTTCCTCCCAGGAACTTGGAGCCCATATACCCACCCGCATCGAGGCCTCGGGTGACAGAAAGCACGGGGCTCAGTGGCCACAGCTCCCACAGCCCTGTCCACACTTTCTTTCCTTTCCTAGACGCCACCATCTCCAGAGGGCCTTCCTGCCACACCCCACCTGACCACCCCCACCTGCTCTCAGCCACGCTGCCCTGTCACCGTGGGTATCCTGCTTAGCACCTAGCAGGCCCTCCTCAACAGCTGTGGGGGGTGGGGGAAGGAATGAAAAAGTGCGAGAAAACAAGGGAAGGAGAGAGACCCCTGTGCCTGGGCTCAGAGGCTGCTGAACCCTGGTCTGGTCGCGGGTGTGGGAGACACGCCCCTTCTTCTGGAGCTCAGCCTGCTCTCAGCGGGGAGGCGGGTGGCCTGCAGTGTCCCCGCCCTCAGCTGGCTCCTGGGGCTGGGCCAGGGGGGTGGGCAGGAGCCCCTGGAGCAGCTGACTGTCCTCCATGCCCTGCTCCCCACCCCTTGAAAGTTCGCAGGGGGCTTCGGGGAGGACCAAGTGAGATCAAGCACGAAAAGCCAGAGTGGACCTCTAACCGTTGTTGGCCTCAAACCCTCCATCTTGCTCGGGGGCAAACTCCCTCCCGTGGTCCACACAGCCTGGCATGGCCTGTCCCGGCTCACTCCGCTCCAGCCTCTCTGTTCCTGGACCTCTCCCAGCACGGCCTCTTCAGGGCCTTTGCTCGTGCTGTTCCTTCCACCTGCAGTCCCTCCCTCTGCCCATCTGCGCTCCGAGAAGGCCCCCTTCTGGCCTGCAGAGGTCCGCAGCGCGGCCCCTCCCCCGTGGGCCAGCTTATCTCCTGTCACCCTTTTACTGTCTCTCTACTTCCTGCCCCGCCTCCAAGCGCAGGTGTGAGAGGGCAGGGTTTGCACTCAGCGTGGCTCCCTGCTGAATCCCTGTCCCGCTCCAGAACGGCCGGCCGTGGCGTGGAACAGGTGCCCACCCGCCCCGACATTTGTTCACGGGACGAAGAGCAGAATCGAAAGCGTCTACTCAGCAGAGTACTCGGCTTCCAACAGGCACTCACCGGCCGCCCTGGCTGGTCTCCTGCTCACGGGGTTCCCAGATCAGAAAAACTCCAGGACACCCACGCACCATGCGGGACACGCACGAAACAATGATTCGGTGTTTGTCTGCAACTCACGTTTCACTGGGCAGCCTCTACTTTCTCTGTCCTGCCCACGCAGCCCCTGTTGTGACCTCTGGCCCCTTACCTTGCCCTCCCTGTCCCCAGGGACACGGTGGCAGTGACCCAGGGCTGGGATCTGAATTTCCCCCCAGACAACCTCAGAAAAAGAGCCGGGCTTGCTGGGCCAGCTCTCGGCAGCCTGGGCTCGTCACAGCATCCTGTCCCATGGCCGGGGAGGCGTGCGCCCCATAGCCAGCCCCGAGGCTGTGCCCCAAACCATCACCCTACCTAGACGTACTCGGTGGGAGACTGTGGGGTCTGAGGCTGATGAAGCCCCTGCACTGGAAGGGAGATCCTAGAAGCCGGAAGTCGACCCCACAGCCCTCCTCCCCAGGTGAGCAGAACACGGCAGGGGCTGGAGCCAAGGCCCTTGATGGGACTGTCCTCAGCACCCCACTCTGCCCCATTCTCACCCCCACCAGGAGCTGAGGTCTCCGTACCATCCAGGTGAGGTGCTCCCCCCCCCCTCCGCCAGGGATGGGCGGCCAGACCTCATCCTCCACAGCCACCCCCTGGGGCTGCCACCCCACGTCCCCTACACTCTCCCCAGGCCTCGGGAGCCTGCCGGGACTGCATCAGAAGACTCCGGAACGCCCGACTGCAGGCCCACTTGCACCGGAGTCCTGAGGCCAGCGCAGACCTCCCGAATCAGCACCCCTGAGGTCACCGCCACGGCTGTCACACCCCTGGAGTCTGAGAGCCTCCCCTCGGGGGGACCAGCAGCTGGGAAAGCTGGTGCGAAACCAGTGAATCATCCCCAGCGAATAACCGCCCACGAGCCCAGGCCCTGACCTCAGCTCCCCGCAGCTCCGCTCAACCGCACACGTGCACGGAGCGCCGTCCGGGGTTTGAACGGCGCTCCACCCAGCCCTCCGGGGGGAACAGTCCTGGCACCGCCACCTACTCTTTCTTAAGCCAAAAACACAGGATTCCTCTCTGCTCCTCACAAGTCCCACTGGCATCGACCTCACTGCGTAACCTGGATCTGACCAGGTTTCCATCTCTCCGTCTCCCCGCCTTGGGCCGAAGCAAAGGCGCACCGTTCTCCGATCCTCTTCCCGTGCTGCCTCGGTCAGCTCCGCACGCAGCAGCCTGCGCAGTTCCTCCAAAGCCTCCTTTCGCCCACGGTGGCCCAGCCCGGGAGCTGCCCCATGCTCTTCCACGGGCTGGCGGTTACATGAACTGCGCTACATCCACAGTGGGGGATCCACTCAGCAATAAATGGGTGAATCACTGGCCCCCACAATGTTGATGGCACTGGAGCAAATTGGGCGGCAGGAAAAAGCCAATCTCCAAGGTCGTCCACGGTGCGATTCCAGGTGCGGAGCAACCATGAAGCGACATAACCCTACAGATGGAGAGGAGATTCAAGTTTGCCGGGAGGGGGGATGGGAGCACAGGGGACACCTGTGGCTGTAAGCCACCAACACAAGCAAGCCTTGCGGGACGGTACGACTGAGCTGATGGTGGCGGTGGGCACGCACAGCTGCTCGGGGGACGGCATTGCGTAGACCACACAGGCGTGCGCGCGCACAGACGAGTGTGTGAATGCTGCTCCACCGAACAGGCTCTGGACAGCGCCCAAGGCGGCTTTACGGCCCTGACAGCGCGCGACAGTTGTGTGAGAACCGACACCGGGGTGGGGTGGTGGGGTGCGGGGGAGAGGGCACATGGGACTTCCTTGTACATTTCCTTTCCGCAACCAGACTTTTGCCATTTCCCTCTCACCCCAACCTCTCCATACATTCCAGCTCTGGCTCCCATCAGGGCGGCCTGTCTACAGAGGTGACATTGAGACCTGAGTGATGGGAAGAACCAGGCTGGTCAAGGTCAGAGGAAAGAACCTTCTGGTCAGAGGGAACAGCAGGTGCCCAGGCCCTAAGGAAGAGGCCGCTCTGGGTACCGGGAGAAGACCGGAGGACTGGGGACAGGAGAGGAGGCTGGGAGGGAGGAGAGCCGGCCCGGACCCACGTCTTCAGTGGCAGTAGCAGCGGTTCAGGTTTGCACTGTGCCCGAAGCCCGGGAAGTGGCAGAGGAGAGATGGGATGGAATCAGGATTTTGCATGAGCGCACTGGCTGCTGTGGGCACCGCGGACCTCCGCCGGGCAGGAACGGGCACCGGAAAGGCCCTTGGGGAGCGTTTGGCAATAATCCAGGTGAGGGGGCCAGGGCTCTTGGCTAAGCAGGGTCGGGGGGGGGGTGCACCACTGTGGGTGTTGGGCAGGGGGCCTGACCGGACTCAGTCACTGATCACGGTGGGTGGGGCTGTGATAAGGAGGGGGCAGAGGCGGGCAGGACGCCCACATCTCTGTGGGGGCAGCGGCGGGCTCCAGCCCCGCTGCCTCCCACTGCCTGTGTGAGCTTGTGCAAGTCACACAACCTCTCCGAACTCAGTGGGTGCTAGTCCCTGTCCCGCTGGTGCCAGGGCCACGTATGGACAGGGTGCTGAATGATCCCTAAACAAGCACAGGAGTGCCTCCCCACAGATTCTCCAGGTCTAGCCAAGGCTACCTCCTCTGAGAAGCCCTCCAGTGCCCTCCCTAGAGTGGCCTCCCTCTTTTGGTCCCCAGAGACCTCAGTGCTTTCGGTCCGTGTTTCTTCCTTGGGTCAAGCTTGTTTTTCTCTAGCAGGCTGTGAACTCCTGGTGGGTCTGTTTTCATGGTCCCTGGTGCCAGCGTGGAGCCCAAAATCTTACAGGAGCTCCATCTAGCCTGGGCCAAGAGCCCCAACAACTCGTCAGGGCTCGTCAGTCCCTGTCCCCAGGTCACAGCCGGTAGAGCAGCTTTGAGTGCCCAGGAGGGGCCAAGCTCACGTGATGTCATCAGCAATGACCATCTTCCTGAGGGGAGCCAGCTGGGCCAGCACATCCTGTGTCTTCTCAGAGCACAGGGGCCAAGACCAGGCCCCGAGCCTGGCTCAGCTTTGATCGAACTCGGGGGGGGGGGTGCGCAGATTTGTCCTAGGCCTAAGGGACACCTCTCACCAGGGCTGCACCCCAAATCAGGGTTGTGGGAGACCCTTCCGTCCCCAGACAGAGAGGGAGGGCAGCCTTCCTGTCGCAGAGGGCAGAGCCCGGAGACACTCCAACCAGGCCTGAGGACAGCTGTGCCTGCACAGTGCGTCCAAGGCCGGCAGGTCTCCCCGACTGTGTGTGAAACGGTTCTTCAGCATCGTTTCTGTGTTTGTATTAGGGAACACGGGTTGACCAAAAAGTCTGTTTAGTTTTTTCCATAAAATAAAAGACACTTTTCCATTTTCGCCATTAACTTTATTGATTTGGATATGCCGGCTCTCTCCCACTATTGGCTTCTGGTGGGGAGAGGCCAGAGGTGCTGCTCAACACCTTCCAGTGCATAGGACAGCCCCACGGCAGAGAATTATTTGGCCAGAATGTCAGTAGTACAAGAAACTTTGCAAACCACTTCTGACACATTCGATCAGTCACAGCACCTTCTCCATACACTGCACAAATCTTTTTCTGCATTTCAGTTGTGTTTTTACCTTTCTTGAAATAATAAAGCATAAGATGCCAAAATATTGCATATTTTCTTCCATCTTCAATATTAAAATGGCTGCACCAAAATTCCCCACTTTTGATAAGCTTTTTCTAATGCATGCTGATGTGACAGCTGTCACAACACAATCTAACACAACTGTCTCACGTGAAGTTAAAGACAACTAAGCACTCCTTGAGCCATCATCGCATGGAAAAAAACAAATGAACGTTTTGGCCAGCCCAGTATTTCAAATAGGGACGACTAACACAGCAAACTGACTTCATCACATAAGTCACTTAGCGTTGGGTTTTGTTATTTGCAGGGAAAATCACTCCAATACACACCCACATTGTATGAACAAGTCACCTGAAGCCCAAAGGGGTGGGTGCTTGAGGCTCATGAGGCGCTCCCTGCACCCCACTTGCCTTGGCCTCTCTGTGTGTAGTTGTTGGGGCAGGGAAAGTGGTTCCTTGTCCATCCTGCTGGGGACCCAGCAGTGGGGAGCGAACAGCATGGGGGTTGGAGCTTGCCCTAGACCACGGGAGTCTGCCCAGAGCAGGGCATTAGGCTCATTTTACAGGTGAGGAAACCAAGGACCAGAGGGAGCCTGCAAGAGGCTGGTGAATGGGGCGGGGTTTCCGACTGGCAGGAGGTGAGGCCTGAGGCAGGAACCTGGGGGTGGGGGGCAAGGCCTGTGGAGGTAAATAATGTCTCAGACTGGAAGGCGCAGGATCCGGGAAGGGCTGAGAAGCGGCGTGTGGGAGGGGCCAGGTGAGGCTGCAGGGAGAAGCCTGGGAGTGTGGGGGTGCTGCTGAGCCCCAAAATGGCTTGAACCGGAACCCCAGCCCCAGTCCGCATCTGTGAAATGGGGAAGGAGACTGGGTCGTCGTGAGAACGGCAGGGGACGGGCGTGTGAGGGAGAGCCCAGCACGGTGCCCACACCTGGCAGGTGTCCAGTTGGAGGTCGCTGTCACTGCTGTGGCTGCCATGGCATCCTCAGCCCCCTTGCCCTGTGTTGGGCCCCCCACCCCTCCCGTGCCTGGCCCACGTGGTCATCCTCCCCCCACCCCACCGGGACTGCCCCACTGTCCTCTAGCCACTCAGACTGGGGAAATCATTTCCTGCAATCCCTGTTCTCCTGTCACCCCACTGCACTGGCTGATATTATAACGGAACTACGGCCGGTGTTTAGTAGGCACCTACTGTATGCCACGCACTGCAATGAGACTTCGGCCAGCTACAGGGACCATGAGGGACGGAGAAGGGAGACCCCTCCTCACCCACAGCCCATTCGCTCAGGGACGGAGGAGGGGGCTGGGCCCACCTGCCCAGCTCCAGCACGTTGTGCGTGGCCTCAGACAAGGGACACACAGCAGCAGGGGCTCCTGGGGCCCCTCCCGCCGGCTCCCTCCACCCTCAGGCTCTCTCCGACTCTGCTGCTAAGACGAGGACTCGCCTTGCGTGCCTCCTGCCCCTTGGAGCCCTCATTTCCACCGTTTCCGTTAATGCACACACATATTTTTAACATCCTCCGATGCCCTCAATTCTCCTCATTTTCATCCTCATTTTAATCACCCCCTGGGACTAGGGACCTAATTTTAGCGAAGGTCAGATACAGTTTTGGGGGGGCCGCCCCCCTTCTGAACACAGATGCTTCAGGCTGTTTCTGCCCCTGCCCAGTGGCAGGGGGGCTGGGCTCAGGGCAGGGGGCCTGATGGGGGACCCTATACCTGGTGAGAACTTACTCAGCTGACCCCCACGGAGCCCTGGCTGGTGAACGCTGGCCTACGTGTCCTTCAGAAAGGCCCAGGGCTGTGAGAGGGTTCAGCCTTCGGCCTCGTGGTCGGGAAACCCAGGCACAGAGAGGGGCCTGGGTAAGAGGCCAGGACTCAGCTAAAGTCTGCCCCGAGCCCCAGATTCAGTGCCAAGAAGAACGGCAGTGGGGCCACTCCCCATACACGCAGCACGCGTGACACCCACCCCAGGCTCCCCAGCAAACCAACACCCCCTCTAATAATTGGGAAACGCAGGGAGCACCTTCACCTTCTGCAGGCGGAGGCTGGCCCGAGCTGGGCCGGAGACCAACGGCGATGATTGCCGCAGCACAGGCCTGGGTCCAACCCTCGTCGGTGGCACTGCGTGTGAACCCGGGTGTTTGTTAGAAACACGAGGCGGAGTCAGACGTGCCCTTGGCTGACCTGCTTTTCAAGATCCTTGTGCCCAAAGGAGAGGCCACCTGCTTTTTTCAAGTGGCTGATTGGGCTTGAATGTGGACTTGCTCACCGACAACCTAGCCCCCCACCCAGTCCCCTCTGAGAGCCCCACCCCCCAGGGTGGCCCTGAGGGCAAACAGCTCACAGCCCGAAGCTCCAGACTCCCGAGCCCCAGGGCTCTCCTCACCCTCACCCCAGCCTGTTCCGGTACACCCCTGGGCAGCCTTCTGGGACCTGCCTTCCGTCCCCTGCGTGCTGCCAGCGCCACGGCTCACACCCAGCGCCAGCCGTGAGCAGGAGTAGGCCACGTTGGCAAACAGTCATCACTCTCCAAGGCCAGGACTCGGGAAGATCAAAACTGCAGCCAGCAGGCTGGGCTCTTCATTATCAGAGGTCTGTAAGGAGCAGGAGGCAGCTACTCCTGGGAAGCACTCAGGGACCAGGGGTCTTGGAGGCAAGACAAGGTGGAGCAGGGCCTTGAAGACAGCACCTGGAGACGGAGGGGCGGGGCCGGAGGGCAGGGCAAAGGGGTGGAGCTCCCTCAGGAAGCCAGGAGGGGACTGGCAGCCAGCCACTCCTCCCTCCATGTGCCACCCCAGACTTTTCTCAGACACTGCCTCTTCTAAACCATGGGCCATGAGGTGGGGAGGGCCTGGCCTGGGGAGCTTCTTCACTGCTCCTCAGGATCTAAGCCCTGTCACTTGGACACAGCAGGAGGGGGGTGCTCCGGGATAGCTCAAGGACAGGGACACACATTGGAAAATGGGCTTCCAGGAGGATGGTGGCCACAAAGCTTCAGCTTCTCCCCAGGCAGCTCCCCACCAGGGAGGGGGGCTCCACCCCTCCCTCTGCAGGCTCCCGGGGCACGCCCTCCTCTCAGCCCTGCTCCCCCCCACCCCCCAGGGACATGCCAACCCAGGGCCCCATGCACTTGATCAATCAGATCTTCTTGCAAAATCTCCACTCAGCTCTCTACTGCCTCGGCCAAGAGTTTTTAAATGTATGTGCAGTGTGCAGATGCGTGTGTGATGTCCATGTGTGATAGCAGCAGTTGCCCTTCCAGCTCCTTCCAGCTCCTTCCAGCAGGCACCCCCTGGCTGCGCGTGCACACAGGCTGAAGGGCTGCCCCCGGAGCTGAGGTGGCCAGCTTCATTTGACGGGAAGTTCAGGAGCCTGCTACAGACCCCCAGGCCTTGCCCCACCCCCTCCACATTTCTTGCCAGCGGGTACAGGTTCGGGGGCTGTCGGTGGGCGTGCATGGTCCTCAGCCAGGCCTGGCGCTGCCCAGGCCCCTGCAGCTGTCTGCCGGGCTGCAAATCCCCGTTGGCTGGTGGGTCACGGGGTACCCGGGAGGGAGGCTGCTCCTCAAGGGTGGGCTCTCTGCTCCTTTAGCCACTTGCCCCAAGAATGCGGGAACCCTCAGGGCAGGGAGTGCTGCTACTCACCCCTGTGCTTTCTACAGCACCCCCTCCCACCCAAGGGAGCCCCTCCCCTGGGCACACGCAGCGGTGGGGAGGAGGACACGATGGAAAATTCTGCCTGTGACTCTCCGTCCCTGGTAGTCTCTCCCAGCACTCCGGCCGCCTCCCCGGCTCAGCTGCCTAATTGCTCAGAGCTGCTGCGAGAGCCTTGGAGAGCTTCCAGGAGCTTCCTTTGCTATGTTTTCCCTTCCATTTGAGAAAGGATGAAGTCGGTGTGGCAAGTGCAGTCTGAACACCTAGGGGTGGGGTGGGGGGAAACCCTCCAGGAGCCCCCACGCCAGGGAGGCCGGCCTCTGAAGAGGCCCTGCTGCCCGGGCCGCCTGAGGGCCGCGGAGCTGCGCTGTGGGGGGCGGGGGGGGGGGTTAGGACTTTATGGGAGCTGACCAAAAAGTACAGCTCATTCTGGGGGCCCAGATGTCTCATCAGGCAGCTCCGCTGTCCAGCTAATCGTTCCCCAGTGGGGCGCCAGGCCCCAGGGCCTCGGTGGGGACTGTCACAAGAGCCAGTGCCCCTTCATGCCCTGCCTACTCCGGGTGCCTTATGGGTACAGAACACCAAGCCCTTTGACCTTCCTCGGCAAGGTGGGGGATGAGACGGCTCTGGCACCGGGCCCCTGAGGACGCCACAACACTGCGCCTCCCCCGGGCTCAGGGCCGATGAGGGAGCCTCAGAGAAATCCACACCAGTGAGGCAGCCCATGGAGGCAGGGCGCACGCACGGGCAGGGCCGCGGACAGACAGAGCACACTGCTCTTACTGCCCCTGCCCCAGGCACCCGGGAGGCATAGGGAGACCCGCCCAAGATGGAGGACCTTATGGATGGTTCTGCCGCCAGTTCTGGGAGACATTGGGTGAGTTACCACCCCCCTGAGCTCAGTTCTCCCCTGCGCAGAGACAAAGAGTGGAGTTGGGGACCTCCAACCCCCATGATGCCGTAGCTGCCGTCCTGTCTGTGGTCATGCAGAAGCAGGAGGCAGGGTTCGGGTTTTAGGAGGGTGGGGAGCAGGAATGGCCTGCCCTGTCTCAGCAGGCCTTCCGGCACATCCATGCATCCTGGTGTCCTCAGAAGGCGCCGGTGAAGGGCAGCCAGTGGGCAAGGGGCGTGTGGCTGTGGCCTGTCAACCCTGCCGTGCTCCGCAGGACAGTGCTCTGTGGCCGCAACTGCCCCGCCGTTTAGAAGCTGCTCAGGAGATGTTTTCCTTCTCAGGATGGGCCTCCTGTGTCTCCCAGACTCTGCAGCTGTGGGGAGGAGACAGGGGGCCCTAAAGACACTTCACCTTCCCGGTGCCCTCCCCACGGAGGGCCCCGGAGACAGGGATGCCTTCCCAGAGGTCCGTGTCCAGGGGCTGGGAGTCAAGTCAGCCAGGTCGGTTTCCTCCGAGCCAAGGTTCTGCCAAGGGCCCTTCAGCCGCTCCTGTGGCACAAGGTCAGTCCTGGGAGGAGCCCGGCCCAGGGGGCGGTCAGCAGAGGAGGCGCCTGGGTACACAGAGGAAGAGCAAGCATAACAATGTCAAGGTCAAGGGCCCAGCACAGGCGGTTGGAGGAGGGTCTGCCCATCTCTGCCCAACACTGGATAGGAGACCTCGGGCAAGGAAACCCTGTGGGCTGAAAAACAGGAGGAGAGCCAAATCTACTGCAGGGGAGACAAGCAGCCTGGTGGCCTGGGGCCGCACACAGGAAGAGCGGAGTAGACACTCTTACTGTGTCACTGGGGCGGGAGGACAGAGAGCCCAGGAGGGCTGCAAGCTGGCCCCCACATATTCCCTCTGGACAGCTCTTCCTCAAACAGGTGGCAAGGGTGGGGAGCTTGGGGTGGGGTCACAGGGCTGCTGTGGGCGGGTGGGGCTGCTGGCCCATGCAGAGCCCCTTCCGTTGAGAAGGCTGGGCGGCACTCCATGCCCAGGCAGCGGCAGCCCAGCCACCCAGCTCCCCCCTGCGTGGTACCCAGGGACAGGGACAGCCACAGGAAAGCACGTGGCAGCAGCCTGGGTGTCTTCACAGATCCGTGCACAATGCCAACAGGGATAGCACCCTCCGACCCACCTCCATGGCCACTGCCACAGCCACCTGCCACCTTAGAAAAGAGGAAGGTGAAGGGGACAGAATGGACCTGCTCTTACATCAGCCATGGCACCCCGACGCCCTGGCCCCGCCTCTCCCTCCACTGGCAGATAGCGATCTGCTCCAATGAGATTGTTCAGCCGCACAGGCCACGGTGGCTGGCAGCGTTATCTGCAAAGAGAACCGTCTGTGTATTTGGGGAATGAAACTAGAAAGCACTTGATTTGGTCAATGTCCCCCACCAGAGGCATTTGCAGAAACACCTGCAGCCGTGGAGGCCCAGCAACAAACAATGGCAAAGAAAGCTGAGGGCAAAGAAAGCGTGTAAATAATGGCTTTGTGCTTTTTCCAGCACACTCCTGGGGTCCGTCCCAGAGCCACACTCGACTCCCCGCGCCCATGGCACCCCTTCCCTGAGCTCAGCCAGGAGCGCGTGTGTGCCACGGGCCCCCTCTCACGGCTGTGGACGTTATTCTCTGGATTGGGGACCCACCTTCCACGACGGATGGGGTCCCGGGCTCCATTACACCCCCAGCAGCCTTGGGCTTCAACTGGAGGGGCTCCCGTCCCCTTTCCCCGGTGTCCCCAGATCTAGAACTCCCGTCTGATGGCCCATGGATGCAATGGGACCATGAGTTAGTCAGACAGGGCTGCAAAGAAGGGGGTGGAGTGCCTGGTGATGTCTGGCTGGCCAGGTTGGGGTGTGAGGGGTCCCCAGGGGTGAGGTACGGGGCAGAGCAGGGCCAGATGGGCCATATCACTATCTTTGGACAGAGCTGTCCCTGGTGAAGGCCCATTAGGGGAGGGTCCCACGCTCACCGAGCCAGGGAACCTGCTCCAGGGCGAGGCTTCGGTTCCGACTCTCCCCTGACTCTCTTTCACGTGGTCGCACTCTTGCTGAAGGCCGGGCTTCCCCGGACGCCTGTGGGGGCTCAGCTCCCCGAGCCCACTCGCAGGCTCCTGTCCCGAGTCCCACTTCCCCACAGCACAGAGCGCCTTCTTGCCTCCCCCACCCCCTCACCTCTCACATCCTTGTTCAGTCTGGGCCCCTCCCTGCCATGTCAGGGCCCACCGGGCAGGCACCCAGGCCTGGCACTTTCTAGGACCCCGAGACACTCATCAGGGGCCCCTGTAGTGCTCTGGACAATGACACCCCATCAGCACCCCTTGGCCTCAGGCTTGACTCTACTCCCCAACTCTGGCAGCCTCACCATCTCCCCCCACACACACCTTGACCCTGAAGCTCCCGCTGCCCTTTGCCCTTGCAGCTTCCGAGGCTGAGTACGGTCATCTGTGTCTAGCACGCCACCGTTTGCAAAGCCCTGCCCGGATGATCCACCTTGGATCTCCCCACAAGGGTGGCATTATGACCCCTTGTGGACAGATGGCGCCTCTAGGCTCCAGAGGTCCCCGACTCCACTCCAGGGCCCTGACAGCTGCCCCTCACAGCTCTGGTGGCCGCCTGTCCAGCACTGGGCTGCCCCGACCAGCTTCCTGTGCCCGCCTGCCTTCCAGAGCCCACGGCGCACACACAGGCTGCTCTGTCAGAGACTGAAGGAGGCTCTCGTGACCTTGAGTGCCCCCTCTCGGCCTGGGACCTTCCCAGCTTCTTCACGGGCTCCCCTGTGCCCTGGCCGTCCCTCTGGCCAACAAGAGGGTCAGGACTAAGGAGAGGGGTGTCTCGTCTGGGATTTTAGACGGGGCCCAGAGGCCTCGGTGAAGCTGCCTTGTGACTGTCACAGCCGACTGTGACTGTCACAGCCTTGTGGATGCGCCCGACGTCTCAGTATCCACCCTGAGCTGCAGTATTTGGGAGTGACAGGTTTCCTGCTGAACGGGGCACCAAGTTCACGGGCAATGACCCCATGCAGAACAGAGGAGGATGGCAAGCATCGGCATCAGAGGGCAACTCGTGGGGTGGGTCACCCGTGCTGTTCTGAGGGACAGCGGTGTGGCCCCCAGATGGCCGTGACATAAGCAGTTGGCAGGGGCCCGAGGTGACCCCATCAGCAGCCCCAGTCCTGTCCTTGAGGGATCCCAGGGGTGGGAGGTAGCCATGGTGGTCGGCCTTGGCACTGGCATGGGTGTAGCTCTCCTGGGGGCGAACCAAGGGGCAGGAGTGCCTGCTGGTGCCCGGGCCTCAGTTTCCCCAGCAAGGTCTCCCGACTCGATCAGGTCATTTCAAAGAGAGCTTTGCGGCTGTGCCAGTGAGAAGGGTGGAAGTGCCCCCAAACGGCAGTCTCCGGGATCGCCCCCCAGCCCTCCAGCCCTACCTCAAGCTCCCCACTGAACCCCTCCTCCTCACTTCCTGGGCACGCTTCCCCTGGGGGCCTGGAATGGAGCCTGAGACAGGGACCGCAGCGGCCACAGCTCAGAAGCAGCACGGAGTCTGGAGGGGCCCTGCTTCCCAGGTCTGGGCTACTGGGCACCTCCCCGCTTTCTGAAGGCATCTGATACTTGGGGTTCCAGACTAAGCAGCCTGCAGGGCAAAGTGGGAGGGGCCTTCTGGTCTCCCACCTGAGCCCTGATCCACACCCAGGGCAGAGGCTCAGGCACGGCAGGACTCGCCCAAGGTCACCAGTCAGGTTAACACACAGCTGTGTTGGTGTTTCCCCAGAAAGGCTGCTGGCCACCCCCCACCCCAGGGCAGAGTCTCCAGGTGCTTTCCATTGATCAGCAGATAAAGAGCCGGTTACCGGCAAGTCCTGGGGAAACACCTGCTTGGAATCTGGACTCGGAGTCTGGTCTGCGCACCAACCAGCTCTCCTCAGTCAAGGAGGAGCGGCCTCTGCCCGCTCCCCAGACGGACCAGCCCTGCTCTGGGCGGCTGCCCGTCCCTCTGTCTACTGGCAGTGAACGTCTCAGAAGAGGAGGGGCCAGTCTCGCCTCTCAGCCTGGGCTGTGCATGAAAAGCTCTGGGAATTAAACGCACCAGCGCAGCCCTGGCTGGTGGCTCCGCTGGTTGGAGCATCGTCCCTTGGACCAAAAGGTTGCGTGTTCGGTTCCCCATCGGGGTACATACCAGGGTTGCAGCTACAAGAAGGCAACCGATTGCTGTTCCCCTCTCTCTCTCTCTCCAATCTATAAGTGTGACCTCAGGTAAAAATAATAAATAAACAACAAAATACAATTCCTGGGAACTAAAAGCACCAATGCACAGGCCCCAGGCCCAGGTGGCTGACGGGAAAGGCCTCAGGCGGCTCCAACCCAGGGAGCTAAGCCAGGAGGACCCAGGGCTCCGGAGCCCCGTGACTCCCCCTGGAGCAGAATGTCCAGTGTGCAGAGCTCCCCACTTTTCGTGGTGGGGACATCCCCCCAGCAGCTCACAGAATCCCTCCAGGGTCACTCGGGGCTCCTGCCCTGCTGGGGCACGTCTGGGGTGACCTCTCCCTGTCAGCAGGACCGCACAAGAAGGGAAGCTCACAGGTGGTCAACACACAAAGTCACAAACACAACATCTGGAAATGGAGACAGAAGTAAAGCTCCCTGGCAGTGGACGAGGAGGGGACAAGCCCCAGGACCGGGTCCTGCAGGGTGAGCACCGCAGTGCTCGGCTGGCTGAAAAGCAGGCGGGAGGGCTGGCTCAGCCAGTGACCGGCAGGGGGTAACTCTGAGGGCCGATGGGTGGGGACGGTCGGGGCCCGTCCAGAAGGCACATCTCAGCATGAGTCTCAGGAGACAGAACAGCTGCGTTCTGGAAGGTACCAGATGCCTCCGGACGCTCCGGCCAGCGGAGGTCACTGGAGCAAATCCCAGGCCCCAGGCCCCGGGCCTCCGGCTCCCTGTCATCCCCCCAACTCAGGCTGGCAGCTTTTGATGAGCTTGGGGTTCCCACCTCTAAAGCTGGTGGCCTTGACTGCATTCCACAGCTGGGAGGGGGCAACAGGAGCTGAGGGGAGGGGACAGCACCGGCAGACGCCTTTTCCAGAGGCAGCCAGGATGCCTGCGGCAAAGGGAGACTGGTGTCTGCATCTCCCTAAAGCTGAGTGGGTCCAGCGTGGACCTCTGGCCCCTGTGCCGAGGTGCGCGACTGCATCCGTTCCTCCACAGTCAAGGGGAGAGCGGACGGCAGGGCCGTGTCTGGGCCCACGCCCTCGCTTGGTACCGTGGGAAGGTGGCGGCTCTCACCCTGTCTGGCTAGGAGAGTGTGGGAACTCCAGGATCTAGAAAAGACGGATGCGGTTCACCTTCCTCGCTCACAGACAGGAGGATGGGGGGACGGGCAGGGAGAGGGAGCCGCGTGTCCAAAGTCACACAGAGACCTCCTCACAGCCGGGAACTGGGGTTCAAGAACGCGGAGCCCCCTCTGGGCTCCGGCTCCTCCAGATCCAGGAGGCCCTGGGTGCCGTCCACAGGCTGCCGTTCCTTCAAATCGTACAAATGCATTCTCTTCGCGCTCTGGGAGGCGGGAGTCTGGGACGGCCGACAGGGGAGGGCCCATCTCCTCGCCTTTCCTAGCGCCCAGCGTTTGCCCAGACGCTTGGTTTTCCCCCCCGAAAATCATCACTCTGACCTCTGCTTCTGTCCTCACACCTCTTCCTCCAGCCACCCCTTGACCTTCATGGGTTGGGGATGTGTAGGGGTGACCTGCCACGCCCTGGCCATCCTTGCACAGGATGGAGACCCCTGAGCTGTGCATGCCCACCAGCAGCGACTAAACAGAACTGGGTCATCAGGAGGGGGTTCCAGCCATCAAGAACTGGGCTGGGGACAAGGGAGGGTCGGCCTAGGGACAAAGCAACAGCTAGCAACCGCAGGAGCAGGTGAGGGGCAGGTGAGGGGGGCCGGAGAGATGGTCCCAATTCCTGGAGACCAGGACTAGACACGTCTTCGGAAAAGCCGGCCCGTCCAGATTACACCACGTTCAAACACTCGCACTTCAAGACCAGCAAGATGGACTTTTAAAAAACTCTGTTAATGTAGCACTGAGACAGGAAGAGACCAGAACCCAACGAGATCACACTGGACAGGCCCCCGTGGCAGCTCCGGAGGTGACGGACGCTTCCAAGTGTTCTCCCAACAGCTCCCTGATCCAGGGCGTTACGCGCCATCTGAGGGCAGACGCCGTTGCTGTGTGCAGGGCACAGAGCTGGCCCCTGGGGAGGGTGAGGAAAAGGTTCACAGAAGGGATGGGGGGAGAAAAGGAGGAGGACGGAGGGGCTGAGGGCCCTCCACCAGGGCCCCCACATCGCCCTGTGGCACGCTGCTCCTCGGCCGGCCGCACCCAGGTCCCGAGAGGCTGGGCCTGGTCCCAGCTGTCTTCAAAGCCTGGTGCAGCCCCCCTCGGGCGGAGCTCCCCTTCCTCCCTCGGACCCCTGGGCTCTGACTGGCATCCCTAGGCCAACTTCCTGACTCGCCATCTGGCCCGTGAGGGATGGTGACCGAGCTGCCCCCTAGGGTGCTGTGTTGGCCCCTGGAACCTGTGGGGATGGATGAACTCCTGAGCAAAGGGCCGGGGTGCAGCCACAGCCCTGCGTGGTGACCCTGAGGGGGCTCCCATGGGGGAGCTGGGGCCTGGAACCACCTCCTGGCTGCAGGACCTCAGTGTGTCCCTCACCACTTCACAAGCTCCTTCAAAGAGAACTGCTGCTGATCTCGGCCCCCTGTCCCCGGGGCAGCACAGGGTTAGACCTCTGTCGGCCCCGGCCACCTGGGGCCGCATGGTGCAAAGCTGTACGGAGAGGTCAGCTCAGACCCCTTTCACCAGGGCGGGGACTCCGTCCCCCTGCCAAGTGCCCTGCACCGCGGTGCATTCGCCCGAGGTGCAAACCATCCCGGAGGGCAGTCCTCCTTCCTGCCGGACCATCCCGGCAGGGCTGCCTGCTCAACGACCATCCGAACACCTGGGTCCTTCCTGAGGTCATGCCCTCTCCTCCCCCGAAAGCGTCCTGGGCAGCGGGTCACGCTGAGCTTACCAAGCGTGTTCATTTCCCAGCGCTGCCCCGACAAAGTCCCACAAACAGATGGCTTCCAACAACCAAGATGCATCGTCTCCATTCTGGAAGACAGAAATCCAAAATCGAGGGAAGAGCAGGGCAGGCCATCTCCCCACGGCCACTGGAGCTACAACTAAGGGGTGGGGGTGGGGGGTTGCTGGCCAAAGCCTTCCCCTCCCCAGCCAGGCCTCCCCCAGGCATGTCAGACCGAGCAAAGCCGCCTTCAGTAACTGCTCCTCCACTTGATTAGGGTTTTTCTATGAAACAGAACATTTAATTAAAAGACCTGAAGATAAATGATCGCCAAGCACTAATGACGAAATTTAAGAGAGCAACCCATAATTTAGAACAGGTTTAAAGAAGTTAAAATACCTAGTGTATTTTTAGTGGGAAGGCTTTGGTTGCTAACAACAGAAACCCAGCTCCATCTACTTGAAACAGAAAAGGGAGTTGATTGGCTCCTCCTGCCGAGGAGCCCAGGAGGGACGTGGGACCAGGGACGTGGGACTCAGACACAGCTGGGCCGGGGGCTCGGATGAGGGACGCCCTCAGGTTGTCTCTCTCCGTCAGCTGCTCTGCAGGCCGCTGCTCTCATTCTTCTTTGTTAAAGACTCTATTTATTTTATTTTTAGAGAGGGGAAGGGAGGGAGAGAGGGAGAGAAACATCAATGTGTGGTTGCCTCTCACTCGTCCCCCACTGGGAACCTGGCCTGGGCTGCAGGCATGTGCTCCAGCCCTGTCGCTGGAATCGAACCAGCGACCCTTTGGTTCGCAGGCCAGCGCTCAGCCCGCTGAGCCACACCAGCCAGGGCTGCTCTCATTCTTCTTGATGGCAAGGCATCCCTTGGCCCCACCAGCCCTCCGCTCACCTCATCCACCCCAGGGAGAAGCATGCCCATCCCCACTCGCCCCAGCCGAGGGGGCAGCTCTCCAGCCTGGGTCCATCCCGTCCTGACCCAGGGAATGGGGACTCTGGTTGGCCAGGCCTGGCTCCCTGTCCACCTCTGGACCAGCTCAGGGTGAGGGACGTGGGGTCCACTCTGAGCCAAGTGTAAGGATGGGGTGGGGGGTCCCCATGGGAGAGAGGGCTCTGATGAGATCAAGCTGGGAAACCCCTTTCCTGGGCCCTAGACCCAGCAGCCTTGGGTGGCTCTCCCCAGCGGCTCACCAAGCTCTGTCACGCTCAGCCGCGTGCCTGGAGCCGAAGGAGCCCGCGAGGTGACGCCAGGTCCCCGGGTCTGAGCAAATGAGCTCATCAGCGCTGCTGACCCCAGCCCAGCAGCCAGTCACCCTCAGGGGCGAGTGCCTGTTAGCATGCTTCATCCAGCCTGTCCCCAGGACCCTCAATCAGCGCACCCCCCTCGGCCTGTCCCCGATGCTGCTTCTACTGAAACCCGCTTGATTGCCTCTCAGAAGGAGCCACTCGCTCCCAGCCCTTTCTAACGAATGACGACCCATCGCCGCCAGCATCCCAGGCCCCCATCCCCATTTCCCGGTGCTCAGGAGGTGACTCACCACCTCTAAATTTGTCCAGAGGGAGAGGCACACTGAGTCCCAGGGCCCCATAACCATGCCAACCCCGACCCTTTGTCCGATGCACAGGGCCCTTCACGTTAGCACCCTTCTGTCCCGGCCACGTATCGCTAGTCGGGCTCCTCAGGCCTGTGAGCCAGGCAGGGAGGTCTGTCACCCCGTGTCATGGAGGACAACAGGCAGGGCCGAGCCACACCACGGTGGGGTGGGCTCTGCCCTGGAGTCAGCCGCATCGGGTGGAGTGTCGTCTGTACCGCTCATCAATGAGGTGACGCATTTCTTGACCTCCTCTGAGCCGTGCCTGGAAAGTAAGGGTGATTCTTGCCCCCTCGGGCCGACTGTAAAGACGAAATGAGGCATCAACTGGGAACGTGCAGCATGAACTGGGAGGGGCTGTGCACCTCGAAGGAACCTTCACCATCATCATCATCATCATCATCATCCTGAGGAACGGTCTCAGCTGGGACGGAGACCTCAGGGGACAGCCAGCCCCTGTGCTGACCAGCGGCTCAGGAGATAGCTCAGCTCCTGCAAGGGAGCGAGAGGCCTGAGCCGAGCCCCTGACCGGGAGGCTCCCGGCGGGCCCAGCTGCTCAGAGTTCAAGGCAGCGAGCGCTCGGGCATGTCCCAGGGAGGGCAGAGTGAGGGCATGACTGGATGTGACCGGCACCGGCTGACTGAGTGCCTTCCTCTCCTCGGGGCCCCAAGTTACTAGCGCTACTGATGGGGTTCAGCGGGGGGCGCTGATGGGAAAGGCGAAGCTCCGCCACAGGGACCCGGCTGGCCTGAAGGCAGACGGTGCCTGCTGGAGGCCACTGCCTGCGCCCTCTGTCCCCAGTGCACCCACCATCTGCACTCTCAGGGCACCCAGAGGGGCTGCATCCTGGGGTCCCACCAAGAGCAGGTATGGGACAAGGTGTGAATGACCTGGCCCGTCCTCACCACGGGTATTTACTTGGCACCGACCCTGTTGTGCCCCCCACCACCCTGCCCCCCGACACCCACCCTCCCACTCTCTCTCCGTGACTTGGGTGCCTCCAGGACCTCATGTGAGTGGAAGCTGCAGTGTCTGTCCCTTTGTGGCTGGCCTGTTGCGCTGACAGTGTCCCCCAGGCCCACCCACGTTGCAGTGTGTGCCGGGATGTCCCTCATTTTAGAGCTGAACGCTGTTTCATCGCCTCTAACGCATGTTGTCACCCATTCACTCTCTGGTGGGCCCTCTGGTTGCTTTGGCGACGGTGAATAACACTGCTGTGAGCGCCAGTGCCCAAACGTCCTCCACGGTCCCGCTGGCAGCCCTCTCCGGTGCTCGCTCAGACGCGGAGGGCCGGCCATGCGGCAGCGGAATTTAACTCCCTGCATCCCCACCTGCCCGCGGCTCCGGCTTCTCCCCAGCCCGCCCCACACTTGTCGCTCTCCCTTGTGGTGACAGCTGCCCTGGAGGGTGGGGGGTGGCACTTCACTGCGGCTGCGCTGCTGCGTTTTGAAGACCCGCTTACACGCCTGTCTTCTGTTGGCCCACATCCCGGGAACCAGAGCCCTCCGTACCCAGCAGGGCAGCTGCCACAGCGCAGAGCCGGACGCATGCAGGGGTGACCGTCGATCCAGCCTGCATTCACTCCGCCTGCCACCCCCTCTTCCCAACCTCCCACCCCAGGCGACGCTTCTTCCACCTCTCCCCACCGCCACCTTTCCAGAAGGACGGCCTGACCTTCTCCCGGCTTGTGCAAGCCACAATTTGCTCTTCAAATTGCCAAACTGTTTACCAACAGCCAAACCTCCTTCACACCCTGCTGATCTGCAAACCCAGTCCTTGCTCCAAGCCCCACCGCACCCCAAGGTCAGCAAAGGCCTGCTAGGACACCTGCGCCACAGCTGAGAGGTGTCACTCTCCCCCAAAGGCACCAAGAGCCTGCCTCCCTGCTGGGGGGCGGGGGCTGTGCCCACTCACCCAGAAGAGGGTGGGCTCCCGCCAGGGCAGCACAGGGCTCCCTCTGAAGGAACCCACAGCTCAGCCCACGGTGCCAAGTCCATCCAGCGGCCGGAGGCAAGGCCCCAGACTGCAGGCTAGACGCCCAGGGCCACCCTTCCGTCAGGACAGCTTCTCCCACACAGCCAGGTCCTGTCCCCTCGCTATGACCAGAGGCAACCTGGAGTGGCAGGCGACCCTGGGTGCAGCCTCAAGGGCCAGGCTCTGCCAGGGGTGGGTGCCGCTCTTGTAGGGCCACTCGGACACTGGCATGGGTGTCACTGGGTTGACCCAGGTGCTCGAAGGCACGGGGTGTGGGAAAGTGAGTGGCAGATGGTCCCCGGTCTGCGAGCTCCCAGTCTGACAGGGAGGCAGACACCAACTGAGGGTCACAGTAAAGGGTATTTGGTGTCTGATGGGACAAGAGAACAGAGGGGGACAGGGAGGGCCTCGCCCCAGCCTGGAGTCCCAGGGGCCTTCCCAGGGGTGGTCTTGGAAGGAAGTAAAGGCAAAGCAGCCGGTGGCCCAGTCAAAAGAGGGGCAGGATGGCGAGGACTCAGGCTGGTCCGGGCAGGCATTTGATGAGCGCCCTTCCCACCCAGCCCGTGTCCAGCCGAGGCTCAGAGAGACGTGGAGACGGCCAGGCCACCAGCCTGAGGCTGCAGAGCATAAGACAGGCTAGGACTCCGGGAAGCTGCCCCAGCGCCATGAGGACGGAGTGGAAGGGACTGGCACTGAGTTGTGGGAAGATCTCATCTTCCCGGAGAGGGGGCTGGGGGGTCACAGGCCAGATTGGTGGCCGCATCTGGGCTCTCTCTGGCACGCCGGGCTCCCTGGGTGTCCTGGGACTCAAAGCAGACAGGCCTAGTCACCCCTGGTTCCAGTGGCCATGGACACCCTGTCCAGGGCGCTCTGTTTGCCTGCAGAATCACAGGCCTGGAGATCCCAGAACTTCCCTTTCATCTGCATGTCTACCCCTGGCAAGGGCCCCTGCTGGGCAGTCCCCACCGCAGGAGTCCGGCTTCAAAGAGCAGTGAGTAGGAGAGGAGGGGCAGCCTCCACACCCAGTCAGGGGAGCGAAGAATGCAGTGATTCATTGTCACCCCAACACGGGCTGGGCTGCCATCAATAATGGAGCAGATTCGGACGTGGTGACTCAGTGCGTCAAAATATAGAAAAGCCATTCAATACCGGGGACAAAATTAGAAGGAGAGGTTTCATTCCTTTGAATGAAGGAGACAGAATGGAGCCGAGGGCGGGAGGCAGAGGGAGAGCGAGAGCGAGAGAGCGAGCGAGCGCACGCCACACCTCCACCCGTACGTACCAGATGACAGCCGGCGTTTCCTGACAGCCCCACCAGGTGACCCCACGGGGCGACCATCCCAGTCCGCTGGGGCAGGAGGCAGCCTGCCAGGTCTGCCCCCGAGAAACCTCACAGCGACCAAGGCGTGCACTAGGTGAACCGCTGCTGCTCCAAGAAGGAAGGCGTTACAAGCCGGGGTGTCTCAGACCTGCGGTAACGCATTCTTTTCCTTGCAGGAATTTAAATAATTAAAATGTTTTCTATAAAAACACTCCTAATTGCATTCTAGTGCAAGTAAACTGATGGATCAGAACTTGCCAAAAAGCAAAAACACCTCACCAAAACAGACCCGTTTCTCACTTGCACTTTTCCAGCCACACGCAAGGGAACCGCTACGGCTTTGGGGCCTCCCGGTTGCAATTTTGCTCTAAGCAGACGTGCCCTCAAGGTCTCTGAGCAAAGGCCCCTCGAAGCAGCACCTCGCCCACGGTTCCGTGAGCCGCAGCCCTGCCCGGTGGCCCTGGTGGTCACGATCACCCGCTGTCTCAGTTGCTGCGTTGGGAGAGCACACCCTGGGGTCTGCGGGTGCAAATCCTCCGGTTTAGTGTTTCCTCTTCCAGGCTGTCTCCTTCTCCTTGGCCCCTTGCATTTCCATATAAATTTTGGAATGAACTTGTTTGTTTTCACACACACACACACCCAACCCCAGCACTGCCTTCTGGACCTGCTCACGTTGCTTTGTGACCTCTCGTCTGACACCAGCTGCAGCCATGTGTCAGTCGCTGGCCAGTCAAGAAACAGAAACCCCCCAACTGTTCCAAGCAGAGAGGAATCCAATGCAGGGAGCTGGTGACAAAAGCATGGGGAGGAACGGTGGCCAGGAGGGGAGCCGCCCAGATACAGGCTGGAGGCGCTCCGCAGAGGTAAGGAGGCCGTCAGCCCCCTGGGGTGGGCCCCGGGGCTCGCCCGAAGCTGCTACACCCAGCGGCCGCCCTCCTGGAGCACAGGGCTTAGCCCTCGGTCCACTGTCAGGGTTGAGTTGTGTTGCCGCTGCGTCAGCACGCTGAAACCCTAACTCCCAGCACCTGAGAAGACGACCTTGTCTGGAACTGGAGTCCCGGCAGGTGTGGGTGGTGCAGGTGAGGTCGCGGAGGAGTGGGGTGGCCCTGAGCCAGCCGAGGTGGGACCAGGCCTCAGGCAGCGGGGAGTGCGCAGCTTATAAACCCCCAGCCCCAGCAGTCCAGAAGAGAATAAAGAAGGCCAAGAGTGGCCCACTAAATGTCCACCCTGTGGGCATCCACCGGGTGTCACCTGTCCATCCGCCCCTGCGACAGACACCAGCTGGCCACCACACACTGTGCTGAGCACCCTCCGACGTGGCTCCTTGGGACCTCTGAGTGGACTTGGGGATTGATCCAGGAGCCAAGTTCCCCTCACACCTCTGTTCTCTAAGGCCGAGTCCAAGGTCCTTTGTGACCTGGTCAGTCCCTGCTTCTCCCTGGCCTCATCTACTCCCATGCTCAGCTCCAGCCTCCCAGGCTGCCTCCCTGTCTCTCAGACAGGCCCAGCTCCTTCCGGCCTCAGGGCCTTTGCACTCGCTGTTCCTCTGCTCAGACCATGGTTCCCCATTTTCCGCTGAAGGTCCCACCTCCCTCTGCCACCTTACCCAGCCCTGCGGCCCCCTCCTCCCTCCCTCTCCCCCTGTCCTGCCTGTTTTCTTCATAGTGCCCTTCAATAGGTAAAGTGATAAGAGAGTGTCTTTGATTTTGACCCTAGGACAGTGGGTGGCAGAACCCTGCCTGACTGGTTCAACTGTATGTCCTCAGAGCTCACAGCAGGCCCTGGTGCATGCAACAGCCGCTCAATAAACATCTGTTGAATGAATAAATGTGGTGACTTGCCCAGACCGTGATGCGGGGCAGGTTCTCCGGGGCATGGACTGAAGGGGAAAGCCAGCTCCAAGCAGGCCTGGCCTGAGGGGTCAGCAGGCTGCCCAGGGCATGCCAGCTAACCTCTCGCACCCAGTCTCTGATCTCCTGCCCAAAGCAGCTCTCCTCACAGCTCTGCCCTCCCTCCCAGGGGGCAGATGGATGGGGGGTGGGGCGACAGGGGTGGGGGTGGAGAGATGAGGTTGGTGACCAGGCAGGAGACAAGACCGACCTGGATGGCAGGATACAGTGCTGGGGGAGAAGAGGTCTCAGGCTGGAGGGGTGTTGAGTTCAAGTGCACCGGCTTTGGGCATCGTTGGATGGGGGTGGGTGCAGAGGCACCAGGAGGGTGTCCGGGTTTCTGGCTCCGCACCGAGTGGCGAGATCCTGAGATGGGGACGCAGAGGGACGAGCAGCTGGGGGAGAGTCTCAGGGGCCTGGAGACAGAGACACCCGGCGGACAGTGGGCTTCTTGTCACTAACCCTATCACCTGGCACGGGATTGCCACAACGGCCTCAGACGCTCCCAGTCCATCCCGCGTACCTGCACACGTCACCGCTGGGCAGAATCGGGTGTGGGGGGGGGGGATGACAGCTGGTGCGGGGGACCATGTGCCCGCCATGCTGGTCCAGCTGAGCCTCTACGGGCCTCTGCTCCTCTCTCGCCATCGCTGCAGGGGGTGTGCCCCCCTTGGGCAGCACTGACACCCCTGGCCTGCCAGTGCCCACCGTCACCTGCACGCACCGGGCCACTCCAGCCTCGCCGGAGCTGGGGGGCAGGGACAGTGCTTCGTGTCCCACAGATGGGCAGGTGGAGGCTCAGGCCGCACACGGACTTTGCCCCAAGACCCCAGGAGTCGGCGGCCCCTTGGAGACGTGTCTGCACCCCACCCAGGCAGACTTTCTCCAGGACGGGCGGGGCCTGAGGCTAGCCCCGGCCATGTCCGTCTAGGGAGCTCGGGCTGCAGCCCCCTGGGCTGGAACCCCAGGGGACTTGCCACTGTACCTCTCTCTCCTCTTGTCCTTTCAAAGATGACTCGTAAGATGGCAGGAGGCGTTTTGGAGGGAAAGACGATGGGACTGAAAGATTCGAGCCCCTCCAGATTCCGCGATGGCTGCAATGTGTTTAGGTGTCGCTTCGAGCGTTAGAATGGACCGAGGCTTCACAGGATTTATCTGAACCTGTGAAAGGCCTCTTTGTTTCACACTCCAGCCCAGGACCAGCCGTGATCTAAATGTCAAGGGACATCACAACTAGGGCCACTTCCCCGCTAATTCTCCCGCGGGTCTCCCTTCCCGGTCCGCTCGACAGCTCTGGTTTTGCTGCTGCGGTCTCGTGTGCGCTCTGATGGAACCCAGCCCTGTCCCTGGGTGGGGGAGGGGGAGGCACTTCTTCTCGACTGGCACCAGCTTTGCTGGGAAGCCCCGAAGCCCCGAAGCCCAGGGTCCGTTGTTGCCACAGCAGGACAGCCTGGTTAGGGTGTGTGACTTGTGTAACGGGATCTTGGGGTGGGAAGATCACGGGGGCTGGTTGTGTCACAACTCCCAAGAGCCTGCACAGTCCCCTGGTGCGTAGTAGGCCCTCCCTCGGTGACGTCTGCCGAGGCTGTGTCCTGAGAAGAGCCTGCAACGAGGGCAGCAGTGGAACGGAGGGCCAGGAGGGGTGTTGAGGCCCTGGGCATGCAGCCCTGTGGGAGGCTGGTACCCTCCCCAGGCCGACAGGAGAAAGAAGCCCCGGTCCCGACGGAAGCCGAGGCGGGGAGGAACACGGAAAGTTCCAGCCCCTCTCTCCTTTTGCACCTCGGGCCAGGGCTTCCCACCTGCCGAACCCAGGGCGTGCGGGGGGACAGGTGAGTCACTGACAAGCCCACGGAGGCCGGCCCCCGGGACCCACAGGGAGCAGAGCGGGAGGGCTGGCAGAAGCCCTGAGTGAGCCCGCCCCCCCGGGAGTGCTGGCTTGTCATCACCTGGCTCTTCCGCAGGAGGGAGGTCTCTTCTCTTCCCAGCCGCTCATGGGTCTGGGGGCCCTCGGAGCCCAGAGGGGGCCGGGCAGGTCTGTGCAGGAGAGGCAGCGTGTTGCAGGGGCAGGAGGGCAGAGGCCAAGAGGCCCATTCCACCTTCCCCCAGGAGGAGGAGGAGGAGGAGGAGGAGGAGGAGGAGGAGGACAATGCCTGCCACCTGTCGGTGGGAGGGGACACTGAGTCGCTGAGTCCTGAGTCCGCAGCTGAGTGGGGACGAAGGCCCAGAGCATCAGCTGCGAGGCTGGGCTTCCGAGGTCCAAATGCACCACCTCCAGGCACCCCTGCCCCCCCCGGGACTGGCCCCAGGCAGGCAGCGGCACCCTCTTGGGCTTCCCCTGCTGGGAAGGTGAAAAGGGGGTCCCTCCTAGATACCCAGACAGAAAACAGGGACCCAGGAGGCCAGCCCCAGGGGCCAGTGGTGGGTCTCTCTGCCTCTCAGGCCTGGGCTTCCAGGCTGGAGGGTGAGGCTACGAGCCAGACAAGGACGTCCCCGCCCCTCGCACTCGCAGCAGCAGGGCGCTGCAGGGGAGAGGGCTCCGTGGTCACTCCTGTCAGAGACGCGCTGCCCGCGTGTCACAGAGGTCCTGGTCCCCTGCAGTCTCTGGAAAAGCTCATTCACTCCTGAGCTCCGGCATTCAGAGAGACATGCCTGCAGCATCCTGGCACGGGTCCCCCGGATCACCCTGGAGCCTTAGCGCAGCCCCACGTGACAGGTTACGAGGAGGTCCCTGTGCTGAGGGAGGCAGGGGTGCTGCCCAGGCCACAGGGAGGGTGACCGTCAGGGGAAATCATTGGGGCTGAGACAAGGACCTGGCTGCCCCTCCCATGGGGACAGCCCCCCCCCCACTCCGGAACCCAGAGATCAGGTGGCATTGCCGCTGAGATCTGGAGCGTGGTCGGGGGGCCCCCTGGACAGGCTGCGTGCAGTGCCAGGTCAGTCCAGAGTCCCTGCTGAGCCCAGCCCTGGGCAAGAGGTGGGGCGTGGAGAGGGGTCAGACCCCAGTTCGGCTTCAGGAGGCCCGTCTGGTGTTACCAGGCCTCCAGCGGGCATTTCGAACACATCATCTCACATCAGCCTCGCCAGGTGAAGTCCGTACCTGTGTTCCCTTGACACAAGCAAGAAATGGGACCCAAGCAAGATCAGGTGCCGGCTCAGGTCACGCTACTGCCTTCTGGGGTAAGGGGTGGACGGCCGGGGCTGGGCTGTGCTGGAGACTCCCCCCAGCCCTCGCCCCCGGGGCCTGGGCCCCAGGGCTGGCTGTCACTGCCACCCAGGGCTCTGCTTGCAGCCTCCTCTCCCAACAGGGGTCGTCGACCCCAGCCAGGCTGAGCCGACGACGCTCCAGTCCTGGAAGACCATAAATTCAGAGTGTGTGCCGTGGCCCGTTCTCACTCAGTGTGACACTGTCACCTTTAGCTTCCAGTGTCCGGCTTGTTCTGGTTTAATGGCCATGAGTCATTCCTCTCTGCTCCAGGAAGCTCCTCGAACCCTCTTCCCTCTCAGACGGTTTCCCACCTGACCTTTCCAGACTGCGCCGACTCTATCCGTCTGAGTGCCCCAGGAGCACGGCGCTGCCGCAGGAGGGTGGGGGCTGCAGGCCCTGCACCCACCACAGGAGACAGACACCCCAACAGCTGCTCTGGGGTCTCTGGGCACCCGGGCTGGAGTCCCTGCCCCACTGCTCGGGCGCTGCTCAGCCTCGAGGAATGGAAACGTTTCCCTCCCGCAGCACAGGTCTGGCTCAGCAAACTTCAGGTGTTCAGAGGGACTGTGTTTCCTCGCATGGCCAGGACGGGGACCTTGTGACTTCTGACTTCTCGGACAGAAGGTTCCAGAAGACACAGGCGGATGCAGCTCCAGGCGGCCCACCTGCTGTCCACCTGCCCTCTCTCCGGAGACTTGGCATGCATGGTGGGGGGGGCAGGCCACAGCACCCTCCCCACCCCTACCCTGACCCTGGGACCAGCTGCATCTGGTGCCTTCAAGCAGGAAGGTGCCGTGGGCTGATGGGGTCAAGGGAGGTCAAGTGCGGTGGGTGGATGTTTGCAACCCCCTGACATTCACGTGTTGAAGCCCTAGCACCCAGCACGGCTGTATTTGGAGGTGGGGCCTTCACGGAGGCGAACACGTTGAAATGAGGTCCTGAGGGTGGGCCTTCATCCCTAGAACCGGGGCCCTTATGTGAGGAGGACACAGTGAGGGGGCCGCTATCCATGAGCCAACGAGAGCATTCTCCCCAGAAACTGAGCCTGCTGGACTTCCACCTCCGGACTTCCACCTCCACTTCCTGCTGGACTGTGACCCCGGACTTCCACCTCCGGAACTGTGACAGGTAAGTCTGTTTGGCAGCCTGAGCTCAGATATGGAACCAGCAGGTGTCCTGGCCCCACCCACCCTGCCGCCTGACAACCTGCCCCAGCTCTGACACACCCAGAGCCAGGGCGGCAGCTCGGGACTCAAGCAGACGTGGGGAGCCCACTCCCAGGGGAAGGGGTGCAGAGGGACTTGCCCACCGACCTCAGACCTGAGGGGGCATTGGGACCCCCTGGGAGACATGTCAAAACACAGAGCGCTGGCTGGGGTCTGCCCTGGAGCTTCCCGCTCAGTAGGTCTGGGGCGGGTGTCTGAGAAGTTTCATTTCTATCAAGTTCTCAGGTGCTGAGACGCTGCTTTTCCAGGGACCCCACTTGGAGAACCACTGCACCAGGGAATGTTGAGTCATAAGGTCAAGGTCAGAGGCAGGGAGCACAGGGTCCCTCCCCCTTCTCCACCCTGAATGCCAG
Organism: Anoura caudifer; assembly: GCA_004027475.1. Taxonomy (NCBI): domain Eukaryota; kingdom Metazoa; phylum Chordata; class Mammalia; order Chiroptera; family Phyllostomidae; genus Anoura; species Anoura caudifer. The sequence continues at coordinate 216,706 of PVKU01000683.1, read as the reverse complement.
GACAGCCACCAGGTGGGGAGGAGCTGACATTCGCCCAGCCCCAGGGATGGGACTGGCCTGTGCATCAGCCCATTTCATCCTCTGGACAAACTGAGGAGGCGGGTGTCCCCCTCCCCATTTTAGACAGAATCCCAGCTCAGAGAGCTGAACTGACTCTCCCGGGATCCCACAGACAGGCATGGGGCCCAAGCCCCTGCCTCTCCCGTTCTCTTGGTGACCACCACTGTGTCCTGGGACACACCAGCCTGGCCCCAGGCCTCGGGCACCCGTATCGCCCCAGAAACAAGATGGCAGATGCGGGTCCAGATGCAGCAAGAGCCCTTCTCTCTGACCACCGGGCTCTGGTTTCAAAGGACTGGGCTGAGAGGGCTCTCCGGGACATTGGTCATCTCCTCCCAGACTCTCCCGAAGGACCTTGGAAACCCAGGCCAGGTAGGAAGGAAGGTGGGTCCCCGCTGTGGCCGCCAGGTCGAGAAGCTGCAGGCCCGCGAGGTCCCACAGACAAAGCCGCGCACTGCGGGTTCTTATGACAACCCAGCTGCAGTGCCCCTGCTTCTAATTAACTTCAGAGTTGATCATTCTCCTGGACCCTTCTGGCGGGAAAGGAGGAGGCGGTGCTTGGCACCCGGGGGAAGTGGGGGGTTTGATTATCTAAGCCTCTGGGTCCCTCCTGGTCTGGGGCCTCCAGGAATGGGACTGGAGAGGGGTGCGCATCACTGGGCAGGGCAAAGACCTCCCAGAGGCTGGCTGTGCAGGGACACTGTCAGGGGCCCTGCCACCCAGCACCGCATGCACCTCCTCTGAGTTCTCCGGGGAGTCGGAGCAGAGAGCAGAGCCACCGGCACCAGAGGACCCGGGTCCCCGTCCTGGCCCTGCCTGAGTCTCTCTGGCCTGAGAACATAGCGTGAAGAAGACTGGGGTCCCCAAGCCCCTGTGGAGGGTGGGGGCTGGCCCCAAGTGAGGAGAGGGGCAGTGGGGAAGGCGTGGCCAGTCCTGGCCCCACCCCGCCCCAGACAGGGCACGGGAGTTCAAAATGATGGCCCGGTTTATGGGGCGCGAACTAGGCTCCCAGCCCAGGCGAAAGCCCCACTGGTGTGTCTGACCCCAGGAAAACTCTCAACTCTGGGCAGACCTACATGGCAGGTGAGCGACTGAGGCCCGGGGTGGGAGGGGTGGGTTTGCGGGGAGAGGGGGGCGGTGCATCCAGGCAGCCAATCTCAGCGCCTGCTCCCCTGGGCCCTGGTCTCGCTTTTGATGGCTGTACACGCTGGGGTTCACAAGGCTTTGATGGGAAAACAAAGGCCCTCTGCTCCCCAAAACAGTGTGAAAACAAAACAATGTCACAGTTCAACTTTCCTACTTTCAGAGAAGGAGGTGGAGGTTCCGGGGGGTGGACTGGCTGGCGCAGGACCACACGGCGCTGAGTCTGCGTGTCACATGCCGATTCAGACGACACGGTCTTCGAGTCCACGGGCTCCATCTCCCCTCCTCTCTCCCCCTCCGTCTCCCCTCTCCCTCTCTTTCTCTCGTCCACAGTCAGGGTCAGTGGCTGCTAATCCTCCTCTGTCTTTCCTCCACGACATTTCTTAAAATACTGGTACACAGGAAAAATAAAGTCAAATAAAACATCACAGACACCGTCCAAATCCAGCCCATCCTGCACGATTTCCTCTACATGTTAGAAGTTTGACGATTTGGCCGTTTGCCCAGTGGGCTTTGGGTGAGCCTGGGGGGCACCCCAGCTGCCTCACACTGGTTCTCCTGGCAGAAACGGGGTTCACCCGAGCTCCCGTCCTGACACCTGGGCTAACCCAGTACCCACAAGGCTACCGTAGCAAAGGCGAGTTGCCATCACTGTCACTTGGGAAGGTCTCCTCCCTTCCTGGCTCAGTTTCCCCATCTCCAAAAGAAGTGGGAGGACAGACGGTCACTGAGCCCTCCCGGCCCTGGGGATGAGACACTGCTCAGCACCAACTTTCTTGCTGGAGGTCCGACCCCATCGACAGAGAGGTCTCAGTTTCCCCACTGCAGCGCCATCCCAGCTCACTGCACGGGGGCTCGGAGAGGCATGGGAGGTCAAGACCAAACTCCACTCCAGTCAGCCCTCTGCCCACGTCCCTCTCACTCCTGTGGGCCACGGACCACGGGAGTAGCCGAGCATTCCCGAATGTGAGCCCCCAGCTGGGATGACCGGCTGTCCTACTTTGTGTTGCAACATCGCGGGACCTTCCGCACTAAAGCCCTGGCCAGCTGGTCACCTGACTCCCAGGCAAGCTGGCTGCACAAATTGCTAGTCGAGTATCGGAGAGGAAGGAGGGTTAAGTTTCATGATGACTGCCCAGTGTGTGGAGATGAGGAAGGCAGGGTTTGTTTAGAAACTGCAAGTCCTCTGATTAAAACAGCAAAACACCGGGCCTTGCTGACCAGCACGGCCCGACCGCAAGAACGTTTGTCTTCCAATGTTACTTGGATTTGTCTCTCTGAGCCCACCAAGGCAGCGGAGCCAAGGTGCAGAATCCTGCTCCTCCGTCCCAGTCAATCCGCCAGCAGGAGAGGGAGCCCTGCTCTGCGTGTGGAACGAGAAACACTACGGGACCCGGGAGGGACGTGGCAAGGAGGCCCAGGCTTGGAGGTGTCTGCACCATCCGTGCTGCCCCGCCCATCAACATCCCAGAGGCCACCGCACCCCGTCCACCCTAGGGCACCTGGTAGGAGCCGAAACCCTCGGGCCACACGTGGAATGATATGGTGGGGGCAGTGGGTTCTGCCCCCTTCTCTGCCCACGACGCTCAAACCACAGCCCTCCCCCGGCGTTAGATGCGGCAGGTGGAAGGGTGTCCCTCGTCATGCAGACCGGCCGTTCCTACAGCCGCCCCACGTCCCCGCACCACGTCCGTGCTTCCCGCAACACGGGGATGCGTAGGCAGCGAGCTGCTTGATCTTCTCAGACTAAGTGGTGCCTGGTCAGAATACCTGACTGCGAGTGGCCAAGCCCCCACGGTTACGACTAACTCATTGTGGTGGCAAAGCAGAGAGGCCTCCACGTGTCCCTGCAGTCACCCCGCCCTCGCCCAACGGTCAGTGTGGCCTCCAGGAGAGAAGTTACGGGGGGCACGGAGGCAGGCAACCTGAGCCCCTCTGACAGTCAAGGCCTCTCACTTGGCCAGACCTAGAGGGGCAGGGCCAGGTGAGTGGTGCCGTCCTGCTGAGGAACTGGGAAAGACCTGAACCTCTGATCCCGAGGTGGGGACGGATGTTGGGGGGAGTGCATTGCTCGATGCCCAGGAAATAAGTCATAAAAAGCAAGCTGGGAGTCCGTTAAACGCAAGTACGGTCCCAGCTTGAGATCGTAACAGACGCGAGAAGCTGCTTTGAACGGAATAATACGCTCCCCCAGAGCAAAGTTTGGGGATGCAACGCGGCAGCCTTCAAGGGAAAGGCCTCGTCTTTCCTGCAAAAAGGAAGAAGGAAAGGGAAGTCACGGTCTGCTCCATCTCGAGAAGTGACAAAAGAAACCACACAGTAAGTCCAAAGAGAAAGTAGGAAGGAGGAATGAAAATCTGAACACAAATGAATGAACCAAGAAACAAACTCAAATGACGAAACCTACATCTGGCTTCTTGAAAGGAATGAACCAAGTGACCCGCCGGGGAGGATGCGGGAGAAGAAAGGGCTCACGCCCCTCCTGCACACAAGTCCCAGCTCTGCCTCTGACTAGCTGTGTGGCCTTGGGTGAGTTAATCAGCCTCTCTGAGCCTGCTTCTTCATCCTAAAATGGAGAAATAGACTATCTGCCTCAGTCAGCTATTAGGAGAATTCAACGCAATGAAGAGTGCTAACTGCCTAGCAGGCCCTAGAAACTAAATAAATCACAGTGGTGATTGTTTCGGTGGTAGCAGTGGCTGTAAATATTGTATTGGAGCCCAAATGGCCAGTGGGGGCCGAGCAGGAGGACCACTTCCCGTCCTGGGAGGAGTCGGGGGGATGAGAAGGTCAGTCCAGGCAGGCAGCATGGGGAGCAGGACCCAGCGGCCCCGAGGCCTGAGGCCCGCACTTCCCATACGACGAGAGTGCCGCCGCCCTGCTGAGGGTGAAGTAGAGGGCTGACATTGAGGCCAGGGTTGAAAATACAAATGGGCCTGGCTCACGGGCTTCATGCATTATGCAGCCACGATAAATAATGAATGACTTGGAATTTTTTTTTTTTTTTAACCATTTGGTTACCGATTTCTGTCCCGGATGTTGAAAATACAATGGTCTTGCCCTGGCTGGTGTGGCTGAGTTGGTGGAGCGCCAACCCTCGAACCGAAAGATGGCCAGTTCCACTCCCAGTCAGCACATGTGCCTGGGTTGCAGGTTCGGTCCCAGTCAGGGCACCTGGGAAAAGCAACCAATCAATGTTTCTCTAGCACATTGATGTTTCTCTCTGTCTCTTTCTCTCTCCCTTCCCCTCTTTCCAAATTAAAAAATCTAGGAAGGAAGGAAGGAAGGAAGGAAGGAAGGAAGGAAGGAAGGAAGGAAGGAAGGAAGGAAGGAAGGAAGGAAGGAAGGAAATACAACGGTCTCCCCCAGCCTGTCTCTGTAGTTAAGAGACTGATCTAATTATAGTCATCTCCAGACTGAGACGTTATTTTCTGCTGGAAGCAAGCGAGCAAGTTTCCAGCAGATCCAGCCAGCTTCTCCCAGAGGAAAGCAGGTCTCACGGGCTCTGTTCACTTCCGCAAAGGCCTTGGTCTCTGCAACAGGCCGTACACACAACTGCATTTCCCCAGGTAAGGAGAGCTGAGTGCATCCACCTGGAAGCTTCGTGGATCCGGCCTCTGGGGGGAAAGGGGAAGCAAGCCAGCATGTCCTCTGCCCACGTCCTCGGGCTCCACCGCCGACAGGAGGGTGGTCGCTGGGGACCCTCTCAGAGGGAGGCTGGTGGGGTGAAGCGCCTCCCTCCCCTGGAGAAGTGTCCCTAGACCTGGGTGGGACAGAGTAATGGGCTCTCCCAAGGGAGCCTAACAAAGACTTCAGGGTCACAGAAAAAGTTTGCATGGGAATATGTTATCGGCAGAGTGACCTATGACCTTGGGTCCCTCTAAAAATAGTTAGGAGGCCATGACCTCCCGACCCAGGAACTGAATTCTTGTGTGAATTTATGTTCACACAAAAATCGGCACACAAATGTTCACGGCGGCTTTCCTTGTAACCAGCGCAAGCTGGAAACTGCCAGCTGGCCTTTAACGGCTGAACAGCAAACACGCTGGCACGTCCATGTCGCCGAACACCTGTCACACCTGTCAGCAGCAAAGAAACAAACTATTGATCCACACAAACCCGGGGCGGATCTCCGGAGAGCTCCGTTGAGCGCACAAAACCAACCCCAGAAGGTTCCATACTTTGGAGCCCATTTATGTGCACCGTCCTCGGGATGACGGACGTGTGAGATGGAGAACAGATTGATGGTCGCAGGCGGGCTGTGCTGGGAGGGAGGGCGTGTGTGCACAAAAGAACACCTGGTGGTGTGAAACTGTCTGGTGTCTTTTTTTTTATTGATTTGAGAAAGAGGGAGAGTGGAATGGGGAGAGGGAGAGAAACATCAAGTTGTGGTTACACATATTGATGCATTCATTGGTTGATTCTCGTATGTGCCCTGACCTGGGATCTAACATACTTCCCACTATTTTTTTTAAAGATTTTATTTATTTATTTTTAGAGAGAGGGGAAGGGAGGGAGAAAGAGAGGGAAACATCAATGTGTGGTTGCCTCTTGTGCGCCCCCTACTGGGGACCTGGCCTGCAACCCAGGCATGTGCCCTGACTGGGAATCAAACCAATGACCCTTTGATTTGCAGGCCAGTGCTCAGTCCACTGAGCTACACCAGCCAGGGCAGCTGTCCACTGTCTTGACTATAGTGGTGGAGCCACAAAGCTACACAGGTGACAAAGTGCCTGAACTAAACACAGACACACACACACAAGCACAGAGGAAGCCGATGAACCTGAAGGAAGTGGGTGTGTTGTGTGGATTGGTATATGATTGTCGTGTTGCCTAGCATTTTGCAAGATGTCACCATTGGGGAACACTGGGTAAAAGGTTCCCTGGAGCCTGGCTGCTGTGGCTCAGTGGGTTGAGCGCCAGCCCATGAACCAAAAAGTTTCTGGTTCAATTCCCAGTCAGGGCACATGCCTGGTTGCAGGCCAGGTCCCTGGTTGAGGGCATACAAGAGGCAACTGATCGACGTCTCTCTCTCACACTGATGTTTCTCTCACTTTCTTTCTCCTACCCTTCACCTCTCTCTACAAAATAAATGAAATCTTTTTTTGAAAAAAGCTTCACTGGATCTCTCTGCCTTGTTTCTTAAAACTGCATCCGAAATCTGCAATTATCTCGAAATAAAAGATTTAACCTGAAAAATTTGTGATGAGAATGCTGAGTGGACAGGGCAGGCCCCCAAACTGAACGTGCATGAAGATTGTCCTGTATGAAGACCTCAAAAGGTACACCACCTGCTAACACCAAACAGTGGCCCAGCCCACAACCCAGCGATCCCACGCCTAACGTATTCCCAAGAGAAATGGCTGCCTGTGACCTGCAAGAGACACGGGCAGGGCTCACGGCCGGCCGTCGGGACCAAGCCAGACGCTGTCAACCGAAGAACTAATTGACTGTGTTATGTTCAGCCAAGCAAATTCTTAATGTGGCAATTAAAACGTGCAGTCCTGCATTCTGCACAACACCCATGCATCCATCTCCTCGCTAAGACACCGCCAGCCACAGCCAGCACCATGGGCGGCCGCCGCGCATCCCACACCGCCCAGGGCACCCGCCTGGTGCCCCTGGTGGGGGCCATTGCGCTGCCATTTTGCAGATGAAGAAACAGCGCAGAGAGACTGAGCCACCTGATGGGGACCTCACAGTGTAAGTGGCAGAGGCGTGTTTGAACCTGGGCAGCCAGAGGGCAGGCGGTGAGCACCCCCAGGAGGCAGGAAGCAGAGTGGGGAGGGGGCGAGAGGGGTGGACAAGGGGGAGGGGGCAAGGAGGTCCGGGCATTGCCGAACAGGTGTTCCCGAGTGCCTCCTACCCCCCAGGTACTGCTGTAGGCCCCGGCACAGTCAGGGAGGCCCAGGGACATCCAGCCCGTGCCATCAGCTGGGTCCCAAGGCTTGGTTTAAGGTTCTGCAGTCACCATGTTGAAATTCTTAATAATTTTTAAACAAGGTGCCCACCTTTTATTGCACAAGTGATGTCCCCAATCCTGAATGCAGCAATGAAGGAAGGACCCCAAGTTTGCCCCTCCCCGGGATTACGGTCCAGCAGGGGCTGGGGCCTCGGGCCAGGAGGAGAGGGGAGGACTGGGGAGAGGGCCTGGGTTGTCCTTTAAAGCAGGGAAGGCATAACTCAATTCTTTCTACAATTTCATTCCTGGAACGATCTATTGGCCCCAAGAGCATTCTGCTTACAAAATTGAACTAAAACAAAAGGCCATTCGCTGAGTCTTCCTTGATCTCTGAGCTGCGCTGGAGCCCCATAAATCACCGACTAGCGGGGCCAGAGGGGCACCCAGCATTGTTCTGGCCCTTGGCCCCAGGGCCTCCAACTGGAGTGCGGCAGCCAGCGGTGGAGCAGCGCCCCCCCCCCAGGCCGTGTGGATGCCAGCGCAGGGCTGGTCGTGGGCTCTGACCCTCCCTGCAACGGTGGGAGGGAGGGACCGGCTCCCCCATTTGGACCAGACACCTCAACTTGTCCAGGGTCCTGCATCGAGTGAGGGGCGGGGCAGCCCAACCTTGGTGCATCCGGCTCCAAAACCTGGGCCTTATGAACTCACCATGTCCCTTCTCTCGATATATTGGTGCTAAAGTGCAGACTAATTCCCCACAGGAGCCACCTGGCCCCCCACCTTTGGGCCTTAGCAGATGGGGGCACCCCGCCAGGGGCAGCAGCCTACCTGCCCCGACAAACTCTCCACCAGGTTTTCTTCGCTAGCCTTTAGCTACCACTGAAGCGGAGCTGCCGCCCAGACCCCCGCCGGGTGGGGGCCCTCACAGGGCCGTGTGCCCTGCCTTCCCTGGAACTCGCAGGGCCAGGGTTCCTGTTTCGTTTGCCCTGAGACCCGGGCCCAGACAGTGCCTGACACACAGCTGCCCCTCAGTGTGTTTACCGAGAAAAACGGCTCGGGTGCCACGGGCCCTGGACAGGCATCCAGGGCTGCTCCAGCCTCAGCCCGCTGACCAGCTCCGTCCTGACCCAACACCCAGGACAGCTCCTCCGTGGCTCTCGACTGCACCTTCACTGGGCCCTTCCAACGTTTACGGGTCACACTTAGGGAGCCTGGGTGCTGGCTGGTTTTTTCACCGACAGGCCCCTGTTTATGACGGCCAGGGAGGCCTGGGGGCTGGGCCGGAAGGCAGACCGAAGCCTGACACCCACCAGGACAGGCAGGTGCCGCACACAGGTCAAGGCCTGGCCTGGAGTCCCAGTGGCCTGCCAGCCTGCTCCCTCCCCGCCCTATGGGGCACCCTCCCTGGGGTCGCCTCGGACCAGCAGGGACTTGCTTTTTCTTTTTCCTGAGCTCTCTTCCCTATTTTCCCATTGCATCTCCCCACAGCCCTGGGGGCTCCAGGACCGTGGTTGCCTGGGAGGGGGCTGGGTCAGGCTGCCAGCAAGCAGCAGAGAGGTGGGGGTCTTCGTGCCAGGCACTGTCCTGCTGTGGACTCACTGCCCGGTCTCTGTGTTGACCCTGCAGCCTGTAATTAGCAGCTCCTGTGCCTACTCAGGACAGGGGATGCTCTAATCGGCCTCTCTCAGCTGATGAGGCCTGGGGCCCACCTCCTGAAGCAGCCAGAGGCCCAAGGTGCTGGCTTTCAACACAGCCTTCCTTCTTGCCCCCGGTCCCCATCAGCCGCTTATCTCCTGGGCTTGCAGGGGCTGCAGCTGGGAGGGAACACAGGCCCAAGGCCCAGCTCTCTCTGCTGGTGGAGCCGGTGGCGGGAGCCTCAGAGTCCCTCCCAGCAGGGAGGCAGGGGCGGGCAGCAGGGAGGGAAGAGAGACCCAAGCCTTAAATGGGCCCCTCACAGCTGGGGCCTGTGTCTGCCCATTACAGGCCCAAACTGACAGCAGCCACCAAGGGCAGCCGAGCTAATCAGCAAGCCAGACGTCTCCCTGGCATCACCCCACCACCACCACCACCCACTGTCTCTCTCTCTCTCTCTCTGTGTCTCGCTCTCTCTCAGACACGCACGCCAGACAGGAAAACGAGACTGAACACACTCCACCCACACTGCGGGCTGGGGGCTGCCTGGCTCTCTCCCCGCCGAGATCAAAGCCAGCGAAGGGGTCACTCAGCAAACCGGCCACGTGACCCCTTTGTGGGAGGGAGGACGCTTGTTTCCATGAGGAGCGAGCCACCTCCTGAATCATGACATACTTATGTTCTTCGTCTCCCGCCACCTGCTCAGGCTCAAAAACAAATTCCAGGTTCCAGCCACAGAGAAAGTAGGACCACTCATGGGGGAAACGGCACACGGGTCCTTCTGGAAGGTGGAAAGTCTGACGAGGGGTCCTGGCAGGTGCAGGCGTCTGCGGGTCTCCTGAGCACCCGTGCCCCCTTCCTGCCGGAAGGTCCTCCTGAGCCTGGGCCTCGGGGGTACACACTGAGCTGGCCTGGTGCTGCTCCTTGTCCCTGGGCAGGAGAGAGCTGGGCAGGCGGCCTGCAGACCGGGGCCGGCCCTGTTCTTGCCCCCTTGGGCACCACAATCTGGAGCCCACCCAATCTCTGTGAACTTGGCTGGCAGCCTGAGGCTGCTCAGGCTGTGAAAACCTGGCTTGAGACTCCCTCTTCTCGGGGTCAGACCCCTGCGGCCACATCTTCCTGGCCACCTTCACTTCCAGGCTCTCACGTGACTACCCCTCAGGAATCCAGGCATGAAACTGCTCTCCTTCAAGCTCAGAGATCTTGAACTTGGTGTTCACTCACACACAGGTTCCAGGTGTCGAGGGAACTCAAAGGGGAGTCTGCATGCGGCCGGGCCAGCAAGCTCCAAGTGGCAGCAGGCCCACCAGCCTCGTTGCCTGCTGCCGGGAGCGCCTTGGCCTCTAGCCCACCTGCCTGGGCCCGGCCCCCCTGTCATCACCCTGGCCTTTTCATCACTTGCTGTCCCTTCTCTGTCGAGTTGGTGCCAGTGACCCCTAGGCCTCCACAGGACCCAGGGGGGTGTGTTTGGAAACAAAGATAGCCCCCTTCTGAAGAGCAGTTCTGGACCCCGTAGGCAACCCACCCTTCTCTTTTCTTGTTGTTGCATGTCTGTGACTTCAAAGCGGTGCTTCAGCTTCAGGATGTATGAGGCGGAGCAAATGCCCGGGACCCAGAGGCTGACTCCTGGCCATCGAATACCCTTCGGGGCTGCACTGGGTGCCTGCTCCGTGCCGGGGTCCACGCGGGCGCTGGAGCCCTTGCCGGAGGAGCCACATGCAGCTGGAGGTGTTGGCGGCCGCAGGGGGAGAGTGTGGACTGAAGGGTGGGAGAGTAAGCGGGAGATTGGGTGGGTGGGTGGCTTGCTGGCTGGGGAGCAGGATGGTGAGCGGGCTGGGCGGGGCTGGGCGGGGCTGGGGTCTAGGAGGTGGACCCCACAGGCCGGCCCAGAGCTGTTTGAAAGGAGAAGCAGGGGAGAGTGGTACGGGGACCTGGGGCCACGCAGACCCCCATGGTCAGCGCACAAAGCGTTGTAAACTAAAAACATTTGAAATTCGACACAGAAAACAGTATAATGATTACCGAAGGGAACGGGGGAGGGGGAGGTAGAAGAGGGTAAAGGGGATAAAATGGTGGTGGAAGGAGACCTGACTTGGGGCGGTGAACACACAGTACAATATACAGATGATGTCATATAGATTGTACACCTGAAACCTACATAATTTTATTGACCAATGCCACCCCAATAAATTCAATTAAAAAAAAAGGAAAAAAAATGTGAGCAGTAAAATGGCAATAAATACATATCTATCAGCAATCGAATCTGAAAACAAAATGAATGAACAAGCAGAGTAAAAACAGACTCACACACAGAGAACATTTCGACGTGGCCCGATGGGTCCAGGTTGGGGGCTGGTGGCAAAGGCGAGGGGGTTAAGAAGCACCAACTGGTGGTCACGGAATAGTCTCGGGCCGTGAGCTGGAGCGCAGGGAACAGTCAATAATATTCTAATAACTGCGTGTGGTGTCAGGGGGGGCACTGGACTTCTCAGGACGATCACTCGGTGAGTTATATAACGTCCAATCACTGGGGTGCGCGCCTGAAACTAATATTCTGTTTTATGTCAACTGTAATTTAAAAATAAAAATAATTTAAAAAATCTTTTGCGATTCAACAGGTGCAGAGAGGAGCCCTAGGGGAGTTTCCCCGTGGCTGAGTGAAGGCGGGCGCTCTGGAAGGGAGGCTGCTGTCAGTCCCCCCGTGGAAGCGTCCAACGGGGAGCGGCAGAAGCCTGCCTGCAGAAACAAACACCCCGCAGCCGCCCTCCCTCCCTCGGTGCCCCTCCAGGCCCCTCAGCCTTCCCGGGAAGCCTCCCCTCCTCCCCTGCCCCTCCTGGGTTGGGCAGAGGCACCACCAGCTCTCTCCCGTGCGCTTCGCGTAGAGATGAACTCGCTTTATCTTTCCTCCTGTGCGGGGCTGTCACCGCCCGTCGAGTTCCCGGGCTCGGAACGCTGCCCCCGAATCCATGGGGACAGTCTTCCTCTCAGCAGTCGGGGTGTTGCTATGACTGCTTCTCTCCAAGAAAACCTTGAGGACAATCCCTCTGGACGAGCAGACGCTTGGCCAAAGGGCTTCTCAAACCCCTGCCACAGAGGTGGCAGCCAGCGGGGCCTCGTGCGGCAAGAGCCACCGTCACCTCCAGTTTGGGAAATGGAAAGGGCAGGCTGAAAATATTTGCCATGAGGGCTTGAGAGGGTCTCCTCCCTACACTGCCTCTGGGGCTGGGGGTCCTGGCCCCACCTCTCTGCAGGGCGGGAGCGCCCGCCCCATCAGCAGGGTGGGCCTTAGTCCCTAGCGCCACCTTGTGGTGGGCCAGCAGGCCTCAGTGCCTTCCGCTGTAAAATGGGATCCTAAGTACCCACCTCGTGCACAGTTTGGAGGATTACAGCAGATCCGGATGCCAAACACCTCACCCCCTGGCTACACGACATGCAGTGAGCAGGTGTCATGTCCCTGACCCGCCGCCTGCCCCTCCCAGGATGAGGCCCCGTTTAGTTACAGGTTACAGCCTGGCGTCGGGAGGAGGACGCAGAGCCTGTGAGGAGCCAGCTGGCTGCCAGCTCGGCAGGTTGAAGGGAGGCAGGGGTGGGAGCGGTGGGGCCAGCTGGGCCAGGGAGAGGAGGAGGGCAGGGCCCAGCAGAGAGCCGCCCCCAGGAGGAGGGTCTCGGAGCAGCCCCGGCTGCCTCTCTCCCTTCAAGCCGCCCTGTCCCGCCTCCAGTTCTCATGGCCCTGCCCCCGGCTCTGCAAGTCCTGATTAATTCGGAGGACTAATTTTAATCAATTAGATGAAGTATAAAATAACTGTTCCGCTCTGCTCGGGAAGCGGGGCTTGTTGTCCTTAAGGCTTTATTGAAAAGGCATTAAGATGAAATTGCCTATTCCCAGCAGGTAGGCAACGCGGGAGGGGCTGCTGGGGAGACTGGGGTTGGAGACAGCCCCGCAGAGCAAGGCCCTGTCTGCCCCATGCCACCCCCGCCGCTGCGCCCAGCCCCAGCCAGAGGGACCCGCAGGCCCATGCACACGTGCACACACACACTCGCATCTGCCCCGCGCCCCTCCACCGCGAGGTGACCTGTGCACACGGCAGCGGCCGCCATTCCCCGTGGGCTCGGCTGCCTCTCGGTCCCAGTCGCCCAGGACAGACCACTCATCCCGACAAGCTGTGAGCACCTGGTGGCTCGAGCCGATTCCAGAGCTTGCTGGAAATCATTACTTCATGGAGGCAATACAGTGTCTGCGTCCCTGTGTCCAAAACGAGGACCTGCAGTCAGGCACAGCTGGTCGGTCGGGTGGCATGGTGGCACCTGCAGTTAGCCCCACCAATGGTTCCCCACGGAGCATGGCTCTGGGGGTTGATACCAGGGTGAGCGCTGGCCCAGGAGTCAGGGACCCAGGATGAGTCCCAGCGCTGAGTAGAATGGTCCTTCTGGGCCTCAGCTTCTCCACGTGGAGCCAAAGGGCCCCCTCTCTCCCCAGGAAAAGCACCGGCAGCCGTCTCCTTGGCTTCACCACAGCTGACGCCTGCTCCAGCTGAGCAGGGAAAGTGGTTTTTTTCAGTTGGCTGGAAGCCCCGACTCTTTTCTGGCCAAGAGGACCGCCTGTCTTGAAGTAGCCATGTGGTCAGCACGAGGCAGGCACACCTGAACCCTGAGACCCTGCCTGAACCTGCTGCATGACCCTGGGCGCAGCGTCCCGCTGTCTGGCCTCAGGTGCTCCAATGAGGCACCGGACTCGCTGCTCTGGAGGGCGCACCCTCCTGTGCATCAGCGCTGGGCTCCTCCGGCCAGGTGAGTAGCCTGCCGTTGCACCTGGCCAGGCCTGAGCTGGGAGGGGCCTCGGGCATGGCCACCCTACCAGGTCCCAAACACAGCTGCCGTCCTGGCAGGTGTGGCTCAGTGAACTGAGCACCAGCCTGAGAACTGATTGGTCACTGGTTTGGTTCCCAGTCAGGGCACAGGCCTGGGTTGTGGGCCGGGTCCCGGCTGGGGTGTGTGAGAGGCCACCGATTGATGTATCTCTCGTGCATCGATATTTCTCTCCCTCTTTTTCTCCCTCCCTTTCCCTTTCCCTGAAAATAAACAAAGTCTTTTTTAAAAAAAGAAAAAGAACAGCCACCAGTGGGGTGAGAGATGGGGTCTTGGTGGGGGACAGCAGAGGGGGGCCCTCCTGCCAGCAGGACCCAGGGGCCAGAGCTAAGCAGGTGATTCTGTGCATGCTTTGTTCCCGCACAAAGGAGCTCTCAGAGAACTTCAGAGATGCTCTGCTTCCTGGCTGATTTGATTTCTTTTTTTTTTTCCTAGAATGGGAGTGTGAAAGCCAGGCTGAACCTGCCTAATTGTGCCTGCCTGCAAAGGCTATTCAGAGAGACCGTTCTTGGAAGAAAATCAGGACAATTAGCTCTTGGCGGCGGGTGGAGGGGAAGCGAGCTAATCATGGTGAAGGTCAGCCTGCTCCCCCTTGGAGGGGGGGACCAAAGGGCACAGACTTGGGAGAAGAAACAGGAAGAAAGAGGGGCACCGGCAGGGCCTGCCTCTGAGGGCGGGGCGAGAGCAGAGCAGGGCTGGGACCGGGAGGGCTGGGCAGTGCTCCCCTCCGGCTGCTGGGGTTGGCCGTGTGACCGTGGGCAAGTCACTCGGCCCCTAGGGTCTCAGTTTCCCTGAGTTTGCACGAGGAGCGAGCACTGTGCACAGTGAGCAGATGGTGTCCATTCATCACGGAAAGGAGCAGATGGTGCCGGTGCGGACCGGAGAGGGAGCTCCCGGGCCAAGCGCAAGCCCCGCCCTCCGGCCCCTTCAGCCCTCCCCACGCTCCCGCTCCCTGCGCGCGCGTTCTTCCTGGACCGGAGGAGAATTTCTCATTCTAATTCAAGTGCCTCATCAGGCTTCCAAGTCCTGGGGGTGGAAATTCAAATCTCGGCTTTGCCCCTTCTTAGCTCTGTGACAATGGAAACAGTTCCTAGCCTCTCTGAGTCAGTTTTCTAGCTGAACGCTTTACCTGCTGTTAACCTAAAAATAAAAGGCCAGAGCCAGAGGCAAGGAACATTTATCTGAGATCCACACAGAATAGCTATTCACCGATTCAAGCAGAAGCCCAAACAGTGTTTTGATTAGAGGCAAAGCAAGAAAGCGTTTATGAGGGAGGGAAGGGGAACAATTACCTCCACAGAAGGAAGGCGCTTCTCTCGGGCAGATAAGCCAACAGGGCCGCTAATCCTGAAGAAGGTTTTTTAATTCTCAGTGCTCTAGTCGCCAGCCCCGCAGGCGTGGATAGGGGACAGCTTGAGTCTGTTATCTGGACGAGCAGTTGCTCGGACGGACGCAACGCGGCTTTACACCCCACCTGTCAAAGGGGGTCCTGCCCCGTTCCCGCATCCCGGGGGCCTGGGGGGGGGTCAGATTATTTTTCACAAGGACCTTGAGGTCTGACACTCAGCCGGTGACACGTGCTCGTTGTCACTGCTGCAGCGTCGGGAATACAAGGGACATAGCGGCTCATTTTCTCACAACCCAAGTGTGTCTGTGGCTATTTGGTCAATAGTGTTTCTAAATATAGCATGTGCTCATACTACTTCTCTTTGAATGGAGCCCAAGGTGCATATTCCAATATCTGGCTTTTTTGTTTTTTTGTTTTTTTTCTTTTTTAGAGACTTATTTACTTTCAGAGAGAGGGAGTGGGAGGGAGGGAGAGAAATATCGATTGTTTGCCTCTTGTGCACCCCCAAACGGGGATGGGCCCCGGAACCCAGGCGTCTGCCGTGACTGGAACCAAACCAGAGACCTTTTGGTCCGCAGGCCGGCACCCATACTCGTTTGCTTCAAGGACAGGCAGTGGACTGCCGCACCCGAGCCCAGCCCTGGGGTCCGGGCCCCCAGCTGCATCCAGCGCCGCCGCTCACCTGGCAGCTGTGATGACCACTTCCACCCGCTTCCTCTTTTCTCACCATTTCATAGGTGCGTCATGGGGCCTAAAGTCATCAATCCACTCAGAACAGGGACATGCATTCAGTGAGCGCTCGGTAAATGTTCACCTGGTTGTCGGTGTTACATTTCACAGCTCAGGGTCACACTGTGGCACCCACCTGTGCCGGCAGCGGGGGTGGGCTCAGTCCGTCCCCATGAGGCTGATGGGGGGCAGGGGGGAAGCAGGCCCAGGTTCCACCCGAGCTCAGTGCAAGGAGAGCAGGCTGGCATCCACCTGGGTTGGGCTATACTTGGACCACACTAGTTGTTAACTGCTTTGAATGCCACCCCTGGGGCAGAGACAGACCCTCACAGCTGTGTCCACATGCAGGGGCTTCGGGGGCAGGTGTGGGCGTGGCCAGAGAACCAGGCTGCAGGATGGCCGGGCTGTGCCTCGAGGAACTGGAGCCCCCAGGGCTGCTCCACCCACCCCATCTTTTCCAGCCCAGGGTATAGCTGCCATGGAGGAGAGGAAGCCTCCTCATCTTACGGTTTTACCCTTTCTCTTCTCCTTGGTGGAAAGCTGTGCATGTCACCTGCTCAGAGGGGCAGTGCTGCTTGACCCTCAGCCGTCTTCAGCACCCCCACTTTGGAGGGCGCTATGGGGATCCTCACACATTTCCCAGTCAGCAGGTCAAGAAATTCGGGCCACAAGCAGGGCTGACAGCAAACGTGGGCCCCCCAGGAAGCGGCCTCCGAGGCTGACGTGCCCGCTTGACACTTCTCAGAGAGCCACGCTGTCGGGCAGCCAACACAGGCGCCAGGAGTCCTGTCCTGCAGGGAGGGAGCCTGGTGGACTGCGGTCCCTAAACCTCGTGCCTGGCCCCGGCATGTGTGGAACTGACCCTGAGCAGAGACGTCAGGCGGGGAGACCTCGGCGTCCTGAGAAGTAGACACAGGAGCGGACTCTAAGCAAACGCCACCAGCCGAGGGGGCTGTTCTCTGGAAGAAACAAGGAATTCAGCGCCCACCCCCCAAGGAAAGAGTGGATGGAGGGTGAAATGTAGACATGGCCCCCTGGGACCTGAGCAGGAGACGCCCAGGCAGCTCCCCTCACTGATTCAGCCCCCAGGGCACGTGATGAGCACAGTTCATGGTGCTCCAGCCACTCACACGTGAGCTGAGGGTGTCTCTACTCACAAGGGACACAGTTCTTGTCCTCTTTGGGGCCACAGACCCCTTTGAAAATGTCCCCCCCCCACCCTATCTCTCAGTTCTGGATATAAATAAAAATAAGGGCCAGATTTGGTCCCCATCCAAAACTGACATCCATCTCAGGCCCTGGCTGGGAGCTCAGGTGGTTAGAGTGTCCTCCCAATAGGCCAAGGCTGCAGGTTCGATCCTTGGTCAGGGCACAGACAAGAATCAACCAATGAATGCATCAGTTAAGTGGAAAACAAATCGATGTTCCTGTCTCTCTCCTTTCAAAAAAAAAAAAAATACCCAACATCCACCTCTTGGCCCAAGGGTGTGATGTAAATGACCAATTCATGGAAGAAGCCAGGAGACCGTCCCATCCAGAGGGCTACAGCCCCCACCAGGCCCACCAGGCCCCCTCTTGCTGGTTCTTGGAGGTGAAGGTGCCCAGACACGCCCTCCCAGGCTGCCAGAGGAGGGCACCCCTTGGAAGCGAAAAGCGTCGCCCTACTGGGGCTGCCCCCGCCTCGCTCAGGGCAGACCCTGAGCCCCAACTCCAGGGTCACGTTCTAAGCGGGTTATTATTTGAGTTTAAATTAGTCTAAATTGTCAAGAGGCCCCAGTACTGCAGACAGAGAACTTGAGCTCAGTGGGCTGAGACCACTGCTACAATGGTATTCTAACCTGGCCCTCGGTGAGGCTGGCAGAGCGGGGAGGGAGCACGCCCGCGTCCCAGGGCGGACTCTGCACGGGTCTGTCTCCTCACTGCCCAGGGTGCAGGCAGGGAGAGGGCCCGTCCCACCACCCAGACCCGCAGATGCGCTGCGGTGGGTGAGCTGTGGCCGAGACCCCTTCCCTGTCCCCACCCTCCCAGAGGCAGGCAGTGCCGGGGCGGTGGAAACCGTGCTGTGGTGGGGAGACGCACGGAGCACAAGTTCCAGTCCTGGCCCGGCCACTTACAGGCTTTGTAACCTCAAACCACAAAGATGGACAGCAGCCCTCTTCTGGGCCTGGACGGTGCCTGTGTGTGCCGCCCACTCGTCCCCTCAGCAGCCCGCTGAGGCCCCCTGTTGCCAGGTTGCGGAGGGAAGGACGGAGCCCGGAGGGGTCAGATGACCTGGATCCTCTGAGCCTTGCGTGTCCACCCACCCACAAAATCAGTATCACATCCCACGTCAAAGGGTTAAGCACGGGGACATGACAAAAATGAGTGGCACAGAGCAATGATGTTCTTTCCAGAAACGCATCCACTCGCCACTCTTTTTGTTCACTCACGCGCGAGTGCGCTCACACACGTATTTGTTTACAATGAAGGCCGCGGTGGTGCCTGAGATTCCAATGGTAGGCAGTCTAATAGGCCAAGGCATCGCAGGTCTCCTTAGTAACACACCTCACCCCCCCGCCCCTCCTCGCATCAAGCCCAGTCCCTGCAGGGGAGGGGTGGGCAGAGCAAGGAGCAGGATGCAGCCATCGGCCCTCCGCCAGGGCTCTGCATAATTCCAAACGGGGAACCCACACGGGTGTCGGCTGGGAGGGGAGCGAGCAAACTGTGATGCATCCGCCCAGCGGAACCCTCTCCGCGGTGAGTCAGCCCCCCACAAACATGACACTGAGCTGAAGATGCCAGAGCGGACTTCCTGTGACCCCGTGTCATTACGGTACCTGACCAGGTGAGCCCCTGTCTCAGGGGACAGTCAGGACATGGCCATGGTCCTGTGCAGGAGGGGCCTCCTCGTGCCCAGGGGCCCCTTTCCTGATCTGGGAGCTGACACCCAGTTGCCTCCACTTTGTGGAAAGTGTTGGGCCGGGCCCTTACCATGTGTAGTTTTCTGCATTACAGTATCTGGACTAAAAAACAGTCTGTGACACTCCCCAGGGAGGGGCAGACAGTGGGACACCAGAGTGCAGCCACCGGGAGGGTCAGGGCTGGACAGTGCCTGGGCCTCAGCGGGAGACTCAGAAGGGGACGAGGAGGCGAGGGCTGGGCCCTGGGGCTTGCTGGGCTTGGGGGTCAGAAAGGAAAGAGGACCCAGCAGAGGGGAGAGAGAAGGGGGGCCAGGGATGCAGGGGGGAACCCCAGAGGCCATGGAAGCTTCCAGGGGCATGTGCTGCTGGGAATCAGGGAGGACAAGGAGCCACTTTTGGACCCAACGCCATGAAGGTCGCTTGGCTTGAGCATGTCAGAGGTGAAGAGGGGACAGAAGCCACACTGAAGCCAGCTGCAGAGAGAAGAGAGGTAAAGGAGGGGCCAAGACCGGACGAACCCCACTAATCTTTCCAGACCCAGCTCAGCGGCCCTCTTTCTTCCAAGGCCCCTTCACCGCACAGTCGCTACAGGGCTGTCCCCACCTCGTGAGCCAGGTGCTCCCCACAGGCAGGGGCAGTGTCTTTGCCACCCTGGCCTCCCCGTACACAGCTGGAGCCTCAGAATTCTTAGCTCCTTTCTCTCCCTTTCCGATGGTAGAAGCAAAGGCTGAGACGTTCCCAGAATTCCGTTCTCCTGCGGAATGAATCACCCCTCTCCAGACAATTGTTGTTTTTGTGCCGCTCTGAGGTTCTTCATGTTACATAATGATGAAAGCTAATATTGCATTAATTGGGTTGTGAATTACAGTATTTGTATTGTCACAGTCGTTAGCTCGGTGATTGCAATTTTGCTTTAATTTAATCTAGCTTCTTGTGCATTCTGTCAAAACTTCCAAAAACAATGTAACCCAGAACTGCATTTCAGAGCAGACTAAATACCAAATTTAAAGAATTTGTGGAAATCTAGCCTGAGGCCACTGCCCTCCAGAGTGAGAAAACACATCAGGTGTAGACAGCTGAGCCCGGGGCTGGCCCCCACCCCACCCTCCCTCATCTAGACCCCAAGGGCCTCAAGGGCAAGAAATGTGGGCTGTGGCTGGAGTGGCTCAGTTGGTTGGGCATCATTCTGCAAACCAAGAGGTTGCCAGTTCGATTCCTGGTCAGGGCACATGCCCAGGTTGCAGGTTCGGTCCCCAGTCAGGGTGCGTGCAAGAGCCAACCAATCAATGTTTCTCTCCCTCTCCTTCCCTTCCTCTGTCTCTGGAATCAATTTAAAAAAAAAATTTAAAGAAATGAGGAGGATAGTCTCTGTGCCCTTCAGGGCTCAGGGCTCAGAGCCATGCCCTGCCTGGAGCGTGGCTGCGCTCAGTGCCCGGAGTGTAGGGGGCTGACGCGGTCCCACCAGCATGCAGGAGGGGCAGCCTCAGTGGCAACAGCTGCATACCGGGCCCAGCCTCCGCCCAGGCTGCAAGGCTGGTGAGAGCCGGGGGTGGCTGGACCCAGCCAGTTTTCCTTCACTGAGCTTCTCCATCTCTGTGCTTAAACTTGACCTTTTGTTTTCTAAGCTGCCAGTGGCACAAACTGGCTGGTTGTCCTTTGAGAGCCTCTTGGGGCATATGCACCCCTCAGCTGGCCCAACTCACTGCTGTGCCAGAGCCAGCACGGAAGACTCACACTGGCCAGACTCCCAAGGCTGATGTACAAACCAGGGCCGAGTTTCCCACTGACAGGAGCAACTGAGCTGTGACAAGGACTGGAATGCTCCCCCAGAGCAGTCTGCCTTCACCCGCCACCCCTGCCCTCTCTCTGGACGGGGTCACAGGGCCTGGGAGTCCTGCGGCACCAGGCCCAGCGCCCTCCTCACCTGGCCTCCACGTGGCTCTCCTGCCCTGCCCCCTGCAATGGTGTGGGCTGTCTGGCCGTCCACGCTGTGGAAGCTCGGGCCCCACATCTTGTCACTGCGGCCCAGCCCATGCCCATTCCTTTCATGTCTCTTCCCTGGGGCTTCGGGGAAACCCGTACAAGCCTCGGATGGAGCTCAGAGACTCCCTTCCCTTCATCGTTGTTTATCTCTGCATCCCAGAGGACAAAACAGCAACCCCCCCCCCCAAGCCCGAAGCTCAGCGAATACTTACCAAACAAACGGATGAATGAATGGGCCCAGCTTTGGCACCTCAGCTCTCCCTTCCCATAGGTGAGCACTTCCCCGGGGACAAACACACCCAGGGGCAGAAGGCTGTCCCCCAGCAGTCTGGACGACTGAGGTGCCCGGCCCCTAGGAAGCAGGCCCAGGCCCCACCGCCAAGGACCCCGCTGCCCGAGACTGCCTCGGTCCTCGCTCACAGCACTCGCTCGGCCCCTCAGGTCTCCCAGGCCTCAAAGCTGTTCTGCCTCTAAGACTGTGAAGACTTCTGTTCCGTTGCACAGTGACTTGCACATCAGCCCTGAGAGCGGTGAGTTCCAAAGTCTAGACAGCCCTGTGGGTGCCTTCAGGGCTCCTCCCACAGACCCAGGCAGAGCCTGGCCAGAAAAACCAAGTCCTGGGAGAACAGTGTAGGGTGGGGGCTTTGGAGTCCGACGCCCGGGGTTTGGAAGTTGCCTGTGTGATGTTGGTCAAGTTCAACATCCTCTCTGGGCTGCAGCCTCCCTACCCTCACAGCAGAGCCGGCGTTGCTGTGTGAATTTGGGAGGCTTGTTCCACTTCCCTAGGGCACCACGGGGGCCACACAACCCTGGCTTAGCATCGCCGCCCTGGCTCTGGGGGCAGCTTGCCGTGTCCTGGAGGAAGTCCCAGGTGCCAGAGAAGACTGGAGGGGGCAGGTGTCCCCCAGGCCAGGTCCAGCGGCTCATGGCTCAGCGGCTGCTGATGGCCAAATAAAAATTAGAGGTGTTGAGGCAGAGAGGAAATATTTTGACCTAAAATAGAAGTGGGGATGGAATCAGAAAAGGTGGAGAAAAATTCTAGAACCCGGCTGCAGCGTGGGGCGGGGCCCACATAGCCTGACTACCCCTCACTTCACAGTAAGGAAACTGAGACCTGGCAGTAAGGGCCTGAGCTGGGCCACATCTGGATCCGTCTGCCCCCGCCTCCCACCGTGTCCTCTCCTCTGGTGGCCTCGTAGCTCACAGCTGGATGGACAGAGGGACTGGGACCTCCCGTCTGCAGATCAAAGCCACGGAGAGAAGGGGACCCCGTGCGGGAAGTCTCACATAGCCAGGTTGCAATTTAACACGTGACGCTCAGATATTCAACGCATTTAGCATATTTATTTCTCTGTAATTGATCTTACCATTTTCCCCCCCGAGACTCCACTCAGCTGGAGAATGTAAACTTCCAGATAGCAGAAACCCCAGAGGGCCGGGCATTGCAGCGTGAACACCACAGAGGACCTGGTGTGTCCTAGTGCTCTGTTCAGAAACCCCCTCAAAGAGCCCTGACCCAGGAGCTCGGGTCATTAAAGCATCGTCCCTATACGCCAAGGTTGTGGGTTCGATCCCCGGTCAGGGCACACAGAAGATCATCAACCAGTGAAGATCATCATAAGTAAGTGGAACAACAAATTAATGTTTCTCTCTCTTTCTCTCTGTCTCCTTCCTCTCAATCTAAAAATCAATCGATATTTTTTTTTTTAAAGAAACCAGCTCAAAGAGAGCCACATGCAAAAGATAAGCCACGACCCCTCCCACACACCATTAGTTAACTAGACAACGGATCACTGGTCTAAACAGGACAGCGAAAACTGCCAAGCTTCTGGAAGAACAGGGGAGGAAATCCTCACAATCTTAGAGTCGGGAAGAATTTCTTAACCAGGACACACCAAAAACAGACTATAAAACAGGAAAAAAAACAAACAAACCCACAGTAAATTGAATGTCACCAAAATTTAAAAGCTTTAGATTTTCAAGACACTGAAGAGGGAAGGCAAGAGACTGGAAAAACTATTTACAAACCACGTGTGTGACACAGGACTCGTAGGTAGATATTGTGTAGAGAGCCCTTACACCCAGTAATGCAGAGGGTTTGCACGGAGGACTAACCAAAGAAGATCTGCGCGTGGGAAATAAGCCCACGAGAAGAAGCGCAGTGTGTCAGTCGGTGGTGAAATGCACGTTAAAACCACAGGGGGTACCCGGGACACCCACAAGCACGGCTGCCGTGGAAAAGACAGGCCGGGCCAGGATGTGAAGCAATGGGGCGGTCCCCCGCAGGCTCGTGCTCACGGGCACGTGGAGGGGACATTGACTTGGGAAACAGTTGGGCAGTTCCCTAAAGAGTTCAGCACACACCTAAGGTATCAGCCGCCCCCTGCTCCCACGCATTTCCCCGAGCGGGATGAAAGCACCATCTTCCACAGGCCGCCGCGTGAACTGCCACAGCAGCCTTTGCGCGCAGCCACCGGAAAGGGGCAGCGACCCAAACGCCCACCAGCCGGCACCGCTCGGCGGAAGAGCTCCCGGCACTGAAGGGTGAGGCCTGGCCATGCGCCGCCGGAGGGACTTCCAAATGGGAAGAAGTCAGACAAAAAGGAGATCATGCTC
Organism: Anoura caudifer; assembly: GCA_004027475.1. Taxonomy (NCBI): domain Eukaryota; kingdom Metazoa; phylum Chordata; class Mammalia; order Chiroptera; family Phyllostomidae; genus Anoura; species Anoura caudifer. The sequence continues at coordinate 193,527 of PVKU01000683.1, read as the reverse complement.
CAAGGTCCTATTTATAGAAAAGTCTAGAAAGTGCAAACTGACCTGTGGTGGCAGAGAGCAGATCGGTGGTCGCCTCGGGACAGGGGGGCAGTAAGGAAGGGCCTGAGGGAGAAGTGACGCGGGGACACAAGGAGATGGGGCGATGGGGATGCCCCGTAGCGAGATTGCGCGGCTGGCTTCAGGCATGCGCACGTGTGTCAAACTTAGCATCCGCACACATTGAGCAGGCACCGCTTACTGTCGGCACTTACACCTTGATGGAGCTGGGGAAAAGAAATCACTCCAAAGGAACAAGGAGAAAAATCTCAGTAAACTCCCCAAGGCAGGAAGTATGACGTGGGACAGTCTCTAATTTCTGTGCCATCAATTGAAAACTGTCCGACAAGCTGCAGAGGGAAGAGGCCACCCCCTGGCGGCTGGCGGGGAGAGGCACGTTCTGCTGACTCAGGAGTCGGGGAAGCAGCCAAGACCACAAGAGTAAAGAACCACGACGTGTCAGATTCCGCAGGGCTGAGCCAAGGTGGTCCTCAGAGGAAAATCCACCATCTTCAAGACTCCTATTTACATAAACAAACTGAAGAAAAGGAGACCGCCTATGTGCTCAAAGGAAAAAGTTAGCAAAGAACAAAGTCAACCTAGAAAAGCAGAAGGAAAGAGAAAAGCACTGCATTAGGAAGCCAGGGCCCAGGCACTCCCTCCACCGGGGCTGAGGGTGCCTGCAAGGCCCCTGCCAGCCCTCCCCACCCCATCCCACCCCTACCCCGCCCAGCTCTCCTGTTCTCCCACCCTGGCCCACCTGAGGGGAGGGGGAGGCCCCCACCCAGCAGGGATGGAGGCTGCGAAGCTTGAGGGGCTGCAGGCTCTGGGCCACCAGGCCTCCCGAGAGGCTGTCGCTCAAGCGCTGGCTGGCAGGCGGAGCCTGTGAGGCCACGCCCACCCCGCCTTGAGAACAGGATCCCAGCTCTCACTGCACTTCAGGACTCCCTGGGGCTTTAGACACCCCTGGCCCAAGCCCCTTCCCCAACATTGATGCCTGTCTCTCCACTTTGGTCATCTAGTTGCAAAGACCAGGAGCCACAGGGCAGAGGCAACCCAAGACAACGATCATTACAGGTGGGCGTGGGGGCCGGCCTGGAGCTGAAACCCCAGCTCTGCCCCTCACCAGCTGCGTGACCTCGCTGAGCCCCAGCATCCTCAAGTATAAGTGATCCTCCCGGAAGATAGGCGGGGACCCGCGGTAATAATGTATGTCACCGTGCAGCTCAGCACGTGTGCCCAAGGGGGCTGTCGCCGCCACCCCCTCAGCTGCCTCTGATTCCTGCAGAGCTGACAGGGACTCCAGGACCACCTGCCACCTCTGGGGGCTCAGCTGGGAGCCAGGGGGAGGGGCGGTAGCCGCAAAGCGAGAGCCAGGGAGGCTCAGGGTGGTCACACAGCACCCGGGGGTGCAGGTCCAGCTCCGCTTCCAGTGTGGAACGCTGGCTCCAGGCTCGATGGGCTTTGTCCCAAAGATGTAATTTCTATTTTGATTCCATGTGACATTTAATGAAATGACTTGCAGTCCCCACGCGGCATCAGAGTTATGAAACTACAGCCTCTGGATCCCCAGCACGGCGAACAATAACAGCCCCCTCCTGTGGCTTCAGAAGTTGCCCACGTCTCCGAAGGACCCACTCTTGGCAACAACATGCGCCCACGTGTCGCTTCCCCACGGGGCAGCGACAGCAGCCTCTTCCTGGGCCCCTGCCTCCGGCTCCCCCACTCCGATCCGGCTCTGTTCAGAACCATTCAGGGAGACAGGAAATCAATACAGAGGGTTGCAAACAGCATTTTTAGAAAAACAAATGAAACAGAACACACTAGAAAACAGCGGCATGCCTTGCACGTGGAAAGAGTGCTGCGGAATCGTCACACTGGCTGTGAGTGTGCACACGAGGTCTCTGTGGGAGGAATGAAAGATGGAAGAACACAGCCCCCGCCTGCCACCCTCCATGACCTTTGTCAGACGCACACGTGGCCATGCCCACTCCTTGGCTGAAACTCGATGAGACCCCTCAGCCTGGCACTGAGAGTCCCTCAAGACCTGGCTGGCCCCAGTGCACCCTCGCCCCCCACCCTCCCCACTCGAGAGCAGGGCGGTCCAGACAGACCCCCTCGGTACTCAGCTTCCTGAGTGTGTGACGTCACTGGGGCCATCACTAGGTGACCCCACTCCACCTCCTCTGGGCTACGATGAGTTCCTGGATTCTACAAAAACAAAGATATAAATCTTTCTGGAAGCTTTCTGTCCGGAAGGAAGCAAAAGCCTTCCAGTTTCTCAATATTCAAAATGGGACCCCCCCCCCATATACTGGAACAACTTGTCAGGGTCCCTGGAAGGCTGGAACCCTAAGGCCACCCATGTGCTTGGGGCCAAGCAAGCTGCTGGGCCCGATGAGATGCTGACCGCTGTGAGAAGGCAGGCAGCTGTCTGCAGCTGGAGCCCCAGCCCCCAGCCATCCCTGGGACCACAGGACTGCCACACAGCACCCTGCCGACAGCTTCACGAAACTCACTTCCCACCATATCATGTACACATCTGGACAAGCACGGGTTTCAGTTTTCCAAAACCGAAAGAGAAATAAAGTGTCCGCTCACTGTGGACGTGAGACCTCATCCCTGACCTTGGAGGACCCAAGGAGCTGTCTCGGGTGCAAGCGGCCGTCTCAGTCCTCTCGGAGTCCGGGACGCGGCAGGTAGCCCAGCCCAGAGCTGGGGGACACGTGTGGAAGGAAGAGCCAGAGGGCCCCAAGGATCCATCCTGGGTTCAGGTTCCGGGTGAAGGCCTGACACCCGGGGCCACAGACAGTCTCCCAAAATCCCTGTGGGTGAGCAGCAAGGCAGGATGGGTGGACCATCAGCCATTAAGTTAGCACCTACAGCCACTCACAGGGGGGCTGGATGGGACGGGACAGGACAGGGAGGGAGCCAGGTGAGGACATGAGCCCCACTACCGGCCACGCCTCAAGGGCCACGTGTCTCCACCATCACCAGCCTGCTTCCTCCCCAGTGGAGGGACCCGGGCGGCAGCAGCAGCTTCCCAGAGAGCAGTCACTCCCTCACTCACTCAGTCACTCATTCCTTCAACAAACATCTGCGGAGAGAATCCCGAGTGCCACGCCCAGGCCAGATGCTGGCTGAAGATACTACGGGGACAGTAGAGCCTGCCCCTCACCTCTGGGGACTCACCACCTGAGGGGAACGGAGGTCAGAAAAGCGGCAGGCGTGACTGAGTCTGTATGATAGTCCCTCGGAGCAGGTACTACTGGAGGCCCCAGGGCCAGAGGGGACCCCTCATCAGTCTTGCTGGGTTTTGGGGAGTGCCTAAGGAGGTGACCTCGGGGCTGAGACCTGAAGGAGCAGGAGAACTAGGACGGCGGTAACCCAGGTGAGACCCTCCCTGGATCTCCACTAGGATGGGGCTGCCCTGGAGTGCGGTCTGGAAGGCGGTCAGCAGCTCCCCCTCCTGGCCACATGTGCAATAGCAGGCCCCTCCCCCGCCCCCTTTCGGACCTAGTCCCCAGAGCTGGGGCTGCCGTTCACTGAGAGAGGAGACAGCAGACTCGGAGCACGCCCGGGGCGCAGTTCGGGGCGGTGTCTGTGGGACACTCAGGTGGAGATGTCTCGTTGAATGTTAGGTCTGGCGCTCAAAACCTGCATTGAGGAGACCGCTGCAATTCCACAGACAGCGGGGAAGAGGCTCTAGGGGACATCTCTGCAGGAGCAGAGAGAGGAGAGGGGGCGGCCCAGGACAAAGGATGCAGAGGAGGCATCAGAGCGCTAGGTGTAAGCCAGGTAGGGTGTGGGACGAGTGAGCCAGGTGGATGCGGTGAGAACCAAAGCGGGACCACTGGCCGCAAGGGCGCGGCACCACGGACGGACGGACGTGAAGGTCCCGAGCGGCCCCAGAGCGACTCTGGGACTGGGCTGCCCCACTTCCTCCCCTTACCATCTGGGTGACCTCAGGCAAGTCACTCACCCAACCTGTGCCCCGGTCCCTTTCGTGTACACATCTACTGTGAGAGTATTCGAAAAATGCTCAGGGCAGTCCGGGAGGAAGCCAGAGAGCGGGAACTGACACCCGAGGGGCAGGAGGAGGTGGCGGTAACCACTGACTCCTCCTCCCAGAGGGCTGGCTGGGCTGGGCGGGGTGGGAGAGGGGGCTGACTCCAGGGGAACGGAAGTCGCCTTCGAGAGCACGAGCCAGGAAGGATAAAGAGAAACGAGAGCCAACCCGGGCTCTCGGAAACCTCCGCGCGGGTCGGCGCACACCCCCCACCCGCCTGGTAGTCCGGAACCGCTGGCGGACATGTCCGGTAGGGATCTTGACCCTACCCCCTTCTCCCTCCTCCCTCTCCCGCCGCCTCCCCACCCCCAAATTAAACTATTTGGGCCCAAACTGTGTTGCTTCCCAGGAAAGTAGACTCTCAGACCCAACCCCACCAGGGTCCCTGGGGTAGAGGGGCGTGACTTCTCCCCAAGTCCCTCGTGCCCACTGGGCCCCCGCCCGAAACAGGCTTTCCTCTGCAAGCCGCGGGTCTGTCCCCATTCCTCCTCCAGTGTCCCTCCTCGAGAGCCATCCTGGACTACCCCCACGGAAGAGCGCGTACCCTTCCAGTCTGCGTGCCCCCCCCCCCCCCCCCCCCCCCCCCCCCCCCCCCCCCCCCCCCCCCCCCCCCCCCCCCCCCCCCCCCCCCCCCCCCCCCCCCCCCCCCCCCCCCCGCTTCCTTGAGCACGATCGCCACTGACTTACTGCACCATCGCACGTAGCTCAGTCGGTGCGTCCCTGGGTTTCTGTCTCTCGGTCCACGAGGGCCTGGGCTTAAGCAGCTTCGGGCTTCCTTTCCCTGCGGGGCAGAAGCAGAGGGGGCTCTCAGAGTGAGTTAACGCCCTCCCAGCCCCAGCCCTCCTCCTGGCTGCTGGGTCTGTTCCCTGTGCTCACCTGTGCTCAGTCTCCCCTCCCACTCCTCCTTCCCAACAAGAATAGATGGGGGATTCTTCCTCTGCCCTCCATCCTGCCTTCCCTGGAGCTAACCACCCTCCTTCCTGTGGCTTTGGGGCACGTGAACCTTCATGGACTGCTCCCTCCGCTCCGAGAGCCTGTCCCAGGCCCAGCTCCCTCCAGTCAGCGGGTCATGAGGGTTTGCTGGCAGTGACCAAGGATGCGAAAGGAGAAGATGGGTCCTTCCTACAGGGGTGGACAGTCTCCCTGGGGAGGCCACGTTAATATAAGGGACATCATCCTAGCACAACCCAGGAGGCGTGTCATTGAGTATGGCTCTGGGGAACTGACTTTCTGAAGCTCCAAGGGGGACACGGTGGAGGGTGAGGAGGTGGGGAGCCCACACCCCCAGATGAAGGCCGGTTCTGCCACCTGCAGACTTGATCCCTCCGAGCCCCGGAGCTCAGCGAAGATTTCAAAGCCCAAGATTCTCCGAAATGAAAGCGGCTTCAGAACTGCCCTCAGCCCACCCTCTTGGCCGGAAATGACAAGCTCTGGGCTCCCAGCACAATTCGGGGCCTTGTAAGCAGCACCCAGAGGCGACTGCAGAGCAGCGGATGCGCACACATGAGTCACCAACCGGCCCTGCGGGGTGCGGCTCCGCACCGCCCGCTCTGCAGCATTTGTTATCAGAAAATCAAAACGGAGCTGCAGAACAGAAAGCAGAGCCACCGGCCCTCCCAGCGTCCAAGACGCTGCTGTGTCTCTGTCCGTGACGCCCCCTGTCTTTACTCCGATGTGCACAGGGCCACGTCACTGCGACCACAGCACACCCAGAACCTTGCTCTGCCACCTCCGCGGCCCTTATCCGGCGCGCAGCTCTCCGCGGTGCTGCGTCACCCTCGTGTTTACCCACCGTCACCCTCCTGTTTACCGTTTGTAGGCACTGGGTGCAGGTCCACGGTACAGGTGCCCCCTAACCTGTCTAACCCTTCCCCTTTGGCTTGACAGTTAGGCTATTTCCGGCTCCAATTCCAAGTGGAGGTGGACGACTGAGTCCACTGTTAAAGCTTTCAAAGCGAGTGGGATGGTTCAGCCACTCAACACGCGTTCACGGAGAACCTTCCACCTGCAGAGAACACAGAGAGAGCAAGTCACCCAGACACCCAACCACTCACCCCGCTCGCAGCCAGCGACCACCCTCACCACCCTGCCCCTCCCCCTCAGGCCTCTCTAAAGAAGTAAAATCTTTTTTAATAAGGGGGCGGGGGGAGAATATTGCAGCTCCAGGTAAAAATACGGCCCCTGTGGCAACAATTCAACCCTGCCTTGTAGCACCAAAGCAGCCTTGACAACACGTAAACGAGAGATGTGGCCATTTGCCAATGGAACAATTTTACAGGCTTATGGGCGCCATGGGGGAGAAACCCAAGAGGCTGGAAGTGCAGTGCCTTGGGCTAAACCCCTGTAACTTCCTGATCCAGGCTGGAGGGCCTGATAAGACCCTCGGCATTCCCCGAAGGGAAGAGGTCCCCGCCTGACATAATCCACTCAACTTCCTTGTCCCACCCATCCTGCCTGGAAACACCTTTCATTTTGCATAGCTCCTGGGAGCTCCTTTCTGCTTGCTGCCCTACTCATGAGTCATCCAATAAGCCCAATTAGATCTGCAAACTGACTCAATTGAATGTTTTAACCGCTGAAACGCAGATTTTCATGTCATTTCTGTGTGTCACGAAATATTCTGCAAGATTTTAAAACATTCGTAGCTTGGGAGTCTGTACAAAACCAGGCTGTGGACCAGATCCAACCCCAGGAGCAGCCTCCTGACCCTTGACCGGCTTTCTGCCCTGCCCCCAGCCTGAGGGAGGGCTGGGTTAATGTTTGATAAGGAAGGTCTGCCAGCCACTTCCCAGGCGGGCAGTGGGCAAAGTCCCCTCCCAGGCACTATCACCTCTTTCAAGGCAAGGTATTTGTCTAACAAGCTAAGAAAAGAAAGCTTTCTGCAACGAAAACCCAATCTGACAGGCGGATCCATCTCCTGGCTGTCTCTAGCACCCTAAAGGACCTTTCAGAGACAAAGTCCAGTGTGGCTTCCATGAATACCTTCTACTGAGCGCGCGCCTGGGAAGTGTGCCAGACTGAACCTATGGAGACAACCACTAATCGGGGCTACGGGGGGCTGGGGGTGAAGGGCGGACAGGGAGGGAGGCCAGTGGGTGCGGGGTCCCTCTGGGGAGTGAGAATGTTCTACAACCCTGGAACCTGCTAAAATCCATTGAATTGTGCATCTTAAGTGGATAAGTTGGATGGTATGTGAATTATGTCTCCATGAAGCTGCTTTTAAAAAATGCACCAGGCACCGGTCACCTAATTCTCATGGTGGAACTGCAGCTGGGAGTCGGGTCGGCCCAAGGGAGGCTGGATCAGCCCCGGTGCCTATTCGCTGGCTTCCAGGGCACATCCCTTCTCAGCTTGGTCCTGGGCCCCTGCCATGGAGGGTCAGGGAGGCAGCTATTATGGCTCTGGCCACTTTTCTGGAAACAGCTGGGACCCTCACTGCTCCCCACCCCCATGACTAAGCCTTGGGTTCCAAGCAGTGATTTGGGGGCCTGGCCCTCTCCTCAGCCTTCCCAGCAAGTGTGTGTGACACATCATGGGAACCAGCTGGGGGGCACGGACCAGCATACCAAAGGCCCAGTGCCTGTCCGTCATAAAGGGGGTCACCTGGTAAAGGGATAGGACGGTGGCCATGGGGCCAGCACCCCGGCGTTCTAGTCCTGGGCAGCCTGTTATCGACATGAGTGAGGAGGTCCTCAGCATGGCACATGCCCTCCCAGAGCCTGTTAGCAGCACCTACACAGCTCAGCTGTGGATTCCGTCTAGGTTTAGCTTTGTTGCAGGTGGCGGAAACATCAGTCTGATTCTGTTGGGAATGTTTTGGCTTACAGAAGTGAGAAGTCGGGTATGGGATTCAGGCACAGTTGGATCCAGAGCACAAACTCAGGAGGACCCCGCTTCCTTACAGATCAGCTTTGCCCCTGTGTGGACCCTACTCCCACAAGAAAGGTGGCTGCTGCAGCACCACTATTCCCTGAAGTCCAAGGCCAGGGGGAAACAAGCCCCCCCCCCCAAAACCAAAACATGTCCAAAGCCTGGCTCTGGAGTGCACCCTGTGGGCCCTGGTTGCACAGTCTGGGATCTACGTTAGCTTTCGTCTTACTAGCCTTAAGTTTTGGGATCCTGGGGCCCCTTGCTTCCCATAACCATGTTCTATAATTTGAGACTGAGCTCCACACAGGGGAATCCTGGGTGGCCAGGCTGGGGTTCTCTCCCAGGGGTTCCTAGGTCACAGATCTGTGGGGTCCAGAGAGATGGAGACGCCCTTGTCCTCTTGCTTAGGTGGGTGGGGTTATTTCCTAGCCCCCATTTCATTGGGGAGGGGTGGGCAGGCAGTGTCCAGCTTTACAGAGGTTTGAGTTCAACCCCTCCCCTTTCGCAGGCCCTCCCTCCCTCAAGATCGAGGGGATGTTGGGGGTTTCCCCCCCAAGGGACTAATAACTGCCCAGGACTCCAAGCTCAGGCTTCCCTGGTCTCCGCCCCCAGCATCGGGAATCCCCTTAGGAAGTCACTCCCCATTCCACTTATTTATCACTAGTAGGTGTTTGGGGCAAGGTTCTATAGGTCTGCCTGCCACCTTGCAGGAGCCATTCAAGTCTTCATGGCCACACCAAGGTGGCTGTGGTTACTGAATCTATACACACAACAGGCTCAGCCCTTCTCATCATAAAACCCCTGACATGAAGACCCTGGCCCCAGGAGTGACAGGAGCCACCACAGATCACATTTTTCCCTAAAGCCTGATGTGCACCCAGAGGGCAGCCCCGCTACGGAAGCTGGGGCGGGATCCTACCCACGCCACACAGTCTGGTCACCTCAGAGCCACTCGGCTCCTCACTGGGAAGGCCGGGACTGTCCTGCCACAGGGCAAAGCCATCAGCAGGATCTCGGATACCACAGGCATGGCCCCCAGCCGGCCGGGGCTAACAAACCCTGAGTCCCAGCCGCAGAGCCAGACCTTGGGGTGGCTGCCCGGCCAGGCTGTGCTTGGCGGATGGGCAGAGGCTCTCAGAGCTGCCAGTCACTGGGTTTGGTACCTGAGCAGATACCATGTTCCCATGCAGGGAGATGTACCTCTTTGGGGGCAGGCACTCATGGCATCATACCACAAATTGGATCCAACAGGAGCATCTCCAGCTAAAACCCTGCGCAGGGATGCCTTTGGGCAGAGCGGTCCAAGCACTGGTCACTCCTAAAAGGCCCGGGGGTGGGGGGTTATAATGCATCCCAAGAGCTGAAAACCACTGGTTGGGACCAGAGTCCATCCTGCCCAGATGCTGAATGTCTGACATGAACTGAGGGGAACTTGTTCAGATGGCCAGCTCCCAGGTTTCACCCCAAGGTGGGCTCAGTATGCCTGGGAGGGGGCCTCTATGGAATGCCTGAGACACTTTCCACATGGCCTGAGGCCCTGGCTCCCAGGAGGGTCCTCTGAGAGCAGTGTGGAGGTATGTTCTGGAAAGAGTGTGTGCAGCCACATGGGTAAGAGGGCATGATGCCCCCCCCCCCCACTGGGAGGCTGTTCTAATATTCTGTGATCCTTGGAGCTTGGCTGCCCTGAACATCCCCTGTGTGTCACCAGCCCAATATACACATCAAATGACATTCACCGAGTGCCTTTGGGGTGAAAAGGCAAAGCTCTCTGCTAGGTTTCTCCAGGAGACAACATGCTTTTTTACCCAAGACATGATGCACCTCAGTGTGCTCAGCTGAATCCACTTCCTCCCTCAGCAGCCACCCCATGAGGGCTGCTCCTTGCCAGCTGGACCAAACCCAGACCTTCCGGGTGAGCCTGCTCCTTCACTGAGAAACCTGGACGGACTACCAATGGGAACAGGCAGGAAGGCAGGGGCAGCAGCCTGGGTGAGGCCAGCCCCCAGTCCTGCTTCCACCAGAGAAAGTGTCACCTCCTCCATGACTCTCAACACCCCACCCACAGAAAAGTTTTATTTTAATCATTTAACACTTGTACAGTATTCAAGATCTCCAAATGCTTCAGACTTAAACCTGTTTCCCTTGAAGCTGATTGGAAATGGAATCCTAGCTGAAGTACACAGCACAGCTAAGGCGAGCCAGAGTCCTACTTAGCACCTGCTTCCGACCCCCACCTGCACCAACATCGCACGGCAGTCTTTATTTTTGTGTCGCGCAGGTGCAAGGGCCGCATAACCTGGGTTAGCGTCAGTTAACAGTAACTTAAAAGGCAGAAATGGGTCGCGTGTTACAGGAATCTTTAAATGGACAATTTGACCATTTATACAATGGATGACAGGGAAATCTGACAACTGTATGGGCCGGGGGTCAGCCAGCGCACCTGATAACAGGCAGGACCGAAAGACAGATGTGTGTCTTAGTTCACACCGGCTTCCGAAACCGGCATTTGAAGGGGACATGCGTTAACAGCGCACGTAACACTGCTTCCCTAAGACACTGCACCGAAGAATGCATACCAGTTATGAACTGCAAGCTGAGGCTGGGTAGTTATTTCAAAGTACAAACCAATGTAAAAGGGCAGAGAGTGTTAAAAACACTTTCTAATGTAAGAGGCACACAGTGGAAAGACATGAAGGTTACCTATTTACACACAAATTAAACAACATCAGAATAAAGGCAATCCCAGCAAAGCCAATTTCAGCCCTGGTTTGACCACTTAACAGGAGCAAGACCTTCGCTGGGTCACTTCGTTCAAGGATGATTGGAAAACCAGTTTACCGTCCTATCCTAGGTCCCAGCTATTAAGAGTCTCCAAAGATCTTTCCCGCTGACTGCAGTGGGGGGAAATGCAGCCTGAAGCGAGAGCAGGCCCCCACCCAGGTTACTGGCAGTCGGCACAGACCAGACGTCGTGCTTAAAGATTTCAGCCAGAAGTGCCCCCTCTTCCTTCGTCCTGTGGTACTTGACCTGGGCTCTGGGATGCAAAACCCCACTGGCCTGCGGGGCAGCCCTGGCTAACACTTAGGTGTGCACAGGATTGAACCGAAAGGTGATGAAAAGGCACTTCGGCTCACGAAAGAAGATGAAGGGACACAACATGCTTGGATTACACAATTGAACTTATCTTGCCCACCTGGTAAATTCTGAGGTGGCTCTAGTTAGTGGTTAACCGAGCACTTTGCATTTGGAGTGCAAACTACCCGAGTCAGGTTACACAGGGCCCTTATGCTGGCACCGTGGACTACGAAGCACCAGTTTTACACACAAGTAAACTTTCAAGTGCGCTTGGAAGCAGGGGGCCAGCGTCTTCCGACGACCTTGTAGGAGCCAAACTGGGACGAGATCTTTCGTGAGAACCAGAGTAGCTTTTGGCTACGCTTTCATCCCAGGGGACAGCACTATAGCACCACGAATACAAGACTAACAGTGCAGTAGGGTCATTAACAAACTGTGGGTAGCTCGCGGCACAGCTGGTCGAGGCACTTCGAGCAGCTAACTCGGAAGTAAAAAAGACATCAGCAAGTAAGAGCAGACCTTCGGTTCGTTCAGAAGTCAGCATCCAGGGTGAACGAGTTCTCTGTGGGACTGGACATCACTCCCATCCTCTGATACTCGCCTACTCTCTTCTCAAAGAAGTTGGTCTTCCCTTCCAGCGAAATGTTCTCCATGAAGTCAAACGGGTTTTCTGCTCGGAAAACCTGGAAGGCGCACAGCAAAACGTGAGTACGGAACACCGGCTTCAAAAGAACCCGCAGGGCCCTGAACAACCCTGTGTGTACCTTGCTGAAACCCAGCTCCAGCAGGAGTCTGTCGGCCACAAATTCGATGTACTGCTTCATCAAAGTGCAGTTCATCCCAATGAGCTTCACGGGCAAGGCCTCCGTGAGGAACTCCTAGGGACCAAAACACAGTGTGGGCACACGAGGCCCGAGCGTGGCTCCTTCGGGCAAGCGCAGGCCTCCCAAATCACCCACCTGTTCTATCCTGACGGCATTGATGATGATCTCCTTCACTCTCTGCTCCAAAGGTTTGTGTACCAGGTGTTTGAACATCAGGCAGGCAAAGTCACAGTGCAAACCCTGGAAGAAAAGGTTGAAGGTCACTATAAAACCAGAAGGCGCCCACCATTAATGTGCAGTTGGAAACGGCTTTATCTTTTTCTGCATCCTCTTTACGCATCCTGCTTGGCCGTACTAAAAGCACTTACTAACACTCTCGAAAGGAAGACGAGTTTCACTGCCGTCTACTCCGCATGTGCCACCGACACAGGTTCAGACCCAACCAAGGCTCAATGCTGCCACCTAGGCGGGCCAAGTGTGGTCCTCGCCGCTCTGTGATGTGGCAACGGATGGTGCAGTACTTCTGCTGCGAGCATCCTCCCGCTCAAGAGCATCCTTCCTGTTCGGCAGCTGCACACCCTCATTTTGCCCATAGTCCCACCAAGAGGCAAAACTCTGACCAGGTTACTTTTAGCTTTACAATCGAATGGGCAGGAACTTGGTAATGCAATCTCAAGTGAATCAACTCTGCAAGTCTTAAGTGCATGAGGCTCCAAGTAATGCTGATACGGCCTAAACCGGAATGCCCGGCGCTGCCCCTGCCTCTCCACAGCTTAATCCAAGCATTCAAAGACACCTGACAGCTGCTGGACCAGAAGCCCTGCAGAAGTTGCATCACCCACAGAGAAACACCCATGTGCAAATGTACTCTGGTATATCGAGAACACCAGCAAAATAACTTCAGGAGGCTATTTAAAGTATTTCATTCCCTGCCCAAAATATGTGGTTGAATGTCACATGTGAAGTGTGGATGGAAGGCCACCTGATATCTTGGGTTCCCTTCGGTGACCACCCCTGCAAGCCAGTGGCTGGGGTGCAGATTAGCCTGTTACTTGAACTGGACTCACCTCATCTCTGCTGATAAGTTCGTTGGAAAACGTGAGGCCAGGCATCAGCCCTCGCTTCTTGAGCCAGAAGATCGATGCGAAGGACCCAGAAAAGAAGATTCCTTCCACGGCAGCAAAAGCCACAACACGTTCTCCTAGGTAAGCGTCAACACCAAAAGGTTTCTGGTGAGTCAAGGTTCACGGTCATAGGAAGGGCCCACAGACCAGTCACATCACTTAGAAAACGAAGCGCGGGGCTGAGGAGGGCCCCAGATGCCCTTACCGTAGGTGGCCTCTTTGTCCCCGATCCAGCGCAGGGCCCAGTCTGCCTTCTTCTTGACACAAGGCATCGTCTCGATGGCGTTGAAGAGGAACTCCCTGTGGACACACTGAGTGTCAGCTATCCCGGCAAAGACCTTCTGTCACCAGCCTCTAGACTAGAGCCCGGGGACCCAAGTCCACGCGGGGTCGTTTTTCTATCCCTATGTGAATTCAGACACTTGGAATAAACAATTAGTGAGTCCTCAACACGTTGGCACACCACCCAAATACTAACCTCTCCTGGGGATCTTTAATGTAAGTGTCGATGAGGAGGCTGTACATCTCAGAGTGTATGTTTTCCATGGCGATCTGGAAGCCATAGAAGCAGCGGGCTTCCGTGATCTGAACCTCTTGGCTAAACCGCTCCACCTGGTGGCGAACACATGCAAGGTCAGCATGAAGAACAATGACCGTGGCCCTGGGGCGGAGGGCGCTCCCCGACTGCAGCACTCAACCTTGTGGGGACCCGTTTAAGGTTTGCTTCCCTATATAACTCTCCACCGTTCTGTGATAAAGCTGCACATTCTATGTCACACGCTCTGTGTACGTATCAGGAGATAGATTAAACCTCTCTTCTGCGAACACTTGGCTAAAACTTTTTACAACTGAACATTGTCTTTGAGCTTTTCCAGCCAGGGACAAAAATGCCCTAAGGAAGAAGTAACTGCGGAGCTTGTTCCAAATCAGGAAACGTCACAGGAATGCTAGCTTACAGGCATACGTATACATGCGTGTATGTACATGCGCACACTCGGAATGCGAGAATTTGGAAGACCAGGAAGAGATTCGTCCTCCCTCCAATCTTGAGTGGGTCAGAGCAGACCATGGGGAGGCAACTCACCAAGTTTTCATTCACGATGCCGTCGCTCGCTGCAAAGAACGCCAGGACGTGCGAAATGAAGTACCTCTCCTCGGGCTTCAGGGCCTCCCAGTGCAGCAGGTCCTTGGAAAGGTCCACCTGAGCTCAGAAGTTCACAGCCGTCAAGCCCGCAGCACCTCACCCAGGGCAGCAACGCACCTTCCCGCCCCGCTGGGTTCACAGCCCCTCCCCCGGGGCGCGCGCCCCCCAGAGCCCGAAGCAGCCGCAGGGGCCCCAGCCCCAGGGGGCTGAGAGAGCAGCGACTTGCACTCCACACCGCTCCCCAAGGGGTCTCCAGTCCGGGGCAATGCCTACAACTTTCTCTGAGGTGTCCCAGCGCCCAATTCCCATTACCTCCTCCGCTGTCCAAAAGGAAGCCTCGGCCTTCTTGTACATCTGCCAGATGTCATGGTACTCGATGGGGAAGATGACGAAGCGGCGGGGGTTCTCTCTCAGCAGTGGTTCGTCCTGCACGCTGAGGGCTGGTGCCTTCGTTTTCTGTTGGGGGAGATGATGTGGGAAAAAAAAAAAAAATTGTCCGGCGCACCCCATGAAATTGCCGTCACCCCTGGCCAAGGCTGGACCCGAGTCGGTGATTTCATGTGGCTCAGAGCCTCAGCGCTCGCCGCCCCCCCGGTGCTTTGCATCCAGAACACAGCGGCAATGGGGCCGAGGGCCATTGGACCGGACGGAAGTTTGGCGGGAAAATGCTGGTAAGCAGAAACCCGGGGGTGGTGGAGTGGGTGGAGGAGACAATGAACCCTTCGGCGCCTCCTACAAACGGGCCAGCCCGCCTCGGGCCTCGCCCCCTCACCCCGACCCCACTCACGGGCTCGCCCGGCTCCTGGAAGATCCTGCGGGCGGTCTTGCTGGCCAACACCCGGGTGCCATTGAGGGCCGGCGGCTGCGGGGAGGGAGACGCGCGGTGAGGGGCGGCCCCCGCCTGCAGCCCGGGCCCGCCCCGGCCCGCCCCGGCCCGGCACCCGCGCTCGCGCGCCCACCGTGTTCTCCTTGTCTGCCAGGCTGAGCGCCTTTAGGGGCGAGAGCTGCAGCTGCTGCGGGTCCGGGAGAGTGGCGAGCGGGCGGCGGACGGAAAGCATGGCTGAGGCGGCGGGTGGATCCTCAGGTGAGGCTGTGGCAGCGGGTGGGTCCACCAGGTGAGGCTGCGCGCGGGTCTAGGGAGCTGCTGCCCCTTCCCGCCAGTCTTTTTATCCTTGGATTGGCGGGAACCTACCCACCCACCCACCAGACTTCTGCGAATGAGGGGCAAGGACGTTCGAAACACCGCCCGCTTAACCCAGAAATGCAAGTCCCTCCCCTCCCCTGCCCCTCCCCTCCCCTTCCCCAGCCCATTCAAGCACTTGCCCACAGAATGGAAGCCAGGAGTCCCCAAGAACGGGCAAATGTGTGGGGTGCAGCCTATGGGTGAGGGCCGCAGGCCCCCGGGTCCCTCCGGGCAGCTTCTCGGTCTCTTGGACACGTCAGAGGATCTGAAGATTCGGTAAAGGGGAGCTTGTGACCATGCCTAGCCCGTGGGGTTAATAGCGAGATTATTCCTGTAAAACCCTCAGTCCTTTGTGGACCTTCCAGTTAAACAAAGGACGGAGAGGGCCTTTCGCACAGTGTCCCACCGAAAGTGTGGCTGCTGTCAGGCCACTGTCCCTGCGTCCACAGTGTTTGAAACATTGTAGACTGAGCAAAGAGTCCTGGGAGAATTGTTTGGGAAATTGCAAACTGAGCAAAAAGTCCTGAGAAAGTTCAGAGGAGGGTGGAAGAACCAGGAGCTCAAGGACTGCCCGTCAGACATCAAGTAGCCTGGAGAGGGGTCGAAAATCCCAGTGGGGTGCGAGTGCAGACCCAAACTTAGTGAGTTTCCATTTTACTTTGTCTTTGCTTTTTTAAATTTGCCATGCACATGGCGAAAAGCCAGAAACCAGTAAAGAGCGGCTCCTGTTATACTCTGTGTGCAGAAATCAAGGATAACTGTGAGCCAGCCAGAAATTGTAGCAACGTTTTCAGTGGAAGATTTTTTTCTTGGTCACAAGAGAGCACATGGGCTTTGGGAGGATGAGCAGTGCCACGCGGCAGGCAGAGGCCACCATCCCCCTGCCCTGCCTCCCAGCTTTGAGTCACTGGGACTGCCCCGGCCTCCCGCCTACAATGTTATGTTTTAAAAATCTCTTGACGAGAAAGCAGCAGGCCCAGAAAGCTAGCTGGTTCTGCCCCACGGTGGCGCCCGAAGACCGCCGAAGCGGGCTTCCGGACCACAGTGGCCTGTCTCGTGCCCTGTCTCTGACCTTGGGGACCCGCCGCCCCGGCGCGGGCAGAGAGGGCGCCCCGCGCAGCGGCCGAGGGCCAGGTGCGGGCATCCACCGGGCCGTTCAATTACGCGCGTTTTTTTGATCGTTCAGTCACTGGTCGTGCGTTTTGACAGCTGGTCCTCCAGGATTGGTCCGCCCTCTAGGCCCCGCCCCTACTGGCCCTGGGAGCCAACCCAGGGTTCGAGCTCCCAGATCCCACTTCCGGTGAGGCGGGCTTGCCCCGGCCAGCGGCCCTCAGTCTCGTCCGGCGCCTGGGGCGGCGGAGGAACACACCTGGGGCGGTTTTTCCCAGAGCCACTCATCCCTCCCTATACCTGACACCGTGCTCCGGATTGTCACAGTAACACTAGTGACGGTGACCCCGCAGACACTGGGGGCCCAGACGGGTCATTTCCACTTTTAATCCAGACCGCGGTGTCAGGTAGGTATTCTGGGCTCGGTTCCCAAGGCCTGAGTGACCAGCCTGAGAGTCAAGGACACTGCCCGAGGTCGCACAGCTCCTTAACCTGCACAGTGAGCGCTATGCTCCGGGAGCATCTTCTTAGGAATGTCTCAGCAAACAAAAGTGGGAAGGATTCTGCCGCAGTAGAAGGGCTCGGTGGACGGAGTGCCGGCCTGCGAACGAAAGGGTCGCTGGTTCGATTCCCAGTCAGGGCACAGGCCTGGGTTGCCAGCCAGGTCCCCAGTAGGGGGTGCGCGACCGGCAACCACGCATCGATGTCTCCCTCTCTCCCTCCTTTCCCCTCTCTCTAAAAATAAATAAATAAATATATATATATATATATTTTAGCGGGCAGGATTCTACAGTGTTCACCATTCCGCCCCAGATTCAACAGTCGTTTCCATGTGGCTGAATTTGCTTGATCCCCCTCTCTGCCCCTGTGAGGGTTTTACTGCATCACTTGAAAGGGCATGGCAGGTAGGACACCTCACTCCTACATAGTTGGACGTGGAGCTCCTAAAATATAGGGACATTCTCTCCCTGCCCCGATGGGGCTGGGCTGCTCAGTTGGTTGGAGTGTCCTCAGGTGCATAAAAATGTTGTGGGTTCGATTCCCAGTGAGGGCACATACTCCGGTCTCAGTTCCATTCCGGGTCTGGGCACCTGCTGGAGGCAACAGAATGATGTTTCTCTCCCTTCCTCTCTGTAAAATCAGTAAACGTATCATTGGGTGACGATTAAACAGACAAAAATAAGGGCATGCTCGAAGAGGACCACGCCGCCATATTCAGACCTAAGAGAACTGACATCAATTCTCTAATATCACCCTCTGTCTAGTCCATAATCAAGTTTTCTCAGTCGTTTCAAATGTCTCTTAAATGTGTTCATTTTTGACACAGGACTCAGCTAAGTGCACACATTACATGGGGTTTTTGTACTTTTTTTAGTTGCTGTTAATTAGAGCAGCTCCTCCACTTTCCCTCGCCCCCCTCCTCCCAGCCCAACATTCACTTTTTGACGTTCAGGCCAATTTTCCACAGAACGTCCGTCCCGCGCGCCCCAAACCTACATGTGCCAGATTGTGACTTTATAGGGCAGTTTAACTTGTTTTTCTACCCCCTGTATTTACTGTAAACTGGAAGTTAGAGCTAAAGGCTTTTTTTAATCCTCACCTGAGGACACGTTTATTGATTTGGGGGGGGGGGAATGAGGGAGGGTGAGGGAGGGCAACAGTGACGGGACAGGGAAACATCCATCAGTGGCTCTTGTTCGTACCCCAGCCGGGGACCCAACCTGCAACCTGGGCATGTGCCCTCGCTGGGAATTGAACCTGCGACCTTTGAATTTACAGGCCGACACTTCAACCAGCTGAACCACCCAGCCTGGACTAAAGGCTTTTTTAGGTCTGGCTTATTCTTTTATTGTGGTAAAGCTTTGAGTCACTTCCAGATGTGCAGTTTGGTGGCATTGAGCACATTCACAGCACCGCCCAGCCATCGCCGCCTAGGTCTCCAGAACCGAAACCCCGCCCTCACCCACCACCAGCTCTCCTCCCCCAGCCTCCCTTTCCCACCGTCCGTTACCCTTTCTGTTGGTGAATCTGACTGTTCTAAGTACCACGGAAGTGGGATGTCACAAAGTTTGTCCTCTGGTGTCTGGCTTATTTCGCTTTGCGTAGTCTTCAGCGTTCATCCGTGTTGTAGCGAGGATCAGGATTTCGTTCCTTTCTGAGGCCGAGCGACATTCCATTGTGTGGCCATGCCACATTTCGTTTATGGGGTTTCCTTTCTGAGACCCATCTGCCCCTTCCCTCCAGGAGGTTCTTTTGTTTCCCAACCACCAGGAAGCAAGGTCAGCCCTCCTCCAAACCATGGTTTCCTCCCTGGGCACCTCCAGCGAACCTCCTTCCTCTTTCTGACTGTGACTACCCCATTCAGAACCGTAGGCTGCTGGGCGGGAACCTCTGTTGAGGAAAATGTGTCCAGGCGGAGCCAGAAGACAAAATACTTCATTCATCCCAAGTGTGACCTGTTAGCTGTGGAATTTCAAGAGCAAAACCGTGGGCTCTGGGTAGAGCCCACTCCACCCTCCAGACCCTCTGCCGACCCCCACAACCTGCCAAGGGACCTTCCCCTTCATACAACTCTTCCTGCAGAAACACCCTCATTCACACACACCCCAGCTCACCCCAGAACCCGACTGGTGTTCTTCCCAGAAAGGGTGGAGGCATTTGAAGCTCGGATCCCAATGGAGAAAAACCCAGGACGCAGATCAGAGCTTCACCCACCCCGAGGCCTGGACCAGGCAGACGGCCCCGTGCAGGCTGGAATCTGAGTTTCCGTTTGCTCAAGTGGCCCCTAAAGTGATGTTGAAAAGGAGAGTGCCCCTTTGCACACATCTAAATTGACCTTTAAACCTTTTCATCACAAGATCAAGTAGTTGCAAGGGATGTAATTTCCACCAAGTTGCAAGTGTTAGCATTTTTTTAAAGCATGAGGTCGTCATTCCTAGAATCTCAGCTCCTTAGACATTTGTGTTTGCTACGCTTATTTTAAATTCTTGGTCTGTCCCTTCTAATCTCCACTTGTTGGTGTTTGTAATCCAGTTTGTGGGTTCTCTTTCAAAGTAGTTTTACTTTGACTGGTGACCTCATGTTCCCCTGAGAGGGTATCAGCTACTGGGCAAAGAGGCCAGCCCTGGAGAGTTCTGGAGAGGGTGGCCCACTGCCCATCCCAAGTCAACGCCTACAGGCTCCTCCAGGGGGTGGAGAGGAGGGCCCCTCCCTGGAAGGAAGGTCAGCCCCTGGCGTGCACAGCAAGGGAGTGGGAAGTGAGTGCCCTAGATTGTTCAATATCTGCAAGAGGTATTTTTTCCTTTTCTTTCTTTGTTTTAAAATGTTTAGCCGATTGCCTTTAAGAATCCTTATTGTATAAAAATGATACATTTCATTGTAAAAAAACGCTAACAATATAAATATACATAAACAAATGGGTAAATGTTTTCCATAACATCATGCCCCAAAGCTAACCTGGCAGGCCTTTATTTTTAGGTACACACCAGAGGTACCTGAAACGCTATACTCCTCCTTTGTAGCTCGCCTTTCTCACAGAATCTGCCTGCGGGGCCCTCAGGTTCAGCCCCCAGTGTAAGGTCAATGCTGCGGGTTCTAGACCCAGGCTGCCTAGGCAACAAATCCCCGCTCCCCGGCTCGCTAACGAGCATCAGCGGCCCTTTGTCATAACCGGGCGTGGAACCTGCTTCACAGGACTGTCATGAGGATGGCATGAGTCGACGCATGCGAAGCACTTAGGAAAGTCCCTGGAACCTGGGTGAATATTAGCTGCCGCTACCGTTTGCCTGACTGGTCCTCTAGTTGGGGGCAAGGGCGTCAGCCCTTGGACAAGTCTAAACCGGAAAACGTGTCTGCCCAAGAAAATAGGCAGGCCCCTGTCCTCTTTCAAACACGCAGGGGTTCCTGGAGTGGGGGGAACGCAGAGGCAGTGTAACCAGGTTCTTGTCCTGTTCCTGTGTCTTCCCATGTTTTCCCGGGACAGTGAGGAAAGGACGGGGACTCCTGGAGTCAGCTTGTCACTGAGGAGTCTCCGGGCCAGCGGGTCGGGCTCCTTCCCGAGGGGTAACTGACAACCAGAGTCGGGGCTCGGAGTTTCCTCCCCCTCGGGGGCTCGGTGCCAGGAGAGGCCCCCTCAGTTAGGTCTGCAGCCTGGTTCCCTCTTTGCCTGGGACTCCCGAGGCAAGCCAGCAATCAGGCACCGAGCCTCCGTGCCTTTCAGGGTGTGGTTTTAAAAAGACCTGGAAATGACAGATAGAGGAAAGCATTTTATTTTTTTCTGTACGGATTTAGGTCCTGTCCAGTTTTTTGCTACTATAAACAGTGCTGCGGTGAACATCTTGTGTTCCTAGAAGTAGAATTACCGGATCCAATGGTGTGAACAGTTAAAATGTGGACAGGCACCGTCCAGAAGCCCATTAAGAATGTTGGGCAGTTCACACTCTCACTTAGCTGTGCATCGGGGGGCCACTTTTGTGGCCAGTGGTCTTTTTATACTGGCCAGCGGTCTTTTATGAGTGGAGACTAATATTTCCACGTTGCCTTATTCTGAATTTATTTGATCATTAGTGCAATTGAATATGGACATTTATATTTTCCAAATTTCCTGATATGTATCCATTTATTGGTTGGGTTATTTATCATTTTCATATTGATTTATAGGTGCTCTATCTTTTGGATGGTATCTCATTTTCTGTTGTATGTTTCTGTTACATTTCCTGGTTTTTCCCTTATATCTTCTTTTCTCTCTCTCTCTTTTTTTTTAAATATAGCTTTGTCTTTGGAAATAGCTTAAGACACAGAAGTTGCAAAATTAGTACCAAGAGTTCCTGCGCACCCTTCACCCAGGTTCCCTCCATGCCTTACCTAACCATGGTTCATCATCAAAATCAGGAAGCTGACCCTGTTGCAACCGTGTTAAGTAAATTATGAGCCTTATTGGGACTTCACCAGTTCCCACACGCACTTGCGGTTATGCGCGTGGTCCTCGGAAATGTTATCGGACGCGTAGATCTGAGTCATCATCCCCAAATCAGGGGATGCAGAACCGCTGCATTGCCACCGAGAAAATTCCTGTGCGGTTCCTTTGCAGTCACGGCCTCCCTCGACCCCAGCTCCTGGCAACCACCAATCGGTCTCCGGCACGGAAATTTTGTCTCCTACGTGCTGTGGACTCACATTCTGTGTAACACTCAGAGAATTTTAGAATAATAATTGCATTTATTTTGCAGATAACTTGGGGAGGAAATACTGCCTTACGCCGCAGTATGTATTCCCACTCACAAGCACAACATACTCCTTCCTTAAAGTTTTGCTCAGTGACCACCAGTACACTTTTAGAATACTCCTGTAGATTTTGCACACTACTGGTGGGATCTAATTCTCAGCATCTTTAGAGTGCTTGGTCCTTCTTCCTGTTCTCTCGCCACCCCGAGATGACTTCCAGGCACAGCTGATCCGTTGGCGGGGCCTGAGCCGCCCTTTCTCCCGGCCTGTTTGTTCCGTGGCTGGCTCTCCTTCTCTCTCTCAGTGCCCCGCCCCCTCTCTAACACACCACCCTGTTTCCATGGTTTGCAGAGCACTCACCGGTCTGTCAACTTTGTTTCTCATTTAGAACCAAACTCAGGAGAACCAGACCCAGTGAGCCGTGTCTCCTGCTGCCATGACCAGTGTGTTCTCGACAAACGGTCACTGAATCGAGGACAGGAAAGAGCACCCCTGATCCGGCTTCTTACCCAGGAGTGTCTGCGATGCTCCAGATGCCTTCTTTATTGTGTTAGAGGAGTTCGTTACATCCTAGACCACAGGGAGTTTTTATGAGGAATGTTGAATTCAATCAAACACTCTTGGCAGCTCCCAGCGAAACTCTACGACTTTTCTCCTTGAATCTACGAATGTAATGGTAACAGCCAACTCGCATACACACTTAGGATGTGCCAGGACTGTCCCAAGCACTTTTTGTATTTACTTTTTATTTTTTAATTACAACCCAAGCATTTGTTTACTGGTTTTAGAGAGAGAGGAAGGGAGATAGAGAGAAACATTGATGTGAGAAACATCGATCGGGTGCCTCCTGTATACGCCCCAACCAGGGATCGAACCCACAACCTAGGTATGTGTCGTGACCGGGAACCAAACCTCAACCTTTTGGTGGATGGGATGATGCTCCAACCAACCGAGCAACCAGGCCAGGCCTTATATGTACTTATTGTAACATAACCCGTGAGGTACGTGAGGTAGGTACATCGTCATCCCCATTTCGTGCCTGAAGAAGGTGAGATTAAGTAATTTACCCAAAATGAAACAGATGAATCCAGGGTCTGAATCTCCAGTCTTGTCCCTGAACCTACGCTTTCGGCTGCAGAGTTCGCCCGTCCGTCCGCCACAGTCTGTGTTCTGTTATCACTGCTCCACCAGAACCAGCGGGTTCTTTAGATTCCCCGTCATTCGTAAGTAGAATTGCTAACCACTTACCAGGCTCTCTGTTCTCACATTTTTTTTTGGATCACAAGTAGTTTCCTTAGAATAAAATTAAGAATGTTTACATCTTTTTCTTCACTCTGATATAAATAACCCGTCCTTTGTAAGTTTGGTACAATTTGCCTCTAAAAACTGTCAAGCATGAGCACCTTTTTTGTGTGGAGGGAGGTAAACATTTGACAACTTTTTCACTTCCTTCTTTTTAATGTATGTATGTATGTATTTATGTTTAGAGAGAGGAAAGGAGGGACAAAGAGAGGGAGAGAAACATCAATGTGTGGTTGCCTCTCACACGCCCCCTATTGGGGACCTGGCCCACAACCCCCAGGCATGTGCCCTGACTGGGACTCAGACCAGCAACCATTCACTCAATCCACTGAGCCACACCAGCCAGGGTCACTTCCTTCTATGGTGTGAATATATTCGGTGTTTCTGTCTGCGTACGAGTTAGAGGTCATTTGAGAATGACAAACTACTGCAGCCAATTTCGGCAGAAAGGATTTACAGAGGAGAGTTAGTGCTTAGGAATGGTTGGAAGCCCTAGAAGGGTGGGCACCAGGTGGGGGTTCCAGGAGCAACTCCCAGAACACTGGAGCCGGCCCCCAAAAGGGGCTGCGACCAGGCTGCTGGTGCGGAAGGCCAGCGCCCATTGCTGGGCTCAGGCGCACAGTCCCCAGCCAGCATCCTGACCCCTACGTGCATACCCTGGGCCTTTCCTCTCAACACCCAAATGGCTAGAAACTTCTATCTTTTTCTTTAGACTTAGTTTGGTATAATTTATTTTGGCTGGCAAAAAAATTACAAAGATGTTACAGACAGTTCGCATATAGCCTTCATTTATCTTTCCCTAGTATCGACACCTTACATTCGTTTTACAAAATCTAAAGACATTAACATGGGTACCGAACTCCTAACTGCAGACTTTATTCAGGTTCCACCCAATTTCTCACTAATGTCCCTTCTCTGTTCCATGACCTGCGTCCCGATCCCACATTGCTTTATTGTAAATTTTTAAAAAAAGCTTTATTTACAAGTGGAATCATTCGACAAAAAAGCAAAAGCAAATGAGCCTGAAAAAAAGAAGCTGAGTTCTTGTCTAAAATGTCCTCAGAACAGCAGATACCTCAGTAGCCAAGCTGCCTTTGCACCTGGCTGGCGTGGCATTTTTCTTAAATGAAATCATTAACGCCCTTGCCTGTTCTTTTGAGCATGTTTTGGCCAAATCCCACAGGTTTTAATAGGTAGTGATCTCATTTTTGCATTTTTTTAAAAATAGTCTGAATTTTCGGTTTCGATTTCTACCCTGATCTGAGTTAGTTGGAAGGTCAAAAATGTTACTTATCCATGTGGTTTGATTTCAGTGTCTGATATCTTTCAATTTCTACTCTCTGTTGTTATCGCACTATGACCAGAAAATGTGTGGCATGTACTTTTCCTTTTCTTCCTCATTTCTTGAAAGTTAAAAAAGTATGGAGAATAACGTTCTGAGGAACGGGTATCTTATTTTCCATAGGGGCCTCACCATTTCACATTCCCAGGAGTGCACCGAGGTTCCAGTTTCTCTACATCCTCGCCAACACGTTATTTTTCTGGTTTTCTTTAAAAATAAGAACCCTTGGCCCTGGCTGGTGTGGCTCAGTGGATTGAGCGCGGGCCTGTGAACCAAGGGATCGCGGTTCAATTCCCAGTCAGGACACATGCCTGGGCTGCGGGCCAGTTCCCAGCAGGGGACTCACAAGAGGCAACCATACATTGATGTTTCTCTCCCTCTCTCCTTCTCTTCCCCTCTGAAGATAAATAAATAAAATATTTTTAAAAAATTAGAATAAAAGCCTGTCATGGCAGAGGCCGCAGCTTTAAAAATAAAAATAATTAAAAAAAAAAAAAAAGAACCCTTGTTTTGACTTGCATTTCCAGCACTAACTTTTACAGGACTATTTTAATAGGCTGACAGTGCGGCTGGAAACAAGTGATACTATTACCTGCTGCATGTCTCATAACCCTGCTCGGCGACAAAGGCCGGAAATGTCGGACACCTCCTGGCTCTGCAGCCCCGCAAGCTGCCCTCCCGGAGCTTTCCCTCCCTCTTCTGGGGGTTGGGGGGTGACTACTTCCAGGGGCTGCTGTGCGGCTCATACGAGACCTTGTGGCAGACCTAGCATGGTGCCTGGTGTGTGGTAACCCTCAGTAAATGGCAGTTAGTATGATGGTCGTGGGCTTCTGGGCTTTGAGGGTTTCCCCACCCATACCCACCATCCCAAAGCCCCCATGTTGCCTGATGGGACCCAGGGTGGGTGCCCGGTTCCGTCTGTGCCTGTGCCCAACAGGCTGGCCCAGGAGCCTTATCTCCGTGCTGCCCCAGGGCAGAGCAGGAACTTCAGAGAACTTTGATGCTCATTATCAGAAACCTGCAGAATCACACGGAGGATGAGTTGACCTAATCCAAAGTGGCAAGAAAGTGTTCCAGGAAGTGGAGTGGATGGGTGGAGCAGTGGGCAGAGCGAGGTGGGGCCAGGCTGCCTGGGGTCCACCCTCAGCCCCAGGCCTGATGCACTGACTTCCTGGCTAATCTCACACGAAGCAGAAGCCCAAGGCCTTGCGAGACCACGGGGCCCACGAGATTTAAGTGGTTAACTCCCCACTGGCACCCCTTGTCCCTGAGGGTCTAGAGGCAGGATGAGAGCCCTGCACTTCCTAGTCTCTTGACCCATTAGGAACGTTGTAGGGTAAACGGAGTCAGTCTGGCTCCCTCACCCAGAAGCCTGGGCAACTAAGAGAAGCAGTGTCCCCATAACCTTGAGACTGGGTCCAGTAAAAGGTCCCCATAGCCTTGAGTGGGCTCAATGTGCAGAATGAAGCTCCGTCTCCGTGGTATAATCTGTTGGCTCCCTGCCAGCTTTGTCTGCATCTAGTATATTAGGGGGGTAGGGACTTCCCGCTGGGAGAGAGGGGGCAGATGACCCGCAGGGACACACTCAGGGATACGCAGCCTGCAGCGCGTGTGGCTCAGCCACCCTTGAACAAAGGCATGTCAAGCATCCCCACAGCTCTGCATTTTCTTCTTTCTGACCCAATCCCATGAACCTTATAGGCGGCAGGATTCACTGTACAACAGTATGAGGGAGCCTCCCGGCTCCACCAAGGAAAGCCCGGATGGGCGGTAGACACCAGGATGTGACACTCAGTGGCGGACCTCCTGGCATCGTGGGCCCCACCCTGGTAGTGGCCCGATGTCCCCTCACGATAGAGAAAGCCCTGTAGGTGGTTGGGAAGACCCTGGAGCAGCCCAGTCCCACTGCGCCTGGGGGCCCTGGGCTGGGTGTTTCTTTCAACTTTGCGAGCTGAGACGAACATTGTGCTTCCAGAAACAGCAAAGTTCCTAGAGCAGGGAGAGGGAGCAGAAGCCTTGAAGGCTAAACAAGAAAAGCCTGCACTTCCCAGCGCGGGACGTTACTTGAATACCCAGGCAGAAAGCAAGCCTGAAGGCTTGAATCTATGCCCTGGCAAAAAGTCTCGGTGCGGCGGAGCTGCAGCAAAACCGCTCCCCATTCGCACAGAGCGATTCAGGGGATAGGGTGGGGGGAAAGGACCAGAGGTCCCTGCGGCCCACCCAGTATCAATACGGAAAATGAAATCACTGCCGCCTACAGCGCCTGGGGGTAGGCTGGGTCTGGGCGGCCCGGGGTCCCCTTCCTCGCCCCACACGGACAGGGAACAAAGTTGCCGAGGGTGACTGGGAGGGAGGACTGCGGGCCCCGGCTGGGTGCTCGGGCGGCACAGCACTAGGCCGGCTGCGCCCTCGGTGTGGTGCTGCTGCTGCTGCTGCTGCTGCTGCTGCTGCTGCTGCTGCTGCTGCTGCTGCTGCTGCAGAGCGCGCCCTGCCGGCCGGTCCCGCGGCGTTGGGCGGCCGGGCCCTCGCGTTCCCGGTGGCCGAGGTGCTGCCGGCAGCCGTGAGCCGACGCGGAACACTGCCCTGACCCCCGCGCGCTCTGGCCCCCAGAGGCAGGGCGTTGCTCACTTTGTCTGTGGCCTTGCCGCTGCGGGAGCTGCTGGAGCTGGCGGCGCCACAGGGCGGCTGCGACGGGGTGTGTCGCTGCAAGTGGGAGGGGAAGCTGGAGCCGGTAGAAAGCCCGCGACCGCAGAGCCGCGCGCGGTCTTCAGTCTTCGCGCGCGGATGGGCGGAGCTCAGGGCCGCGCCCAAGCCGCGCCCGAATCTACGGAGACGGCGGGGGCTGGAGGCGCGGCGGAGGCGCGGGCGGCCCGGCCAGACCCTGCAGCCGGGGCCTGAACGCACCGGAGGAAGAGACAGTGCAGCCGCGGGGGGAGCCAGAACCTGCGGCCAGCGCGGGTCTCCAGGCACCGGTCCTGCGCCAAGTGCGAGCTCCTGGTGCCCGCGCACGGGCGTGCGGTGCAGGCCTAAATTATCTGTCAGAAAGGCCGGGGGTGTGACCGGAGAAGCCGGTCCTTTGAGTCCAAAGGGCCATATGACTATGCCAGCCTTCCAAGGAGAGGGAGGAAACACCCTTTGAACGTTTACATGGGGGAAACGGCCAAGAAACCAGTCTACAGGGGACGGGCGGGGACCAGAAAAGGTGAAGGCCTGTGCTTTTCCCTGAGTATTGGGCAGTTGCCTCCCCTCAGCCGCCACTGTGAGTATAATGTTTAGGTGCCCCCATTCCTAAGTGTATCCTGGGCCCCATGTGGGGGCCTGTTGAGGCTCTTTGCCGGAATATGCTAAGCACCCCCCTCCCCGTTCAGTTGCTGTCCCCACGAAGGGTGATGACAGTTAAGAAGACACTGTCTAGTTTAATACTAAAACAGGTCCGAGTGACCAGTAAACAGAACTGCACGCCCTGGGGGCCAACGAAGCACACCCCCCGCCCCTAGACTTGCTACTTGCGCAGATAGTTGGGTGGTGAAACAGGGGCTAACACTGTGAATCTCTACGTGGCATGCAAATAAGTGGATGGTTCTGCATAGGCCATTAGGCCATTACGGGGACAGGCCTTAAGGCAAGACCCATGGGAATTAGGCCACCAGAAGCACATCCCTGTACATCCTGCGAGATGCAGCTGCCACCCCTACCCTGAGGGCTGAACAGAACAGCTTATGGACTGTTCTACGGACTCTAAATGGGAGGAGTCAGAGGGGGCGGCCAGCTCCGGAGGAAGCGCTGCTCCACCGGACTCCGCTGCCCCTGCAGCCTAAGGGTGCTTTGCTGGAACCAGGCGTGGAAAATAGGGGTACTCTCTTGCCCGTTCCTGAGGGCCCAGAGTGAGGGCAAACAGTCACATGGACATGGCCTTGGGAAGTAAAAGCCTCCCCCCACCGGGCGCTGGGCGGCTCTTGGACCTGCCACTGTGTCTAGGGGCGGCCCTGTTGGTGGCTCGTTGCTGTGGCCCATTCTGTGGCTGCGGCAGCTGGACACAGGGCTCTGCCCTCCTCACCAAGGGGCCTCCTCGGAAGACATCCTCACGCAGACTGTGCAGTGAAGAGCCCAGAAAGGGTGGATTGTAGGGTAAACGGAGTCAGTCTGGCTCCCTCACCCAGAAGCCTGGGCAACTAAGAGAAGCAGTGTCCCCATAACGTTGAGACTGGGTCCAGTAAAAGGTCCCCGAAGCCTTGAGTGGGCTCGATGTGCAGAATGAAGCTCCGTTGTATAATCTGTTGGCTCCCTGCCGGCTTTGTCTGCACCTAGTATATTAGGGGGTTAGGGACTTCCCGCTGGGAGAGAGGGGACAGGTGACCCGCAGGGACACGAAGCTTGCAGTGTGGCATGGCTCGCCCACCCTTGGATAAAGACATGTCAAGCATCCCCACGGCTCCATGCGTTTTCTCCTGTTTGTGTGAGTCTGTTTCTCCCGTCTGTGAATCTGCCTGGCCTTGACTAGTTGCAACACAACTGGGCAACCACAACCAACTCAAGCCTTCCTGAGGAAGTCCTTTCTCAGGCCATTGGCCGGCGGAGGAGGGAAAGGGAAGCTCTGACTTCTTGCTGCATTTGCAGCTTGGAGAACTAAGCTGGGGACTTGTGGGAGCCCGGCTGGAAAGTGAACTCAGTGCAAAGGGAAGCGGAACAAGAGGTGGAGAGAGATTGCTGTTAGGACTCTCGGCTGCAAGTGACAGACGCTTAAGCAAAAGGGGTGTCTGTTGGTTTATGTGCCTACAAAACTGAGAGCGGCTCTCCAGCGCGTCTGCCCCGCCCCCAGCCCCGCCCCCAACCCTGCCATTGGCTTGGCACGCCTTCCACCTCTGCCTGGTCCAACCTAACTCCTAAGGTCTTCTAACACACGGCTGCCCACCTGCCCTACCCTCCTGCCCCTCCTAAGACAGCACTGTGTGTGGGTGAGACCCTCCAGGTCCGCTCTGATGCAGAAAACCACTCAAAGAGAGCGGAAAACCAGTCTAGGGAACATCTAAATTTGACTCAGTGTTAGCTTAATTAGAAAAAAAATCCAATTGACATTTAGTCCTTTAAAATCTGAACATTTTGCCCCGACTGGTGTGGCTCAGTGGATTAAGCACTGGCCCATGAACCAAAGGGTCACCAGTTCGACTCCCAATGAGGGCATATACCTTGGTTTTGGGCCAGGCCCCCAGTAGGGAGGGTGGAAGAGGCAACCACACATGGATGTTTCTCTCCCTCTTTTTCTCCCTCCTTTCCCCACTCTCTAAAAATAAATAAAACATATTTTTTAAAAATCTGAACGTTTTACTTCTTCATGAAAATAACCTAGTGATTAATCTAGGGCCTGACAACAAAAGGCATCTCTCCCTGGTATGTAGACAATGTTTTCTTTTTAAAAAACACACACATATGTGTACGATACACACACATATATAAGAGAATAAAACCTTAGAAAGCGTATGCACTTAAACACTTGGGTAAGACACTTTCATTGCACGTCCATTTAACTTCCCATAAGGGGTTCAAACCGCGTTCACTGTGCCCGACTCCTGCAGGTGCTGCGCTGGCCCCCCCCCCCCCGAGATTCACCCCACCAGGCCCACACCCTGCCCTGCGTGGGGACAGCCTCAGAGAGCCTCTTCCTGTCTGGCTTCCAAGGAGGAGCTGTCTGGCCAGTGGAACCAGCACGAGGAGGCTAGAGGGCAAAGGGGCAGGGTAGCTCTCTCCCTGGCTCTTACTCTGAAGCATCACACCGGCTCTTAGCGCCCTTGGCCAAGGTCCCACCTCCTGTCCAGCAGCCTTCTCCGCAGGTCAGACAAACAAGACAAATGCCACATGTTCTCCCTTACATGTGGAATCTTTCAAAAACCCTCCTAGACACGCGGAGCAGACGGTAGTTGCCAGAGGCAGGGGGTGGAGGGTGCATGGCACAGTGACAAGAGTCTGAAGGCGTGGACTCCTCGCTTTCAGGCTTGGGTGCGACGGGCAGCTTGTGGCTGTAGTTGGGACCACTTTCTGCGCTAAAAGAACAAAAGCCCCCAAACAGACGGCTGGGCAGGCGGTCACCCAGCAAGCAGCAAGTCACCGTCAGCAAGCAGTCCTATGGGCCAGGCACTGTTCCAGGAGCTCCGGTAGCTGCGGGAAAAGTCACAAAGAAATCCCTGCCCCTGGGAGCTGATATTCCAGCAGCAGAAAAGGAGAGGCCAGCAACCCACAGGATCAGTATGTGAAGCTGTGCAGCAGGCCTGTGCGGCTCGGTGGGCAGGCGTTGCTCCGCAAGGCCAAGGGTGGCCAGTTGGACTCCTGGTCAGGGCGGCAGGCTCAGGCATGCGACTGACGTTTCTCCGTTTCTCTCTGCATCAGTGTTTCTCTCCTTCTCTCCCTGCCCCCTCAGTAAAAGTAAATAAATAAAATCTTTAAAAAACCCCCTGTATGCCAGAAGGAGAAAGGTGGTGGAAGGAGGCTAGACAAACTAAAGGGGAACTGAAGTGTGGGGGGGGGTGTTGCTTAATTCAGAATAGGCCTCCCTGAGCCGAGGCAATGGAGACGGGTGGGCTGAGACATGGGGACCGCTGTGAGCTCTGCGGTTTCTGTCAGTCACAGACACGCTTGTGCAAAGACCCTGGGGTGCACATGTGGTTGGCATGGTTGAGGATGGGCCAGGAGCTGGAGAGGAATGAGAGGGCTACGGAGGAAGTCAGGGGGCCAGATTCTAGACAGGAAGTCGGAAGGCAGAACTATGGGAGCTGCTAATGGTTTGAAGGTGGGATGTGAGAGGGGAGGAGCTGCTGATGGCCCCGGGGTTTGGGGGCCAAGTACAACGGGAGTAATAAAGAACTTAGAACAATGCTGCAGCACAAGGAGAGGCCAGCTGTCTTTTTCTCTTTCTCTGTGGCCTCTGTGGACCTTCGCCCAGTGGTCTGGGTGACAGGTCTGTGCCACATGGGGACGGAGGGAAGGGCAAAGAAATCAGGCAGCATGACAAAATTATTTTGCCGTGTACCAGGAGATGAGAGCCAGTGCCTTCTTCTATTTGACTTTTTAATTACTGTATTTATTTGTTCTTTACAGAGGAGGAGAGGGCGGGAGAAAGAGCGGGAGAGAAACACCCACTGCTGCCTCTCCCGGGCACCCCTGCTGGGGACCAGGCCTGCAACCCAGGCACATCGAACTAGTGATCTTTCGCTTTGTGAGTCGACACGAAGCCAACTGAGCCACGCCAGCCAGGGCGCCACCTTTTATTTTCATGAAGAAAAACATGCAATTTTAGAAACTTTTTATGGTTAAGTAATTTCAGACTTACAGGCGAGCTGCCCAGACTACGGCTCCCACGGCGCGCCCGCTCCCCCTACTGTTAAGACGTGGCGTAACCACAGTGCAGTTACAAAGGAAAACATTAACTTGACACCACCACGAACCGAACTGCAGACTATTCGGATTTCCCGAGTTTCCCCCATCCTGTCCTCTCTGCGACGCAGGGCCCCTCCTGCGCTTGCTGTTCCGTCTCCTCGGCCTTCTCCAATCTGAGACAGTTAGTCCGCCTCTTCTGCAACTACCTGGCGCCTGTCTCTCCTTGGGCGTCAGGTCTGGGCGAAGCCTGGAACGGGGTGGCGTTCTGGCCACGCCCACCTGAGCGAAAGCTTGCACCAAAAGAGGACTGGCCAAAACTCAGTCTCCCGCCCTGGCCCAGGGCCATGCAGCTGTCTCCCGCTCCCCAGAGCTCTGAGCCTCCGGAACTGCCAGTGCCTGGTGGCCATGGCCGCTTCTGATGGACAGAGCCGGGTCTGCTAGGCGGCGCCTGTTCACCCAACCGAACACGGAGGGCCAAGGGAAGGGCTGGGCCCTCCTGAACTCCGCCAGGATTGAAGTACCGACGCCCCAGTTTGCTCCCGAGGCCGGAGAACGCTGCAGCTAGTATGGAGAGGACCCTCTGCCCCATTTCACCCCCCACTTGCCCCCACCCAGAGTTCCACAACGTAAGGCCAGGGACACCCAAGGGACTGACCAGCTGCGCTGGGTGTTTCTGACCGAAGACCACAGTGGGGTGGGGGTGGGGGGCAGGGGGGCTGGCATTGCCGAAGTCAGGAAGAGCTGATGGCCCAGCTACCATGGACACCAGAGTCTGTGCGAAGGGCAGCTGGTGTTCAGATCTCATTTGGCCTTAGAGACAAACGAGAGACTTAGAGGGTGGAGACACCACACACATCCAGATAAATCTCTCCTGCTGATGGCCGCTGGAGGCGGCAGGCTGCTGCGGGGTTGTGCAAACTAGCACATGGACTGGGATCTTTTTAGGCGGTGGGAGGCGCCGATAAAGCTCTGATCTGGGAGAGCGGCTCCTCAGGAGGACAGGGACACGTGCTTTATAAGCGCCACCAAAGCCCTCTGTGCATCTTCTCTGCTAGTTGGGGTGGCTCGCTGGTGAAGGGGCGCAGGCCAGGGGCCAGCATTCGCCGGCTCCACTGTGAGGGGGCCCGAGGCTCCCACACAGATCAGCTGTGTGGCTGAGCGCAAGGGTCTTGGGCGACCTGGGCTTCACTGCCCTATCCGTCCAATGAGGGACGACAGAAACTGCCCTAGGAAGCTGCTGAGAGTCAAACCACCAGAACCTCACAGCACCCCGGGACACCGCAGCGCTCCATCAGTGGTAGCTCTGACTTCCCTGTCGGACCTGGGCCGGTCACGTTTCCTTCTCTGGGACTCCGCGTGAGCATGCGCTTCCCGGCCCAGCACCGACCCTGAGCTTTGCTGTTAGCTGGGGCCTCACCCTGCGTGACTGTCGGCACAAAAGCCTTTCTTTAAAAATTACCTAATTAACTAACTAATTAATTAATTAAGGGGGGAAGGGGGAGAGAGAGAGAGAGAGAGAGAAAGAGAAACATTAATATGTTGTTGTCTCTCTTGTGGCCCCTAGCCTGCAACCCAGGCATGTGCCCTGACTGGGAATCGAACCAGCGACCCTTTCATTCGCAGGCCGACACTCAAACCACTGAGCCATACCAGCCAGGACCCAAAGAAGCCTTCCTTTACTTTAGGATTCTATTTCATTCAAACTGCAGGATTCTTTATAAAAAAGAGAGAGAGTGCTTTCCCCTTTACTGTACCAGTAAGCTAAGTACCTGAGGGCCTTTTTCTTCCCTCGCCCTGGGACCGTATCTAGCACAGAATGTCCCCTGCCTGCCACCTCTCAGCACCTTCCTGTTTCTGGAGACGGTCCGTCTCTTTCAAAGCCCAGCTCTGGTGTTCTGTGACCTTTATTGACCTTTCCCAGAGTTTTTAACTCATGTTAATTCTCCCCCCTCTGTATTCTGTGCCTGTTCCTTCACATCTCTCTCTAATTATTTCACACAGCCGTCCTGTTTGTAGAGTTGAATCACATGGACTCTACGTGGGTTATGTACTTGTTCAAACAGATCGAGTTGCTTTTCTGATGATTTCATTTTCCTGCAAGTTTGCTTTCAGTTTAAGTAATCAAAGCACATTTGGATAAGTGCTCTTGAGTAGATTAAAATAACTTTTACTATATTCCTAGTGTTCATCCTTGTAACACTGGACACCGGAGCTTTCCCCTTTTATTTGTGTTTGTCTAAGAGAAAGAACAAGGGAAGGGAAATGTTTTTAACATTTTATCCATAAGGAAAAAAAGGAAACTGTAGAAGTAGAAAAATAAACATGACTTGCAGATCCAGTTTCTGGTTCATGCAAAAGAAGGAACTTGGAAGTTGGGAAGGCCGGCTTGTATGCAGGAACATTTTGAGGTTGGGTTTCGGAACTCAACAGTCTGGCCCGGGCCCCAGGTGAGAACGCAGTCAGGAATGAAGGCAGAAATAAGTTACTGAAACTCATAGGTGGTTAATATTAACTTCCTTTCTTTCATGAATAAACTATATCCTCTGGGGCTAATGGGTGCAACTCAGCTTGCAACTAGACTGGAGATGGAGAAACTTTCTGGAGAGGCCAGACAGGAAACCCTTTGGGCCTGGCAGGACAGACTAAGCGTCTCTGAAGCAGCTGCTCAGCCCATGGTTAGGTCAATGTCATGTGGGACAGGGTCTCAAGGTCTGTGCAGTCCTAAAAGTTACTTTTTGCTAAATGTTAAAATGTAGCCTAGTATTTTGTAGGTGCAGCTATAAGCAGGAAGAGGTGGCAGGAACTCAGTGGGATGAAAACACCCAAATGGGAAGAAGAAATCAACACGTAACTGACCAAACAGGGTAGGAGCAGCTGCTAAGCCTCTCTGTTGCGGAAGCAGAGCTTGGGGTATGAGTCCCTTCTCCCTGACTTGCTGCAACTAAATAAAATTGCCTTTGTAACAACCACATCTTGGGCTTGGATAGGGCGCCCCAACCGCCTTGCGTGGGGTATCAAAATCAGCCAGAGACCCATAACTGGGGTGTGGCTGTGTTCCCACCTACCTTGCTTACAAAAACAGGTGGGTGCTGGAGTCGGCTTGCTGGCTGGAGGTTGCCGGCCCCATTTCCAGGTCCAAGTGTCCATTCTGTTAGACAACCCAGGCCCGTAGGAAAGGAAGCCATGTTGACCATGTCATGAGGTCATTATGGCCTTGTGACTACTCGTAATGTTAACACTGATCATCAAATTGCAAGTGAAAGGAAAGGCACACCTCTTGGGGCTGGGAGGCCAGATTTGTGGGGCAGGACCGCAGTTTCTGAGCCAGCAGGACGAGTGGCCTCCTGCCTGGGCAGAGCGCCGACCTGTGCAGCGCAGCACACGGAGCCCAAGACTGTGTAAACTTTCTAAGAAAGGTAGGAAAACAAATCTGCTGCTTCTACTACCCGTAGGTGTTATGTGACAATGCATTCGGCAGGGTTATCCGGAGAACCAGAACCAATGGAATACAGCGTCACAGAGTGGGCCCGCCCCCTCGTCAGGCATCCGAGCCATCTCTGAGGATGTAACCCTCTTTCCGAGTAAAGATAAGGGTTCTGTAATCCATTAACTGCCCTTAGTGAATACTATTGTTGACTCTGGTAAGGAACCATGAAACCAAACGCAAACCTCCGGCAGTCTGCTCACAGACCCCAGCGGTTACCTGAGCTACTCGCCCCATGCGTCAGCAACGACCAGTCACACAGTGGCTCTCTCAGGTTACCGATGAAGCATTAAAAATAGAAACATGCTCCCCTATGTTTCAAATGCTGTCTCCTTTTTCATCAGAAAATAATCGCTATCTTCCTGCACATTCATAATAACCAGCGCCTACACAATATAGTTCTCTTAGTTATGACCAAGCAGGGGCTCAGGAATGGTGGAAATTAGGGATGTTCTGAGCAGGGGGAGCAGATCTGGGGGGTTCTCGAAGAAGGGTACTTGAGTAGAGCTTTGATGGGGGCCGGGCTTGGGCTCCGCTGTAATGGGGGTGGGTGGTCCTGGGGCTGCGGTAAGGGGTGGGCCCCCTTCATCTCCAGGTACCAGGCCAGGCCTGTTGCCAAGGAAAACACCCCTGAGGACACATTTCCTGCTCTGAGTGCCAACAACTGCAGTCCTCTCCCAAAGTGTCATGTGTTCATTACGAGCAAGTTCTCATTTCCCAGGAGTTAGGCGGACAGCGTCCAAGCTGGGCCTCACCTTCAAGCCCCCTCCCCGGCCGCCGCCACAGTCACCGCATAAAGCAATCCCTTAGCTGCAGAGGTGTGCTTGCCAGGGTGCTTCCTTAAGAAGGATTAGACCCCATTTCCAATGCCCCAATGCTCCTGGGACTTTGCCATCCCTTCAGGACAAAGAGATTCTTGTTTATGTCTGAAGATGATCTTAGGCGGCCTTAGTCACCTGGGAAAGCGTGGCCTGTTTGCTTAGGGGAGCCCCTAATACACTCCAACGGGGACTGGTACATCTGATAGAAACCAGGTCTCCAGAGGCAGCTGATTGTAAGTGTGCTCTCAGTGGGAAGAACAGTGGCTTGGCACGCCTCTCCCTGGGGTGAGCGAGCGAGCGAGGCACGGCTGGGGAGACAGGCTGGGAATGAAGGGGGTCAGAGGAATCTGCTGCCCTGTGAGGGGAGCACAGGACGCTGTGGAGAGAGTTAAACTGTGAGTCACACGATGAGGCTGGACTCGGGCAGGAGTAAAGCATGTTTTTCTTTAAATGATTAAGCTTCGTTGAACTTAGTTCAAGAAAAAATTTTCCATCTGAACACTTTTCTCCAGGCTTAAAGAGTTTCAAGATGAGATTCATTTTCTTAAAGAGGAAATTTGTATCGATAGCTTCCAAAGTAGACACATCTGTGGACTTAGAACACCCAAATGGCATCAAATAATGGATTTGGCCCAGCTCCCAGATCTGGATGGTTAGGACAACACATCCAAAAAAAAGAAAAAGAAGGAAAAAAGGAAGGGGGGGTTCTAGATCCCTCCTCGGCCTCATGACAATGAAACTAACTGGCCGTGGACTTGAATCCCGTGTGTGTTCCATTTTCTTGGGCGTAAAGTTTTTAATGCCTAACTCCCACAGTGCTAAAAATAGCAAAATTTCAAGTGCGTGGTTGGTAAAGATTAGCCAAAATTTCATGTCAACAATCATTCTGCAAATATTAGTGTCAAGACAAGACACATAGGCAAACCCCAGGCTGTGTACGTTGTCCGGCTTTGGAAAGGCAGGGCTTGTCCCCTGGGAAGGGCGAGGAAGTGAGCAAGTCCTAGCACAACCCGGGCAGGAGCATCGGTGACGTCACGGGGTGCGAACCTGACGGTTTGGGAGCTTTTCCTGCGCTGATTCTGGGGTTAGTTCACTTAAAGAGGATGCCTTTTTCTTTTTTTCTTTCTTTTTTTAAAACCATCCCACGACCACAAGCTGGAATGAATTAGAATTGGTACCTACTCGGAATTTCATTGCTTTTTTTCGCGGGGGGGGGGGCGGGTAGGACGCATTTTCTGTCTCCCTTCCTTAAAAATTTTTTCCCCAAACGTGATGTCTTCTTGGTGAGGTTTTGAATGAGGCTCAGCGCCCAGGCTCCAGGTCTCCGATGGCGCGGACAGGAGACCGAAGGTGCCCGCTGCCCGCTGCTGCCGCACGCCCCTCCCCGCCCCCCCCAAGGCAGGAGGGGCCGCCGGCCTCCCTCCTCCGTCTGGTCTCATGTCTGTCCCTGCACGGGAGGGAGGGAGGGAGCAGACACCTGAGGATGGGGAAGCCTTGGAGGTGCGTTGCCCCATGCATTCTTCATGCTTCTTGGAGGGGCCTTTACCGCCCACCCTTCCCCAGTGTCATGTTTGAGGAGCGGTGAGGTCACCCACCTCCCTCTAAGCTCCAGCAGGGCGACGCTGCCGGGTCACCTCCGCACAGTTCCTCCAGGTGGCGGGACCAGCAAGGAGGGGACCCCCGGCGCGGGCGTGGGTGCAGAGCCGGGAACGCGACAAAGGAGGGGAGTCGCCACACCCCAGTGCCCCCCAATCCAGTTGCCCCGCCCCCCACATCTCCTGGCTCCGCCCACCACCGCCCGACACGGGTCAGCACCCGCCCCGAGAGTCCCCAACTCCAGCACTCCCCCCACGGCTCAGCCGGCCGCGCCCCCTCCCGCGTCCCCGCCCCGGCTGCTCCCCAGCCCCGCAGCCACCAGCCTGCTCGGCTGGCCACGGCGCGCCATGGGCAGCGGCAGCAGCCGAAGCAGCAGGGCCCTGAGGCGGCTGCGCGGCCCCGACAGTCGGCCGGCGGGGCCCAGTGGAGCAACCCCGGAGGGCGGGACAGCTGCCCCGGAGGAGGCACCGGAGGCAGTGGGGGCGGCGGCTGGGGGCGCGGCCGGCACTGACCCTGGCCCCACGGCGTCCCCCGACGGCCGGGATGAAACCCTGCGCCTGCTGGACCAGCTGCTGGCGGAGTCGGCGGCCTGGGGTCCGGAGGAGCCGGCCCCGCGGGGCCCCACGAGGCCCCGACCTGCCGCAGGCGCGGGAAGCCAGGTGAGTGTCGCGCTCCGAGTGCGCCCTGCGTCCCCCCCAACCATTTTCTCCTGTCCCCTCCCAGGCAGGCGGTGTGTATCCTCCCACCCCCTCTGGTCCCCACCCCTCTCCCTAGGCCCGCCTGCGCGGGCCACCCACCGTCTCGCTGTCCACCCCAATCCCTCCTTCCTAACCCCGCTCAGGTTCCCCCACCCCCGCCTGCCTCGTCTGGGCGCTGGTTTAACTGCCTCCATCTGGGGGTGACAGTGCTGGGAGCGGCCTTGAAGGGCAGGGGGACAGCCATCCCTTGGCAGAAGTGCGTCTCCCGGGCTTTCCTCTGGCCAGAGCTCGCCTTTTTTTCCTCTTGGAGCTGCGTGACCGCCCGCTAAGTGAAGCATTCCCCGCGCCTTCCAGCCCGGGCGTGAAGTGGCGCGGGGCGCCTCCTCCTGGCAGCCCCTGGGGACGCCGGTGGAGGAGGCGCTAAGTGACGGGACCGGTAGCCAAACAGCGGTTCAGGGATGCCCTGCGTGTCACTCCCCAGGATCTTCGCTTCGCCTGCCCAGCTGTGCGCGCACTGCTCGCTGCATTTAAGGGTCCGCGGAACCTCTTCTTGGCTCCCCTACTCTCTCTTCCAGAACACTTGTATCAACAGCCCTGCTGCTCTAGAAAAACAATAAAAGGAGCGCTCCGGTTTGGCACAGCCATCGCTCCCGCAGAGCTGAAGGAACGAGATCTTTAGCAGGAGCTCCTGGGCTTGAGGAGGAAGCTGGAGGCGGCGCCCCTGCTGGACGCCCACCACGCGCTGCCTGACCGCAGCAGACCTGAGCGGAGTGTCAGCCAGCGGCAGCGTGCGGAACACGCCAAGTGAGGGTGGGGAGGGCTGGCCGACTCTGGACAGTGCAGGCCTTTCCCCTTTCTCCGGCCCAGCCCGGCCCGGCCCAGCCCAGTCCCGTGGCCCTCCCAGAGTGAGCTGCAGTTAAGCAGATGAATTATACAACAAGATTCCTTTCAGGCTGCGTCAGCCCACGGTTATATAACACTAAACACGGATACACAGTTGAGAGATTTGGAGGCATTCTGAGATGGCATGGAAACAATATTTTTAGTGTTCAATGTGCAAGTGCTTTGGAAACTTCGGATGTGAGAGTGGGAAAACAGCCCTGGCCCTGGTGGCTCCGTTGGTTGGAGCATTGTCCCTGGCACCAGAAGGTTGCGGGTTCAATCCCCATTCAGGGCGCATTGGGGAGGAAACTGATCCATGTTTCTCTCTCTCTTTCTCCCTTCCCCCCTCTTTCCCTAAAAATCAATAAACATATCCCCAGGCGAGGATTGAAAGAAAAAGGAAATGAGAAGACGGGTTTCCCCCCAATCACTGAGTGTCCCAGAGGCTCAGGGTGCAGGGCCACCGCACTCAACCTGTCAGTCACTTCTCCAGTGTGGTCTGAGCTCCCGCCGTGTGCCAGCCATCTTTGTCCTGGAGAAGCCCACAGCCCAGGGGGGTGGCAGGGTGGGGGCAGATCTGCAGGCAGAAAAAGAACACAGTGTGGCCCGGGGTCCGTGCAGAGTGTGCAGGAGGAGCAGCTGAGCCCTGGAGAAGTGGGGACAGCGTTCCAGAGGGACAGCCGTCGACCTCAGCTGGGCAGGACCTGTGGCCTCAGCCGGGCAAACCAGCAGAGACGAGCTTCTGGGCAGAGAGGACCCTGTATGCAAAGGTGATGGCAGCCGGGAACACCCAGGTGGATGCGGGTGTCCGCCGCTGTCCACGCTGGAGGAGGCCAGCGGTGCAGGCGTTGGAAGCAGAGTGGCACGGGGCCTTGCCAGATGCCAGGCCTCAGGGACTGCTGCCCGGTGCAGACAGGACACCGCGGCAGCATGGGTTGCCTGGAGAGGTGCTGGCGGACACCTGGACCCAGGAGCCTGAGTTCCTGCAGGGCTGGAACTGGCCCTAGCTGGCCCTCTGGGGAGGGGGGTCCTGGTGCTTTGGCCAGAATGGAATGGAGGTTCATCCACACCTGAGTACCAGGTGCCTGTCACCGTGAGGAGGGCACCCCGGCCCAAGGCCAGCATCAGGTTCTCACCAGACTCTGCCCAGTGGCCATGCCCAGACCGCTTTCATTTCCCGACACTCGGAGAACCACAGATTGCTGCACCCAGGGGACTTTAGTGACCACCAGGGCTGCCTTCTCGCTCACACTGGAGGCCTTTGGGCCCAGCACACCAACTGCCCAACTCCCCGGCAGACCCAGGAGCCGTGCCAGGGCACCTGCCCGTGGGAGCAGGCCTGGGTCGGGGACACCCAGGGTGGGGACACGCCATCCAGTGAACTACTCATAAGTGTCTGTTGAGCGGAGGTTTGGAAGAATTATGTGGGACTGTATGTGAACATGCTTTATAAAGTGATAAAACTCAGTAGAAGTGCAGTTAATTGTCCTTTTCCTCCAGTCCCACCCACTTCAGCTCCTCCAAGTCTCCCTGACCTTCTTTCTCTTTGTAAACACTTTCCTGAAGGCCAGGCCTTGTGAGGGGAGGTGGAGAACCTCAGACGGGTGATCTCAGGGCCAGAGGCTCCTTTTGAAAAAGTTTTAAAACTTTTTTGGCCTCCTTTGTCGTTTTAGTCACGTTGAACAGCTCTCAAGGTGACATCCTGCTGTCTGCAGCTTTTGCCACCTGGGAAGCATGGAGGGTAGCGCCCTCTGGTGGTGAGAGGACTGACCTGATGGGCCAAAGACAACCTGGCCTGGCTGGGAGCAGAGATGCTCTGTTCTCTGCTGTGTGTGGTCTTCAGAGAAGGGAACTACTGTCCCAGGCCTCGTGCGTGGGCCCCAGGACCCTGGTGCCAAGTGAAAGAAGCCGGACAGGAGGGCGCGCACTGTGCAGTTCCAGTACCCAGGCTTCTGGAGCATGCCTGGGAATGGAAAGCAGGCCCGCGGCTGCCCGGAGTAGGAGGGGCGGAGGGAGGCAGCCCAGAGCCGCCGAAGAACCGTTTAGGATCTTGGTTGTGGTGATGGTTCACTGGTGTATCTACATGTCAAAACCTACCAAACTGTACCCTTCAAACACCTGCGGCTTGTTCTGTGGGATTATGTACGTGGGTACACACAGGGTGGGGCAGAAGGAGTTCACAGTTGTGAGTACGCGAAGCACCAGTTAATTCTGGTGTTATTGTTTACTAACCGTGCTGTTTTCCATACGACCAACTGTAAACCTGTTTTGCCCCGCCTTGTATGTTCATATAAAGCTGTTATGAGCTAAGGGAGCCCTGGCCAGGTAGCAGCGCCTCGATGCACCAAGGTTGCAGGTTCGATTCCGGGCAGGGCACATGCAGGAATCAACCAATGAGTGTGTAAATAAGTGGAGCAGCAAATCGCTGTGTCTCTCTCTCCCTCTTTCTCTGTCTAAAATCAACAAATAAAAACCTTTGAAAAAGGAGCTAAGGAGAGAACTCTTTAAAACAGAAGAAGCAGAATATAATACATTTCGCTAAGTAAGATGTGTAGTGGGTTTTCTAAAAATTAACTGTTGATATTTCACTCTTCTGACAAAAGCCCTGTTTGTAAGAGTCAGAGGAGACTGTAAGGGATCATCATGCTCAAACCTTTCTCCCACGTGCTGCGTCTCGTCCAGCTGCGCTGCGGGTTCTCAGAGCCCAGGGAGGGTCTCCAGTGCCAACATGCCCCCGCCTGGCCGGGACCCTCAGGCCTCCCAGAGCTCAGTCTGGTTCCCATGGCTTCAGCCCAGGCCTGGCCCTCCTGGGAGTCCAGATGCTGACCCGCAGGCGGCAGGCGGCCAGCTGGCTGGTGGCGGAAACTTGGGTCTGTGCCAGACCTGGAGCGGCCACCAGGGGCTGCTCTGTCTCTGCCTTTCATCTGAGCTCCCCTTGCTGCTTCTGTGCTTCTGGGAGGGCATCTCACCCGTTTCCCATGGGAAGCGGTCAATTCAAGGCATAAGCAGACTTCTGAGAGAAGGAACCACACATTCAAGACCCAGGCGCAGAAAGAAACATGAACCTGGAACAGAGATAACAAGGAAACGAGAGAGCACGACCTACCTTCGAATGCAGCTTCCAGGTGTGCGGTTCGTGGAGGTCACGGTGCCACATCGTGCCTGCCCCGCGAGGCCGGCGGTATGTCCCCGTTAGCAGGAGGCAGCACAGCGTGGAGAGGTGGAGCCCGGGGTGTCTGTGCGGATGTGTGACCCCGATCTGGTGCTCTTTCAACCCGTTGCCCTCCTGGCAGGAGAAGCTGTCTCTGAAACAGCCCTTACGGAGTCTGGCCGTGACAGCAAAAGCCAGCCCAGGTGGCAGCATAGGCTGGGTCCAGCGGCAGCGGACAGGAGGGACCTGCGGTCCCTGCAGGATGACTCCATTAGAAGTAGCTGAAGGGTGGCTGGGGAGAAGTATCGCTTTCTTCTCTGTGGCCCCTGGGGAAAGAGCCCCTGAGGCCCAGTGAGGGCGCCTGCAGGGTGGCAGGGTGGCATTACCAGAGGAGCAGACTGGCAGAGACCCCAGGGAACCGAAGCACGTCTCGGACAGGCTCTGTGGGCCCTGCGTCACAGGCACCCCGACACAACGCCTATGGCGGAAGCAACCCAAGTGTCCATCCGATGGATGGGTAAACAAAACAGTTAAAGAAAGTGGATAAGGAAAACAGGGCACAATCTCAATGAGCTGCCACCTCACACCGGTCGGAATGGCCATCACCAGCAAGCCAGCAGACCAGTGCTGGCAGGACATGGAGAAGAGGGAGCCCTCGGGCACTGTCGGAGGGAGGGCAGGGGGTGCAGCTGCTGTGGAAAGCAGTGTGGAGGTTCCTCAAAAGGTTAAATATGGAACTGCTTTATGAGTCAGAGATGCCACTTCTGGGTATACATCCACAGAAACCCGAAACACTGATGTGGAAGCATGTACGCCCCCCTACGTTCACTGCGGCATTGTTTACAGTAGCCAACCTCTGGAAGCAACCCAAGTGCCCGCTGATAGGCAAGTGGGTAAAACAGTGGTGGTACGTCTATACGGTGGAATATTACTTGGCTGTGAAAAAGAACAAAATCTTACTGTTTGCAACAGCACGGGTGGACCTACAGGGCATTGTGCTAAGTGAAGTCAGCCAGTCAGAGAAAGAAAAATACCGTACAATTTCACCTACGTGTGGGATCTAAGGAACAAAATGAAACATGAACAGACTCAGACACAGAGCAGGCTGATGGCTGCCAGGGTTTGGGGCTGGGTCGGGGGACCGGGTGACAAAGGTGAAGGGACTGGGAAGTGCGTGTTGGCAGTTGCAGAGTGGCCACGGGAGGTAAAGCACCGCACAGCAGGTACAGTCGGTAATATGGTGAAACCCAAGTGTGGTGGCAGGTGGGCGCTGGGAGTATCCAGGCAAACCCTTGGTAACGGCTATGGCGGTCTGACTGCTATGCTGTCCGCCTGAAACGAGCGTAAATGGCAACTGAAAAATGTAAATAAATAATTAAAAAAAAAAAAACGGTGGTGCAGTCGCCCTCAGTATGCACAGAGGGTTGGTTTCAAGACCCATGTGGGCGCCGGACTCCTCAGACACTCGAGTTCGTGTTTAAAATGATGTACGGTTCCCAGACAACTACGTGCGACTTCCTGTATACCTTAAATCGCCTCTAGGTGTAGGCACTTACCATGCAAATGCCGTGTAAGTAGTTGTCACACTGTGCTGTTTAGAGAACAGTGACAAGAA
The DNA here is from genome assembly GCA_004027475.1 of Anoura caudifer. NCBI lineage: Eukaryota > Metazoa > Chordata > Mammalia > Chiroptera > Phyllostomidae > Anoura > Anoura caudifer. The sequence continues at coordinate 149,610 of PVKU01000683.1, read as the reverse complement.
GAAAGTCTGTACGTGTCGTGTCGTCCAGACGCGACCATTGTGGGGTTAATTACATGGTGCACATCAGCAACAATGTTGCTAGTATTTTTTCATACTATTTGTGAGTCCTGGTTGGTTGGTGCAGAACCCGGGGACACCGACGGCCGAGTGCACAAACGTGCGGTGGAACATCATTCGGTCCTGGTGCAACGCAGAGGCCCGTCTCTCAGCAGAAAGCCAGAGTATTCGGAGGCTCACCGTCGATAACCTTTGATGCCTCTTCCTTTTGTCCTTCTCAAGGTGCCCCCAACACAGAGTGCTGAAGACCACCCAGAGGGCAGCAGCGGCTCCGAGTAAGTACCGGGAACCCCATCTCCAGTCAGATGCCCCAGGCACTTGTTGGCTCCCAGAGCCCTCGTGGCCCCCATTCTCCCAGGGTCTCAGCTCTTTTCCAAAGGCAGCTCCCTCTTGAAATGCAGAGCTGTCCCTCTCAGGGGCAGGTCCCAGCCCTGGGGAGTACAGAGGCCTCGCAGGCTCCCGGCAGCTTTGACCTTCCTCCCGGAAAAGGCCTCCGTGACCCTGATCACATCCTCTCAGATCCCAGCCTCACACATTCTCTCAGAGTGAGACACCGCCGGGGCCTCCCAGAGTTTGCTGCCCTGAGGGGTGACAGATGGCCCCTCTAAGCCCATGACAGTCTTATCCGGAAAACACATTTCAGACCCCTGGGCGGGTCAGCTGAGGAGCCCAGGCTTCCTGCACGGCCCCGAGGCACGGGGTTTCCAGGATGGAGGGGGTGCTCCTACAGGGACCCAGGGAGCTAGGCTGCATGCAGCTGGTGGCCGTTAGAGCAGGCGTGTGGGAGGGAATGGAAGGAGGGACGTTGAAATGTGAGGAGGGCCGGCCTTGCCCGCCACACCAAAACCCTGGCCGTTGCTGTCAAGTAGGAGAAGGCTGTGGGCTTTGGGACACCACCGTGACAGCAGGGGGTGACGCAGTAACAGCATGTACGCTGGTGGGCTCTGACCCCTCGCACGGGCAGCCAAGGTCAGCAGCCTTACTCAGCACAGCTGTGAGTCCTGGTTCTCGCTCGTTAATGCAAACAAGCCGGGCCTCCACCATGCAGGCCAGGTCCCTGTGTGACTGTGGGAAGTCATTTCTCCCCAGAGAGGCTTTTTTATTCCTGCTGGGCAGTCCCCAGGCCCAGCACGGATGCCCTGGGAAGCCTGCAGGGCAGCTGGCTTCCTGCTCGATCCCCTGACTCGGCCAGGAGACCCTGTTGCCCTTGAGGGTCTGACAGCTGCCTCACCACCATTCTGAATTCCGCCCCCCTGGCCGCCCTCAGGGAGCCTCAAGGCCGAGGGGGGTGGTCGGGGCAAGAGGACTAGGCAGGAACACTGGCAGGGCCCTGCCTCCGTCCCAGGGGCTTTGTGGGGAACTTCCTGCTCGGTGCTTCCCGGTGCCGAGCTCCGTGCCTGACCAGCCCACCCCAGAGGCACAGGTGCAGGAGCCAGGCAGACACGGTGGCGGCACCACCTCGCTCACTCCTGAGGGCCGGTGCGTCCCTGTGTCCATACACGGTCTTGTTACTGCCTCCAAAGACACCTAAGAATTCAGCTCCTTTTCAGAGAAAGAATTGTCCCTGAGGTGGTGGGGCTGGGATTTGAACCGGGCCCTCCCTGCCTCCGGGCCCTCACCCTTCCCAGCAGGCAAGGCCTGGGCAGATAAGGCCGGAATGTGGAATGCAGCCCGAGGACAGGAATGAAGCCTGCTCAGGCCAGAGACCAGGAAGGCGCCCCCAGGGCATAGCATGCTCGGAATTCTGCAAAGGGGCCTGGCGGTTGGCCAGCAGAGACACTGAGTTTGAAGGTGACATCTTGCTTCCTGACACCCTGTCTGTGTTTCTGGCTGGCAGGGCCCCTGGCAGCAGCCACAGGAGGACAGAGAGGCAGTCAGCCATCTTGTACGATGGCTCCGAGGAGGAGCTGATGGCCAGCATCGAGCAGGAGTACTGCCGCTGACCCGCCTGACCGGGCCTCCAGCATCCCCCTGCCCCGCGCTGGCAGGGGCTGGAGCTGAGCTGCTGCGGCCTTGTGGCCTCTCACGGATCCTGCACACCCGCCTTCTCCAGCCCGCGCTCGGATGGGCCTGCCCGCGGCCAGCTGCTGGCCGCCATGCCTGCCGGCCCGGGGTGTCAGCTGTGCAGACCCAGGCCAGGAGGACGTGCAGGTGCTGCCCCCCAGGGGTGTGGGTCGGTGACCCCGACACCTGCCCTCCTCTCAGCCTCAGGAGGGCCGGTCTACAAGGTTCTGCTGGAGCCCGAACGCTTCCCCTTTCCCGCCAACTCTCCACCTGGGCTGGGGGAGGCCCCTGAGCTGACGGGGTTTAGGCTCGGTACCCTGGGGCCTCTCACCGTCCACAGCGCTTCAGGCAGGCCCACCTTGAGGGTGTGCCAGGAGGTGGGCCTGGTCCAGCTGGAGAGGCCTCCCTGAGTGCTCCAGGTGAACCTCCTGGGTGTTACCCAAACGCAGGCTCTGATTCCGTGGGTCTGCAGGGGCCTCGGGTCTGCATTTCTGACCAGCTCCCAGGCGAGGCCCACGCGGCTGGCTCCAGCCACAGCTGAGCGGCGAGGACCGCCCACACGCTGCCTGTGCTGGAGGCTGCTCGGAGCCCCAGCGGCCTGGCTCCCCGGGGACAAAGCCCTGGGCCAGGCGCCGGCCCACTCCGACCCTCCGCTCACACTCATTAGCAGTCACTCTCCCTCTCTGGGCCTCAGTTTCCCTCCCTGGCAAATGAGTCCTGGAGGCTCTGCCCTGCTCCGAGGACCTGGGATCACTTGGGCCCGGGCTCCTTTGCTTGCCCTTATTCCCACCCTGCCGGCAGGGAACTGCTCCCTGCTGAGGGCGCTCATCTTCCCCGCCCGGGAGGCTCTTCAGGGCCCCCTGCTCTCACCTGCCCAGTGCCCAGGGAAAGCAGACAGTCACAGCGGTGAGACAGGGGAGCCTGGGAGTGATCCCAGCTGACGACTGGCTCAGGGTGCCCGCTGCTTGTCAGAGGCAGCGCCAGGAGGCCGCAGGCACACCGGAGGCGGGCCTTCCGTGGGGGCCCAGGTGTGGCTGCTCTGGGCAGTGCCGGGAGAGGAGGGGTCCAGGGACCGGGAGAAGCCCCTCGGGAGCAGCCAGGGAGGGTGTTGGCACACGGAGGCCACAGCCGTGTCTGCTGAAGCCAGAACAGGTCCCAGCTTGTCTCGTGTTTGCCACCAACACGACGGCCTCCCGGTGTCGCCTGCAAAGTGCGAGAGCATCTCCGAAACGGACAAGGGCCCCTCAGCACCGTCCCCAAACCCACAGGCTGCTGCCGTCACGGGGGTCTCCACGAACTTCCCTCACTGGACCAGAGTGCCTTTGATCAAATGTCCCGCAGCTGGGGGGGGGGGTTCTCTACAGTCAGGACGGAGCCCCTGGAGGGATGGCTCAGGGGCCCCCCCAAAACGAGAGCTGCTTCTCACCCAAACCCAAACCCTCCCTTTTCGTGGAATGATTAAAGCCACTACTATTTGAGTAATACAAATGCTCTTAAAAAGAAGTTAACATTTTAGTTCTCACAACCAGACAGAGCAGGCCTTGAATTTAACGCTAAAAACATTTACAACTTCACATTATTTTTTTTGTTCAAATGGATCATGTCCAGCTGGTTTTCTGAGAGAAAGACGATCTCTCTGCATCATCCAGTGAAACCTCATAAAACCCTTAGTGAGAAAACGCGCTAAGAGCGGAAATCCCTCGCGGTTACAGCCCGTCGATGTTCCTCAAAGCTGAGAAGGCACTGACTGCAGTTGTCTCCGGCCGTTCGGCTTCTTATTCCCTAAAACTGCCTTCTGAACAGCACCCAGCCAGACGAAGCCCAGGGCTCCCACCCCTCAGTTCCGTACGGGTGAGATGAGGGCGCTGAGTGCAGAGGAGGGTGTTGGTCACACAGGGACCATGCAGAGCCCCGCTGTGGGCCAGATGCAGCCTCGGGCCCTTCTCAGTGGTTCGGTGTTGCTTCTGAGCTTTCCACTCTGGACGGGGGGCAGCGTGGCTGGAACGGAGGCAAGAAGAAAACGTTTCAATGTCGAAAGTGGTGACAACCCACCTTACCGTCTGACATCGAAGTACTACACACGTGTCTTCTGGTTTCCGTGCTGCGCCAGCTCCCTAGAGTTTAGAAAACGTGCTCGACTCCAGCTCCGAGACGGCTGGGTCGGCTCCCTCGGGGACGGGGCGGAGGCACCGATGCAGCCTTCTTGTCCTCAGGCCTCTCCTCCGGGCCCAGCTCCATCTCCCCGCTCCTCACTGAGATGAGCTTTTCCAAAGCACCTCCCTTTGACGTTCTAAAGCCTCAGTGCCCCCTGCCCCTGGCTGTGCTGAGACCGCTGCACACCCCTGGGGGGTTTCTGTACAGAGCTCCCTCGTCCCCTGCTGCCCTGCGCCTGGCCCTACGCTGGGTGCCGGGCTCGTGCAGAGCGACATCTGGTGCCCAGCGGTGAGGACGGGCTGTTCTCGTGGCACGGGCACACCCTGGACGTGAGCTCACCTGGAGAGGATAAAGGCCGTCAGGGACTTGGGGCCAAAGCCCACCCAGGGTCTCACCTGTGTGGGCGTGGGGTGGGGCTCTTCCTCCATTCTGCTTTGATGAGCCAGGAGAAAGCCTACGTGGCTGCCCTCGAGAGGCTAAGTCACAGCAGGGGCCGTGAAGGTTGGTGCCCCCCTGCAGGGAGAAGCACCACAGTCAGATGTGGTGCCGTCCACACGCCAGGGACAAATCTGACCTTGACAGGTGTGTGTGGCTCGACTGCCTGGCGCTGTGAAACCCTTTAGTGCCCAGAGCAGGGAGGGAAAGGCTGCCTCTCCCATGGGCTGTGGACCCTGGGAGGAAGTGACCTTGAAGTGATGGACGCCCTGTGGAGCTAGTCTGGGGGTGTGGCCACACCTGAGAGCACGGGGTTTTGTGTGGCCTGATGGCACAGGGCCGTCCGTCCAAGATCTGGGCTCCTCCAAGGTCAGGGGCCCAGGGCAGCTGTCAGTAGTGGTGCCACTTGGCAGCAAGAATCCCAGCGGTGTCGGCTGGGACCTCACGCTCTCTCCCTGGGGAGTGGCAGTTGTAAAAAGTCTCACTTGGGCTAAGCAAGCCCTGAGAGGTTTCAGACAACGTGTAGGAAGGGGAGAAGCTGCAGGGGAGGGGCTGACCTTCCCACTCAGCTGGTGGGAAAGGATCTGGGTGAAAAATAAAAATGGTCAGAACTTAGTAGCACCTTGCGTTAGTGAAGCACAGTTTATGGAAACATTCTTTTTTTGAAAAACTTATACAACAAGGACTTGAAGAGGGCTCGCGCCGTTCCAGGCTCTGTGCTGGGCGGGGCCTGGAGGTGAGAGACCAGATGCTGCGTGTGAGCGGAGGAAGCAGGGACGAGGGCCAGTCACGCTGCCTGCGGCCCCACAGGCCCCGCAGGCCCCACTCACCCTCCCAGGAGGCTCCTCTGCAGCAGGAAGTGAGCTGTCAGGAGAACCTGGGGGAGGCAGGAAGCTGGGACTGCAGCCTCGGCCTCACTCTCCTGGTGCATGATTGCGCATGATTGCGGGGTCTCAGCTTCTCCGTGCGTTCAGGGGGCAGGCACGTAGGCCTTTTCCTCCTGCAGCCTCGACCACTGAGGCTGGCACGACAGTGGCCAGCTGGGTGCTCTGTCCCTGCAAGGCCCGTACAAGGAAGAGGTGGGGGCCTGGCCATGAGGAGGGGGACCTGTTGGGCCCCTCCCTTAGGCAGGGGAGCTGGCCTGTGCTGCAGGGGCCTGGGGCGTGGGGTCCAGTCTCCCAAGAAGCACAACTCTCCTCAGGGACCCCCAGAGTACAAATGAGTCCCACCCCACTTGCTAGCAGGAATTCTGCGGTTCTCTGATGGTCTCTACATCAGAGGTATTTCCATGAATTTTGATCACCTGTCCAGGGAGCTGATGCTCAATTGCACCCCCTTGCAGCCAGGCCTGTGAGTGAGCTCCGTGGCTTCCAGGGCTCCAGCAGCCACTGAGGCCGGGATCCCAGGGTCTTTGGGGGCCCAGGGCCATGTGTGTGGCTGTAACTGAGCTCCACTTGGTGGTGTTTCGGTAGGGGTGTCCCTCAGCACCACCACTTGGGCACCTCGTGTCACTGTTCTCTTAATTCCCACAGGCAGAGCCACCGCCCCCGGGCTCACACCCTGAGCCAGGCGGGTGGGCGTGGGGTCAGGGGCCAGTGCACACCGAGTCCCAGAGCCAGCCGATGTCCTGTCCCACTGCGTGCGGCCTCTGCGCTGGAAACTGCGGTGGCACGGCCCAGCGGTCGTCTCTGCGGTCCTCATTTTATAAATAAGGAAAACAGTTCAGTCTGGACGGGCGGGTGGATGGACAGGACGGACGGACAGGCAGGTGGACAAGTGGGTGGCGGTGGCTGTGATACGACCCCTGTCATGGGGCAGGAGAATTAGACTTGCAATAACATCGATAACACGTGGCAAGTTCTCAGCAGTGGTCAGAACCTGCAGGGGTGCGGGAGTCCAGAGCGGAAGCTGCCTGTGGAGCCGGGGGCGGGCAGCCAGGGGGGGGACGGTGCTCGCGCCCTCAGCTGCCACCGCTTTGTGTCGTCCTCTCGTTTGGTGTGGGCACCTCCTCCCTGCACTTAGCTTGTGGCATCTTGTGTCTTCTTTAGCATCCACCTTCGGCAGGTTTGTCTGCTGAGCCCAGCAGGAGCATGGGGGGGGGGGCGGGGGGGGATGTCTACTTCAGGGCCACTGAGGGCAGTCCTGGGGCTCACTGGGCCTCGAGGGGAGTGGAGCAAGCCCCCTGACTCAGAGGGGACCGAGTGCATCTCTCTCCTCAGGGTAAGGAGTTCTTGGTGCCTGGGCTTCTGCCCAGGATGGGACCCAGCTGTTAAAAAAGTGTCTCAAGTTCCTCATCTCAAAAGTCCCTAAACAAAGAGGTGGGTTGAAAGCAAAGGGACAGTGGTGTTAGCGCCAGAAAGTAGACCTTTGGTGACAACTCAGGGAAGACAACAGACACAAAGTCACAGGCTGAGCCGCAAACTGGTGGCCGTCACCCAGCAGCAAACGGATAGGGGTTGGAGCTGGAAAGGCTTCCAGGTGGATGGCTGGGTGCAGAGTCCATTGTGATCACCTGCTGCCCACTCCCCAACCCGCTCAACACGCACGCACGCACACGATCACTTACTGCCCCCTGCGCATGCGTGCGCGCGCGCACACACGGGATCAGGAGCAGTGTGATCCATGAATCGATGTTCGATTCTTTCCGCTGTCACACCCCAGGATGGGCGGCTTTGGACAGTGTCAACAGATTGAATGTCAAGCAAGGTGGCCAGGGTGACTGAGCCTTTACACCTGGACTTGCCGTTCTTTTTAAAGACAGTAAGGTTGCCCTGGCCGGGTGGTTCAGTGGGTTGGAGCATCGTCCATGCACTAAGAGGTTGCGGGTTCGATTCCCCATCAGGGCACACACCTAGGTTGCAGGTTTGATCCCTGGTCAGGGTGCATATGGGAGGGAGCCAGTGGATGTTTCTCTCTCACATGGATGCTTCTCTCTTAAATCCATGAGCATACTTCAATTTTAAAGACAATGGGGTTGACCGTGAGAAAGTCAACATGGGGAGATGAGGAGCTTGGCCGTTCTGGACAGGTAGGAGGAGGACTGAGAACTGCACCCACACATCTCCGAGAGCATCCACAGCAGCTCCTTCCGAGGGACATCGGTGCGAAGTCCCAGCCTGAGTGGGCTCCAGAGAGAACACTGCCCAAGAGCAGGAGTGGAGCCTGGGTTGGGGGCGGAGGGCACAGGGCAAGCGGCTTCCTCCCATTCCGCCTCTTGGCGCAGGAAGAGCCCAAGGAGGAGGGGCACGGGGTCCCCAGCACCCACAGCCCTGTTCTGCTGGGACCAGACCCAGCGGCCAGTACAGAAGCTGCCTCTTCCCGCGTTTCTTTTCACCTTCCCTGGAATCGAAAGGGCACCCTGAGACAGAGCAGACCCAGAAAACACAGAGGAGGGTCAGGCCGGGCCAACCTTCCGGGGATTTTGTAGGGCATTTCTGGAGAAGCCGCTGGGCATCCTGAGGCGCAGACAAGACAGACACAAGTCCGGTTTGCAAATCAGGGACATTTTATGTGATTCAAAGAAAAAAGTTACATCACGCATATCCATTTGAGTAAGAAGTCAAGGTCTGTTACATACAACATGAGTCCAAAAACAGTTCGCATTTTGTTACTGAAACTATTTAAAAGGCTCAACATCAACAAAGATCGAGCAAAACTGCTCAGGAAGTAAAGTGCGCTAGGAAGCCTGCGGCCCGCGCGCCGCCCCGACGACACCCAGAGCCGCTCGCCAAGGGCGTCTGCGTGCAGAGCGAGCCACGGCGGCCTGATTCTCGGGACGGAACTCCCCGGACAGAACCGTTTCCCGACTTACCATCTTTCGGTGGACGTACAGAAGGCAAAAACAAAAAAAGTTTGTTTACAGAAGGCGTTTCTAAACCTAATCAGGAAATGGAAGTGTACATGAAAACCATTTTTAACACATCTGCCCTTCACAAACGCCGCTCAGACAGTAAAATCCAGGGTGAGCAGCAACCGGGCACCCGAAGGCCTTGTCTCGCCCACCACGTTGGGAGGACCACCATCGTTTTGTGTCATCAGGAACGACGTTTGTGCTGTTTTACAGCCCGAGCAGGGGAGAGAGAGGGTGGGGTGGCGAGGAGACACGAGCTGCCCACGGCTCCTGACTGTTGTTCTCTTGCACGCTAATTTGTCATTCCCTTGTACTTGGTCCCGACCAGGAGGAATGCTCAGCCAAGGAAGTGCCCACAGCGCACGGGAGCCTCCCACACACAGCCAGCACTTCGAGACCTGCGTGTCGGGTGCCGGTGCCTACTGAGGGGCCACTTCATGGGCATCAGCTAACGCCCAATGGATGGGCAGGTGAGGGGTGTCGGGCTTGAGAGATCTGGACACAGAGCCCACTTACAATTCACCCTGCCACCATTTTAATAAGGGTGAACGCCAGAACTCACGCGGCCGAGAGAAAACCTAAACGCATGGGCGCAGAGAGCCGCCCGTGTTCCTGCCGTGCATCCTGCGGCCTGGGTCTGCGGGGCCACCTGACGCGGCGGCCCCGGTGGCCCCGGCCGGGGGGGCTGGCGAGGCTGCTGCGGAACTGGCGCCTGTGCTCACCCAGCTTCCCAATGGGGCCCACCTTCTGTCTTCTGTCAGACTCAGAAACAGCCCCCTTCCAAGTGACTCTGTTTGATCAAAATGATCTCCTTCCAACAACAGGAACGGAAGGGCCGCTCGGCGGTGCTCCTGCCGTTCAGCATAACCTGCGCTTCCTCCGGGGTCCACACGTAAAGGAGGCCAAGCGCTGGGGCCGGGCCCCTCCACCTACGTGCAAAGCACAAAGCTGTGCTTGGGTGGGAAGTCCCCCAACCAACGAGGCCGCTTCCTTTTTCTCTAAGGAGCTGCCCCACCCACAAATGCTATGGAGAAGGCCACAGGACAAGAAGTCAACTGACAATTGACAAAGCAGCTGGGCTGGCGCGCTGACGTCACCCCTATTTTTGGTGTTTGAGGTACAAACAGGAAACTGGCAGGCGGGGTGCTCACCACGGAGCACAGACAGACACTCCGAGCCTGGAGAGGCGCCCTGCTCACAGGGGGGCTGCCCGTCGAGCATTTTTAAGCTGCCCTCTGGGTTCCTCCTCCACAAGTCACACCGCGGACCAGGTGACTAGTCCTACCGCACAAAACCTGAATTCCTCGGCCCAGGCCGCAGAGGCACGGCTGCTTGGAACACCCCTGGAAAGTGTTACATACGAAGAAGCTGATTGGCAAGTCTCCCCCCACCCCCCACCAGTGCCAGTTCTAAAAAATTCTGAGATCTGAAAGGCCTGACAACAAACGTGATTTTTTTTTTTTTTTTGGCTGAATGATGTTCCATGGTTACTACAAAGTAGCGTTATTATAAAAATGATATTAGACATGGAAAAGAAGACTGTAAAATCATCTATCCAGAAATTGGTGGAGTACCAATAATATAAATATTTTCATAGAAAACAGTATAAAGTTATATACCCTGTCTCATTTCTACAAAACATGAATAGAAAGGCAGTAAAAATCCAGGTTCTGTGAAATTTATTGCCGAAATGCTTGTGTGAATGCTGGTGAGCTAGGCCGCCGCACTGCCTTCAGTTGAAACTACAAAAGCCACGGGGCAGGACACCCACCGAACTCCAGCAGCCGCCGTGCTCCCACCAGAACCAGCCCCCAGACAGTGCTTTCGGGCGAGAAACCACCGGTCCTTTCCTGAAAATCAGAGTTTCGGAGATTCCCACGGGCGACCGCGGCCGGCCGTTCAGGCAGAGACTGGCCAGCTGGCCACCGGGCTCCTCCACCTTGCCTGTTAGCCGGGGGTCTTCTTGGTGGCCACGTGGCGCCGGGCGTGCTTGGTCAGGTGGTCGCTGCGCATGAAGCGCCGCTCGCACACGGGGCACGCGAACTTCTTCTCCCCGGTGTGCGTCCTGCGGTGCCGCGACAGTTCATCCGAGCGCGCGAATTTCCTGTCGCAGCCGTCCCAGCTGCAGCTGAAAGGCTTTTCCCCTGACCGCGAGAAAACACACAGCAAAGAAAAGGTCAGCGCTCGGCTCCGGCAGGACGGGCTAATCTGCGTCATCTTTAATTTCTGTTCACCAAAATCTAGGACACAAGTAATGCCCTGTTACTCTGATATCAAGGTCTTCGGAAGCCAAGAAATCCTCCAGGACCCGTCTGTCCTGCTACACCTACTTTGCAAGGTTATGTGATAAGATGTAAGATGTCATACTTATCTTTCGAAAGAGAAATACATCTTTAAATAAAAATGAACTTTGCAGTAAGGTGAAGATTCTTGAAAAGAGTAATTACTTCTCTCTCGAAAAGCTGCACATCTAAAAACATCCCTGCCAGGACCTGTAAGACTTCTTGGAATTGTTAACTTCACCATCTTCTTGTTCATCACCGCACCTGGCAGGTGAGCCAGGGAGCCCCTGCCTGCAGGTTGCAGCACAGCCCTGCCCTGGACAGCAGGGCGGCTCTCCTCCGGCTGGGGCCAGGGCGTGAGTCACACACTGTGCACGTGACCTTGCACGGCCTGTCTAGCCCACCCACCCTCCTGCAGCTTTGCCAAGCACAGTACTTCTCACAGCAGGCGGAAAATAAATGGTTTTGAATGAATGTGTGTGGAAGATACCAACTAAGTACTGATGTTTTTCAAAACTGAATCGACTGCAAAATTCAGCATCAAAATGCTTTTTAAAACACCATTCTAAGGAAAAGGGCGTAAGCTTCATGGGTTTCACGGACCCGTGCTGCGGTGTCAGGATGCCCCCCTGCTCCCTGGAACCCGCCACCACCGCCAGCGGCACGGCCAGGGGCCGGACTGAGATGCACCGCCCGCTGGCACGGCGTTTACCGTGTAAAGAGCCGTTTTCAAAGTGTCAAAAGTGCAGCCTTTGCTTACTCTACCTTAGTCAACAAAATTTCAGGTTCGTAGAAACATGTAAAAAACTACTTCATCTAAGGTAAAATTACCCAAAGTTTCTATTTCTTATGAAAATTCCAATTAAGTATTTATAAAATAGCCCAAGAAACTGATTCTTCAGAACCTCTATGGTTATGTAATGGAAGTGTTTTGGGAAACCTGAAGGCAGCCTGCTCTGATCACCTGATTTCGTGCCGGCCTGTCAGCACTTCCGCCGCGGCTGCCAGGCTGGCACCTCTCCCCACTGCCGCCCCGACCGTGGGCGCCGGGTGTGGACAGGGTGGGAGGGCTCAGTGGACAGAACTGCGCCAGCCAGCAAGCCCTTCAGAGGCGCCCCCGACTCTGCCACAGCCACCCTGCAGCACCAGTGACCAGCTGCCACGTACCAGCATTGAGGCTCTTGAGTTAGACCCAAGAGGTTACATCCAGTCAGACCACTAGCGTACGTGGGAAACTGAAACCCAAAGAAAAACGTGGCAGGAAGTGGAACGCACCACTAGGGTCGCAGAAGGCAGGCGCGACCAGGAAGCACATGTGAGCGGAGACGGCGGGAGGGCCGTTAAAGGGGTTCCCACCAGGAGAGGTGGGCAGGGTGGAGGCTGGAGGGCAGACATGCGGAGCTGGAGAGAGACGGTAAAGGCAGAGCCAAGTGCCCGGCGGCCAGGTGTTGCGCCTGGACCTGCAGTGAACCTGCTCCGCCGTCCCGAGAAGAGTCGCGCGCCCCTGGTCATGCCTGCCAGTTCCAGACTCTGCTCCCCTCTGCAAACAGAGCTGCACCCCCCTACCACACGCAGGTGCCGGTGAGAAACCACCCCAGCTCAGCCCCCCCCAGTTCAGCCCTCCTGACCCTGCATCCCACAGTGCACCGTGGGCCCCGGGCCATTAGTGGATGCTCGAGCGGAGGAACCGCGTGACCACTGCAGAACCTGGGGCCTGTCACTGCACTTACGTGTGTGTCTGTGCGAACCCTGAGAGGCGAGTGTCACGAGCAGACTGCTTAGCCCCAGGACCCCACAGAACGGAGCAGCAGAACGCCACCTCAAAGAGGGAGCGCGCCACAGAACACCTGGGGTATGCAGCCACAGCGGCCACAGCAGCAGCTCCGCCAGGCCACCCTCAGCCCGACGACCACACGACGGGGCAGTGTGCATGTCAGCTTGGTGAAAACGCGAAATGCGGCGCCTTCGTCACACGGTCCCCCCTCAAGTGCGTGTGGCTAGTGGCCACCCCAATGGACGGAGAGAAACTCCTACCAAGCACAGCCGATGGGACGATAGAGACACCACTAAGGTTTTACAGTTACTCTCTCAGGTGACTCCTCCTTCTCCTTGTGTGAATCAGTCCTTTGACTGTCAGGTATTCTAGAATTCCAACTTTTCCGTGCTTCGGAGAGACCTTGCCCCAGAGGAAACCTGAGTCACGCTGGGGTTTACCGAACGGCATGCATATTTTCTAAAACGCGAACAGGTGTCCACACTGCCATGCGAGCAGAAAGGGCCACGCACGCGCTCCCGAAAAACCGCGGGCCGCTGTGCTACTACGGTCAGCCCCCTCGAAGGCTTCTCAGAACCACCTCCTCCAGCAGGTCTCACGCTTCCCTCCCCCTCAGAGAAGGTTCCAGGTGAGCTTCCCAGGGCCCTACCTGCCTCAGTGCTCACCTGTGTGAGTGCGGAGATGAGCCTTCAGGTGGGAACTTTTGAAGTAGGTTTTCCGGCAGCCTGGAAAGTTGCAAACGTAGTTCCTCCTTCGGAAAAAGTCGACCTGAGGGGCGCAGCTGTGGCTGGAGGTGATGAAGACAGGGGCGGGGGCGAGAGGCAACAACCTGGTATTGCCAGCAGCCATGACCCCCGCCGGGGAGCCCGGGGCCGGCTGGGGGAGCGCCCCCTGGGGCAGAACCAGCATCACGGCTCCCGGAGGCACAGACGGTCCCATGAACACAGGCTGGGGCCCTGGAGCAGCGGGGGGCAGGATGGGTGTAACCATCCCAGCAGGTGCTTGGGGAGGTGGCTTCAAAAACGCTGGTAACATGCCACTCTGTCCAGTCACAGGGATCATCTGGCAAAGGACGGGGGTGCTGGGGATGGGGACAGAAATCAGAGGGGTGGCTTTCCCTGGCAAGTCATTTTCACGAATCTTTGGTAAGCAGGTCTGAACTGCAACTGGCCAGCCTGCCTGCTGGCCTTTGTCAGGGCAGATGAGGTCGCCACACTTATTCAAGCAAGGTGGACAGGACACTGAGCTGACGCTGGGTAAACTGTCTTTGAGGTGTGTACCCTGCAAAGCTTCGGTATGTCCCAGATGCTGTGCGTCTCCTCCTCTGTTGTCAGCAAGTTGGCATGCTTGAGTCTGGGTGGTGGGAACGTGGGCAGCAGCAGGGGGCGCTGTGGTCACTACAGCCCTGCAGGGGGTGCTGGGGGCTGGCTCCCCCACCTCTGACTTCGCACCAGGCAGGCTCTTCTCCTCCCTCCCGCTGGGCGAGCAGGCTGCCCCAGCACAGGCTGCGGGGGTGGCCGAAACCACACGTGCTTTGGGACTGGTGACTTGGGAAGGAACAACTATCCCCGTCGATGGCTCCATGAGATCAGGGCTATGAGGCGGAGTCATACACTTGGGAAAAAAAAAAAGCACGGAGTGAAAGGGTGGTTTGGGTTCGATTTTAAAAGGTGCGCACTTGGATGGTGCTGCCCCCAATGCCTTTGAAAAGAAGTATCTAGAAAGACCTGGTCTAAGCCTGCTGGCAACGGCAGGGGATCAGCAGGGGATTGCAAGGCTGTGCAGACATTTACTTTCCAGTCTTTTCCCTCACCTGGGTCTGCGCAGTTACTGAAATGAGCAACGTAAGCACTAGGACCGCAGAGGAGAAAACAAATTTACACTTAAGATGAGAGCTTTTCCCAATCATTTTAGACTCTCAGAAAATTTCTACAAATCCCAGCGGTAACCATGTAATACACACCTAGCCAGTGCCTACTAGATGAGGCCAAGTACACCTACCGGAAAGACCCCCAAAAGCCACGTGCCTACCAGTGGTCTGCCTACACCAAGCCTCTTTGTACTGCCCCCAACAATCCCCACTTACTGCCGCCTCCCCGTGGACGAGCCCAATGCCAAGTGGCACTGAGAGGGGCTCTGGCGGCCAGGCCGGTGCTTTACAACCCTCTCTGCTGCCTACAAGTCCCTTTTCATCCCTCTCCAAGTGCCTTTCCACACTCCCCTTCCAGTGCAGGCTTCCAAGCCAGGACAATCTGATTATGATTTTCACTTCTGTTAGCAACCGACAGCTTGCAACTTCTCTCAACTGAGAAGCCGTCTCTCCCAGCAATTTCTTAACTGTAACAAGTTAAGAAAATAAAACACAGCGCTTGACTGCAGCCAACTCACACAAGTAAGAAGCTGGCTGCCACAGGGAGGCAGAGAGGCCAGCATTTCCACCCGGCTAGCTCCCGGCGTCCGGTGCCAAAGCACAGGCTTGGCCCAGCTGCCACCCACATGTCCCGGATCCTGGAAGCAGTCGTCCAGGGAACCTAGTCCCCACCCTGCCATCCCGCAGGGAAATGAGTACATTTTTCTTTCTTGAATCAGCCTGTAGGTTTTGTCCTCTGGACATTTTAACCCCATGGCTGCAAGTTGTGATCAATCAATGGAAAGGACTTGTTTCCAGGAGATAAAAGAGGTTGCATCCTTAGGGCCTCTACGTGGGGAGGCTATGAACACACCTGCCAGCAACCCAGGGAGTCCACCCGCCAGTTCCTCGGCACACCTGTTGAAGGTGCGCTGGCCACTGCACAAAAACACCCCTTCCCGCCTCTTACCAGCGTGGACAAAGAATGGAAGTCCTTTAGCAGCTCGGGTGTACCTTCGTCTCCATGCACGGTGGAGGTGACATCCCCAGAGTCAGACACAGGTGTGAGGGGCCTTATCTTGAACAGGTCACCTCTCTGGGACCTGTGGCCCCAGGAGCTCATGCAGACAAGAGCCTCGACAGCTTCGATGTCATTCTGTTCCAAGATGCTGCAGGTGGACCTTTGGCTGTCATGCCACTTCCTCTCCAGGATGGACTCACATATGTCCACGATGTCAACCTAGAGGTGACACAATGGCTTGTCAGTCCAGGGGAAACAGAGAGGCAGGTGGACATGCCTAGCGGGAGCCTGCATCACACACACAACACACACACAACACCACACACAACAAGCTCCTTCTAGGAAAAGATGTCAACAGAACATTCACGACAATTTTGCTTTTAGGCTGTCATCCTATAGAGGGAAGGAAGACCACTCAATATGGCTGCAAGTCGTTTCCACAGAAAGTCCTGATTCTTCAAAGGGTTATTGATATGAATGAAGTCTGTCTTCTTCGGTAAGCGATAAATAAAACATTAACTCTAGCCCTGGCTGGTGTAGCTCAGTGGACTGAGCGTGGGCCTGCGGACCAGGGGGTTGCCTATTGGATTCCCAGTTTAGGGGGGAACATGCCTGGGCTGCAGGCCCAGTCCCCGGTGGGGGAGCACGTGAGAGGCAACCACACATTGATGTTTCTCTCCCTCTCTTTCTCCCTCCCTTCCCCTCTCTCTAAAAATAAATAAATAAAATCTTAAAAAATATATTTAAAAAAAGACATTAATTCTAAAGCTGTCAGCCAAAACCGCCCCGCCCACCCCAGGAGGCTCCACCTAAGTTCTTTGATTGGTTGAGATGAGAGCTAGCTCTTTCCAGTTGGTCAAGCTACGGGGAGAGGGTCCCTACGATGCATTTTGGGCAACTTCCGGAGCAGTGCCTGCAGCCCTGCAAAGTCAGGGCTTACCCAGCAGGGTCTGTGGGGTGGGAGGCTGAACACCCGCGGGCTCCAGGAAAGTAGAGCTTTGTTCCTCAGTCTCAGGAACATAAGTCACTCTCTCGTACCACCAGGTTGGTGGGGGGCGGGGGGGGGCGGGAGTAAGAGGAAGCGTTTGTATGATCGCCCACAACCTCTGAGACGCTGTCTCCCCTGGTATCACACTGGCTCTCCAGGGGCAGGGAAGCGCCCGAAAGTGAGTGCTCTCTTCCCAGAGTCACTTCAAGTCCATAAAGATACACATTTTCATTTAGTGTGCCCAGGTATCACACCCTTCTGTCCGGCTCAGGCTCCCCGTAGGGCACACAGGTAATGAGGGCGCCTTTACAAATGTCACTCTGGCCCAGCTTCGACCTGGTCCTAACACAAACTGAACTCACAGCCATGGGGGCTGGCCCTGCTCTGCCGCCACGCGCAGAAACAGACCAAGATGCACAGCTCCCAGACCCCTCTCTCCCCTTAGCGGCCCGCACGCCGCGACCACCCAGTGCCAGTTCTAGCCAGAGTTCTCCCCGCACTCTTCGAGCTGCAACTGCAGGAGCCCTGGCTGGGGCTACAGCCACGTGCCTCTGCCGGGCCCGCAGGCCGCGTTCCCACAGCCCGGCCCCCGATGCCAGCGCCCCGCCCCGGCAGCCCGCAAGCCGCGTTCCCGCCAGCCTCTCCCCGCCCAGTGGTCACCACCTCCCAGGGCCTGGTGACGTCATGGCCTGGAAATAGACCCGCGCCCGCAGCCGGCTGGGCGGCGCCGCTGCGGGGGCACGAGACAAAGCTGCGGTAGGGCTCCGCGGAGCCCACGCCCCCGCCTAGCCCCACGCGGCCGCTGCCCCTCCTGGCTCTGGACCCTGTCCCGGGACCTAACGGTGCGACCGTGGCGAGGCCCCGCACCCCCGTGCCCTCTTTCGCGCACTGGCTCCGCAAAGGCGGCGCGGCTCCGCCTCGCCCCTCGCTCCGGGGTGGGGCGGATGGCCACTTACCGCGCGCGTCTCGCCGGAACCCACGGAGCCCGGCGTGTGCATGGTGCCGGCAGCTCACAGGCAACAAAGCGGCGGCGGGGCGGATGCTCACAGCCCTGCAGCTGCTGCACGTGCGTGGCGGAGGCAGCCCGCGATGCGAGCTCCAGCGGCCGGCACGCGCCTCCACCCGCCCGCGCAGCTCTACTTTGACGCGGCCTTAGCGGTGCGGGAGGGGCGGGGCGGCCTCGGAGGGCGCGGCCACCGGGGCGGGGCTCGGCAGCAAACCAAAATACACCTCGCCCCTCTGGGGCGGGGCCGGGTGCCCGCCAGCCAATCCGCGCGGATCCAAGCACAGCGGGCCAATGGGCGCGGCGGGGAGCCGCGTGATCAAAGCCTGGCCGCGGCGTGATGCACCAGGGCGGGATGCGGCACGTGTTTTGGTAGGGGCGAAGGGGCGGGGCCTGAGGTCTTGGAAAGTAGGGGAAAGGTCCCGGCTGCAGCGAGGCGGCGTGGGCGGCGTGGGCGGCGCGGGCCGCACTGCAGTAGCCTGGGAAGTCCCGGGTCCTTGACGCGCTGGGTGGGACGGTGACCGCGCTTAAAGGGGCCGCCTCCCGCAGCTTTCCGGAGCGCGCGCCCGGGTGGACTGTATAAGCCACCTGGAGGCCTCAGCCCGGGTATTGCTCGTTTGTGGTTTTTTCCCTCCGTATTTATTAATGTACTGTCAGCTCTTAGGAGCGCATCACTGACCGGGAAGAGCGTTGAAAGCCTGCTGGCTCCAGCTGATTTGCTGGTGTCTGCTTCTTCCTGCAAGTACCCAGAGCCCGAGTTCCCAGGCGGTGTCTGCCTCGCACGCCCCTCCTCCAGGCAGCTTTGGGTCGCAGTGGCCACTCGTACGTGAGGTTAAGGCTCAGCCAAGACAGGTAATCAATCACCTGAAACATGTCCGGTGAAACCCGCTCTTTCGTCCCAGCCGCGGTGGCAGCGACACCCTCTCCGGAAAGTCCTGGAGCCTGAATGGGAGAGATACCCGGAACGCCTTCCTTCCCCTCAGACTGAGAAGGAAACAGGTGAGGCCCAGGGCTGTGGCTGCAGCTTGCTCCTCACGGGCCATTTCACTTTGCTCAGGTCCTCCGCTGCACCTTTGATGACCCTAACTTCTGTTTCTTTATTTGTGAATGGCTCCCCACCCGAGGGAACCTTCCCACCGTTAGGGAGCTTGTTTGATTTACTGCCAACCCCCAGAGGCTGGCTCACTGCAGGCACGCAGTAACTGTTGGATGAATGCATGAGTGCAGGGGAGCACCTACGGGGCCCCCCACTCGGCTATCCTGCAGACACCTCCAGTTCAGTGTCCTTGAATCTGAACTCGTTCTAGCCAAACCTGGTTTTCTCGCCTCCAGCTACCCCAAAATCCGAGGGTCATCTTTGACTCCTCCCTTTTCCTGCACTTGCTTTCTTCTGCTGATTACTTCATGGCTTTCTTCCTAAATACCACTCAAACTATTAACTTCTGTCACCCACTCCTGCCTTCGCCCAGGCTGCCACCCTCTCTCACCTGAATTATCGCCGTTGCCTCCCAACAGGTCTGCCTACCTCCTGCCTCATCACCTGCGGTTTGCCCCTTATCTCACAGCCAGAGTCGTGTTCCGGAAGCAGAGATGGCATCAAACCCACATGGGAGCCCTCCTTTGGAATCCAGGCAGCTCTGGGACTGGGACTGGGACTGGGACTGACCCTGGCTGCCTGGGCAGTAATCCCTGACTCTGCATCTCCAGACCCCAGGCAGTGCTTCCTGCCCGGTTTCCACCTGGTTCTCCAAAGGCAGAACCCTGTGCCTGCGGTGTTCCTTCTAGGCAGATCGCCCCGACCCTTCTCCACTCTGAGTCTGTGAGACCGCAGCGCGGCTCCTCAGAGAAGCCTTTCCTGACTCCCAAGCAGCAGGGCCACTCAGCAGAATGCTAAGCACAGGACTTGGGAGTCAGACATCAATCTAAATCCCAGCTCAGCCGCAGCGGGCAAGTCAAGGCTGGCTGTGCCTCGTTCCTGCAGAGTAGGAGGTGGCAGTGGCTCCCCAGGAGTCTGACACCCGCGCTCCTCTCACTTCAGCAGCAGTACCTGGAAATTTGGGCAGCAGGCTGGCTCAGGGATCTTCAGGCGTAAAGTTCTGTTCTCCTCACGTCTAGCCCATGTGCCAGATAGACAGGTCTTCACTCATGCTGGTCCCTCCTCTATTCTCCCCCATGTCTACCCAGAAACCACTTTTCATGAAGCTTTTCTGCACATGCATGCACACACGCACGTATGACAGGCTGTGGTTGCTGCCAAACCCTGGTTTCTGGTCCTGCCTATAGTCAGAGGAGTATTGACAGGTTTCTAAACTAAAGTCAGTGGTAGGTTATTCACACAGAGGCATTCCTGAGGCCCTCGGCAGCACCAGGCGCCACGGCCCCGCAGTCCAAGCAAGGACTGGTGGGCAGGCTGGGCACAGACGCAGACCGTCGCCTATGTGAAGTACGTGCCACCAGCTGGACTGCCACCACTTTCTCGTGTGTCCTTCCAGAGAGAGTCTGTGCACCTGCAAACGCACCGTGACACACAGGATGGTGTTCTGTGCACCTTCTGAACCTTGCTCGCTGACTTTTTATGTAACAGCTTGGTGGCTGCCACTTATCAGGAGGCAAAAATCAGCCTCATGCTTGGTAACAGTTAAATGGCATTCCACTACGTGGATGCACAGATGGGTCATAATTTATCCAGCCATTCCTGCTCACATCACCAGGGGGTTCGGCTGTTTCCACCTTGTAGGACATCGAGCCCACGCGTGTTTGTCCGCGTGCGAGGATAACCACAGGTCACTTCCTAGAGTTGGGGTTGCTGGGATTGCTGAGTGACCACTCCCCCAGATCAGGAAACGACATCGCCATCGGCCAAATCCGAGGGCTCCCTCTGTGATGCCCTCCCACTCCCACGGACGTCCTCCCGGCAGCAAGTCCATGCTCCTTTCGCATGGGCTGAAATGTGTACAAAGAGAATGGCTGGCGTACCAGCTTCTCCTGCAGGGCTGCCACATTGTTGCACTTCAGCTGGAATTCATTTGCTCGTTGCTGCACCGGCCTGCTCTGCACCGCGGGCTGCCAGGGCTGTTTCCAGTCTCGGGCTGTGACGGGTGACGCGCTGTGGAAGTTCTCACGCGCAGCTGTGTGTGCTTTTAATTTAGAAAGAGCGTCAGATTGCCCTCCACACGTGCCTTTGTGCCCGTTTATCACTCAGCAGTGGTCAGCGGCGCCGGGTCCCTATTTCCTCACTAACGCGGGCCTTCTTCAGTCTTCTGACCTTTAGTTAGCTAGGTGGAAAACAATTCGTAATGTTATTTTGTATTTCTTTTTTGAAAAAAGATTTTATTTATCTTTAGAGGGGAAAGGAGGAAGTGAGAGAGGGAGAGAAACATCCATGTGCCAGAAATACGTGGCTTGGTTGCCTCTCACACGCCCCCAACCCAGCCTTGTGCCCCCACTGGGAATCCAACCAGAGGCCTTCCAGTCTGCAGGACCACGCCCAACCCACTGAGCCACCCCAGCCAGGGCTTATCTTGTATTTCTTCGATGGAGTTTACTTAAGAATTTTCACGTGTTTCAAAAGCCATCTTGATGTCTTTTTTCTGTGAACTTTGGAAGGAATTTCAAATGGCAGTACAGAAACTTGAGCATGTTTACGTGCTGAAGGGAAGGGGTCAGTAGGGAAGAATGACTCAAGAGAGGGGGGAGGGGCGATGGGGGTGTGTGCAGGAGGAAGGACCTGCTTCACAGGAGAATGGAGGACAGGGGGAGGGAAGCGAAGGCGCCTGCAGATCCAGGAAGTTTCTGGGATAGCAGAGAAGGCCAGGGTGCTTGTGTGTGACCCACCTTATTGGTGACTTGGGAGGACAAGCCATCTGCTGGGGAGGGGGCCCTGGTGAGGTGAGGAGGGTTTGGAATGGACTCAGACATGTGAAGGACTCTGACAGGGAGGGTGACAGCGATGGCCCCTGCCCTGAGGTCCTGCTCAGCATGGTGGCCCTGGACAGAGCACTGAGTTTTTGTCCTTGTTCCTGGGATTAAAGAGCCGGGTCCCCTGGGGCAGGTCTCTTTGTCATCGCTGAGCCTCAGTTTTCTGGCCTGCAAAAATTGGAGTTGGATTAGCTCAGTGATTCGAATCCGTCCTGAACTATGGTCAATTTCTTTCCATGGTTTTGCTTGGGGAAAAATAAGGACAGTGAGTGCATTTTGTCACGGAGATAAGTACAATTTGAGGACTAACGTTTATTCAGAGTTTATATCCTCCTTTTTTTCTTGCTAGAAAAAGATGCTGCCAGCCGATGGTACCTAAGGCCCTAGCAGGAAAACTAAACATTGGCAACCCTGTGGCAGACCCAAAATTTGTTCTGAAGCTCTGTGGTCAGTGGAATGCCCGAGTCCGGGACTTCCGGGACCAGGTGGTTTTGGAGATCTGTTCCATCTGACAGCCAGGTTCTAGGATGGCACATCGAACTTGGAGGAGCTGACTTCAGGCCTGGTCAGAGCAGAGGGCTGATGCTGACCTCACTCCGCCTTGAGCCTGGCAGCTGTCCACCTTGGGTGGACTCATTTCTCTGCCAGACCCTCAGCCCCCCTCCTGGGTGCAGACAGGCCAGCCCAGGCCTTGGCAGCCCTTGAGTCTTCAGTCCTTGGTCAGAGCCCAGCTGTGTAGCCAAGAGGAACAAAGCAAGGCTGGGGGCTGCCCGCGCCACTGCCCCACTTCCCCTGCCTGCCAGGCTGGGTGGGAGGGTCAGGGAGCGCACACTTGGGAGGGAGAGCAGGCTGCTCGCCTGGGTCCAGCCCATCCTTCCTGCCTTTCTCTTTTCCCTGGGTTGAGCTCACTGGGCCGGAAGCTGCACAAGGGCCAGACGGGCGGTCCAAATGACCTAATCAATGATTGACTAGTGGTTGGATTAATGAATCACCAACCCACTGATCCCCCAGCTGTGCAGCGATTGATCTACCAACTGCCTGGCCATTGGCATCCTCACTCCTAATACGCCAGGGCTCCCGTCTCCTCCTCCTGGGGCACTGGGGAGGGTGGGGTGGAGGGGAGTAGAGGGGCTTGTAGGGGCAGTTGGGCACATCCCCAGCAAGCAGTTCACTTTACAGATGGGGGCAGTGAGGCCTAGTGAGTGTGCACGGAGCCTCGGGGCTCAGGAGAGAAATAGTAATGACCCCTCCCTGACAGGTTTGAGTCACGAAGGTGGTTCAGCTCACAAGACACTTATTAAACACCAAACGTGGCCTAGGAGCTTCATCCCTTTCTCATCCTGATTTTCGGCCCCATTTTGCAGATGGGGAAACTGAGGGTAGCCTGCCCATCGTCACTGGCTCGTGCTGGTGGAGCAGGATCTGTCTCTCCAGCTCAAGTCCAGGGCTCCTTTGTCCCAATTGTCTTCTGGAAAAGGGCGTTGAGAGCGCCTGTGAGTCCCTCCCTGTGAGTCCCTGTGAGTCCCCACGAGTGTGCAGGGATAGTGGGGCAGGTGGGGCAGCTCCTGTGCCTCCAGGCTGAGGAGGGGGAGGAAGGAGGCATTGCTTTTTCCCCCGTTGTTGCTCCTCAGCTATCAGCACCCCCACCGCCAGGGCTCCCTGGCAGCTGCTGCGCCCTGCATCTCTGTGCGTCTACAGGCTGGGGCACGACCTCTCTGAGTGTTATGTCTTCACACCTCCGTAGAGGGGGAACCGGGCTGTGTCTATAGGTCAGGCCCCCAGACGCAGGGGAATGGGGCCAGCTGCACTTTTGCTAACAGAAAGCCTCAGGAGGGGGCTGTGGGCATAGGGGGCCCCTGGAGGCTTCTCTGAGGGAACTGGTGCTCAGCAGGGACTCTGCCAACAACCTGCGATGCGGGGGAGGGAGAGCCCTACTATGTGCTCAGTGCCTTGGGACCATGGAGGAATAAGCCCAACCCTGACCTTCAGGATAGACCCACAAACAAGGGGATGTGCTTACAGCAGGGGCCAGGCGGCAGGCACAGGAGCAGGGATGAGCAGGAGACCAAGAGCGCCCTGCGGGCAGGCCTGGCGGGAGGCCGGTCCCACAAGGTTTCCGCAGCAGGCGGCACTGCAGCTGGCGGGAAGGGACATGTGGGAGGTAGCCCTCCGGAGACTGGAGACGACTTCTCAGTGTCAACGGCACACCGCCGCACCTTGGCGTGTGCAGCGGGCACCCGAGAGAGCCTGGCCGGAGTCTCACACCTGAGCAGCCGCCGCCCCCGAGGGCGTGAGAAAACACTGCTGGCCACCCTGGAGCTTCTGCCCAGGGAGGCCTCCCATGGAGTCGGCGAATTCTGCATTTCCAGTAAGTTCCCAGATGCTGTTGACACCTCTGGTCCAGGGACCCTGCTGTGAACGTGGCCGATTTAGTCTGGCCCCCTGGTGTGGTGCAGAGAAACAGGCTCAGGGAACAGAAGCACGCC
Organism: Anoura caudifer; assembly: GCA_004027475.1. NCBI lineage: Eukaryota > Metazoa > Chordata > Mammalia > Chiroptera > Phyllostomidae > Anoura > Anoura caudifer. Next base: position 125,789 of record PVKU01000683.1, on the reverse strand, counting down.
ATCCAAACAACCCTCTGAGTGTGAGCCCAGAAGCGCTGGAACCCACACCCCCCGATGGGATGCCCAACTCAGCGCCCCCCACCCCGTCATGAGGCCCCTGGACGGACGTCCCAGGGCCCCTGTCACGAGACCAGCCCAGAAGCAAGCCTTCGGATGCCAGGGAGGCGTCGGGCAGCGGCACACCCTGCCTGGGCCTGGAGAGGGCGACCTTCCAAGTGTCCCCGTGGCCTCCCAGCCCCTCCACCTGGCCAAGCTGCCTGCAGCTGGTGAGCTGCCAGCCCGGCTTCCCCAGTGACCCAGTGTGGCTGGAGCCAGCCTGGCCGGGCAGCAGGGCCAGGCGGGCAGCTGCTCAAGGCCTTGGCAGAGAGGCCAGCGGAGACAGGTCCCACGGGGAGCGTGGGTGGGCCCAGCAGAGGCTGGAGCCAGGGTCCGTCTGCAGGCTGTTCTCCACTCCCTGGGGTTGCTTGCCGGCCAGTCCCCTGCCTCGTCCCCGGAAGTGGATTTTAACCCCTCGGAGGTGCCAGCCCCCAGGTCAGCCCTGAGCACCTCGGGGCCAGGAGGGGCCGCCCAGCTTCACCCCGAACAATGTGAATGTACAGTTACATGGACAGTAGCCATGTAGAGTAAACAAAAAGTCAGTCCTATTGGCCGCTGTCCGTCCTGCACGGCACGCCAGACGCTGCTGACACACACATTTTCCCATGATCTCAATGAGTTGCTACATCGACCGTGCCTTGCGGGCATCATTGAGGACGGGATGGGGGTGAGGAACCTGCCCCGATCATACAGCTGTTGGAGGGGGGGTGGCAACTCACTCAGCCCCAGAGGCCCCACTCTGCCAGCTGCTGCCCCACTCCCCCCGCCCCCTCCCCCCTCCCCGAAAGCAGTGAGTTTGGGCCACCAGGCACCGGTGTCGTGGACAACAAGGGGGCTTTGTATCCCCAGGTTAGATCCCTAAGCAATGTTTTGGAGACTGGTGCAGCTGAAGATTTATTTACTTTATATACTAATTTAAATAAAGTTTAATAGTACCATTGCAAAAGCGGTGTCATTGTAGAAAAGAGAAATATAGAAAAGTACATACATACAAAGAAATAAAATTTTCCTCTCCCCCCCAATCTTTGTGCTGCTTTTTCTCTCTCTCTCACCCCCCAGAGAAGAAAGTGAAAGTCTTCCCCTCTCCCATCTCCCTGCCAAGGCAGGGAGCCCCGCCAGACTTAGCCCTGTGTGTGCGCACGTCCGTGCACACTGGGTTTGGCTTTGTTTGGGTGTGTGTGCAACGCCGCCCGCGCCACACGCAGGGCGCTCCGTGCGCCCTGGGGCCTCCACCCAGGCCCGCACGGACAGCCCTGGTCCATGAGTCTTACAGACGCGCCTCGAGCCCGCCTAACACGCGGGTCCTCAGTTCACTCAGCTCTGAAATGGGAGTAACGGGACCCCCTCGCTGAGTCGTTTGAAGAGTGAGAGATGGCGTCCCACAACTCGTGGCCCTTACGGGCAACTGAATGAGCACCACCTGGAGCCGGGGTGGGTTTTTTTTTGTTTTGTTTTATGTTTTTTTTTTTTTTTTTTGGCTTAGCTGCACCCAGTTTTCCCCTCACGTCAGCCTGTGCATATGTGTGGTTTTTTGTTTACACCCCCGGGGGGAAGGGAACCGCTGGGACCTCACACCACAGGACTGCATCATCGACAGCCCCGACAGCCCCGGACGTGACCTTGGACCCTGGCGGGGCAGGGGCCAGAGTCCCACCACTCTGGTGCATGGAAGCACAGTTTGCACAGCCCGGCTGGGTGGGCCCCAGGCTGTCGGAGAGCACGCTCCCCCGCAGCGAGGCCTGGGAGTGTTTTCGGACACCCTCCCACTGCGCCGGCCAGAGGGCCAGGGCTCAGCTTGGAGACCATTCAAGTTCCCAGCCCTCTAGCTTCCTGGCTCCCATGACAAAGCTCTGGGTGGAGAAGGAAGGGAGGGATGAGAGTGTCACAGGCCCGTGGGTGGAAGTAGGTGGGAAGGGGCCCTGGAAGCTCCTTGTCCCGCCGGGGCCTGCTGAGGGCTCTGTCTGGTACCTGGAGAGCAGGATGCTCCCACCCTGGGGAAAAGCCCTCCCCAGCCCACGGGTGGGCCTCCCACCACTTCCTCTGCAGGGAGACACACCCAGGCTGTACCTCCGGGGCCAGTGGGAAGTGGGGAGAGTGGTCATGGGGAGGCCGGTTTCCCTTCTGGCCTCAGAGAGGACATTGTCAGCGTGGTGGCAGCGAGCTGGCGGGTTGCCGATGAAGCGGCCCGGGGGCTTTCCCCAGCCTCCGGTTTCCAGCAGGTGCCCTGGGGGCCGGATCGGGAGCTGGGGCTGGGTGCTTAGAGGCCCAGCTCAGGTGCGGCTCCCACTCCCTGTTTGGAGGACATGAGAGGGTTCAGGGACCCCACCCCCACCCAGAAAGTGGACCTGCTCTTCATTCATTCCAACAGACCCTCAAGTGCAGCCAGCCCTGAGCAGGTCCCGGGGATCCTGAGACAGCCAGCTTTTACCGCTGCCCCGAGTACACAGTCTCGGGAAGAAAGGGGACACGCAGGTGATCGACCAGGCAGTGGGGACAGGCCAAAACTGCAAACTGCGTGGGGAGCCAGAGCCCCGAGGTAAACAGGTATTTCATCTTAGGACCAGAACACTCACTCCTGGCCATGCTGGAGTGGAGCCTCAAAGAGGACAGGAGAAAGGAGACAGGTGTGTGTGAGAGGTGTGTGTGAGTGTGTGTGTGTGTGTGCTCTGACCGTAATCGAACCCATGACCTTTCGTTCTACAGGGCGATGCTCCCAACAACTGAGCCACACTGACCAGGGATATATATATATATATACACACACACATATATATGTATGTATGTATGTGTATATGTATATGTATGTATGTATATGTATATATGTGTATATATATATGTGTGTGTGTATATATATATTTTCCAGTTTCTAAGCTGTAGGGCAAGGACCCTTCTGAGACACCTGTGGCCATCCCTCGGAGAAGCCTTGCCACTCTGCAGGCGCTCGAAACGCAGATCCGCACCCTGTAACCACTCTCAGCGATCACCAACACACCAGGGTGGAAAGGGGGATCCACACACCGTGCCTTCCTCCCGGGACCCCTCTGTCTGCCCCGAACCGGACCATGGGCCTGGGCTTTTCCATCCACCTCCCTCAGAGCTCGGTGCACTTGTGCCAAGCCCACCCCGCCCCCTGGCCTGGAGTTCTCCAGAAGCCTCGCTCCAACCGCCCCTGCCTCCTGCAGCCCAAGGCCTCGAGCCAGAGTCCCCCACTTTCTTCCCTCCAACCCTTCCATCTCCTTGCTCCCCATCAAGGCAGGGGCTCTGGGCCCCTGGCCTTGGAGAGATACGGAGAGGGCGCACTTGCCCAGCCCTCCCTGGGGGAAGAGGGGACTCAGGGCCCGAGGTGGCCATGGAGATAAAGCCCTTCCGCAGCACCGTCTGCGGCACCCAGTTGGCACCCGGCACCGTGGGGACAGCCCGGCCTCATGCTTCTCAGAGGCCTGCTTCGCCCCTAGTGGTGGCTGAGGGGTGACACCGGGACCTGGCCCTGCTGAGGCCTACCGTCCGACACAGGGTTCCGAACACCCCAACCCCGAGCTCAAGGCAGGGCAGGTTCCGCCAGAGAAACACAGCCAGGGAGAGGCATGTGAGCACGTGTGTAGGTATGAATGTGTATGCGAGTCACAGGTATTTATGCGTGTGTGTGTACACACAGATATACATAGATACACGTATGTGTGTATATGCTGTAGAAGCCAATGCCAAGTCTTTTGGGGGCACATATGTGAGACTAACATCAGATAGATTGAGAGTGATTGGCCGATTGGGGGAATGGACTTGCATGGCTGTTGGGTGGGCAGGCAAGTCCGCAGGGCAGGTGGCAGACCCTCTGGGGCCAGGCCACAGCCGCAGCCCACAGGCAGGATTCCTCCTGCTCTGGGGGCGCCTCTGCTGTGTTCTTACAGCCTTTCCCTGGCTGGGGGAGGCCCACCCGCGCTCTCGAGGGCGATCTGTGCCCCCAGGCCCCTGACCGTCGAGCTGACCACGTGGACAAGATCCCTTCACAGCACCCCCAGGTTAGCGCACAGCTGAATACCTGGGGACGAGCGCCTGGCCAAGGCAACCTGTGGAACAGGCGAGGACAGGCCTCAGCCCTGGACACCACCATCTTCAGGTGCCACTGGCCCTGCCCAGGCCGTCACTCTGGTTGTGCCCTCCTTGCTCCGGTGCCTCCCTCTCCCGGCTGGTTTGGGGGTGGGTTCTGGGGCTGCAGAGCGGGCTCCCGGTCCCCAGGGCTTCACAGAGACACATGCCCTCCGCTCCTCTCCTCTCAGGACTCAGCTGAAGGACTTCCGATCGAGCCCAGGGGACCCCATCCTCTGACCAGCCCTTGCTCGTGGTCCCTGGGCCAATGCCTTCACCTGCCCGCATGGGCGGAGCAGCCAGGGCCCAGTTTGCACATGTCAAAGGAACAGAGGACAGGGGTGGGGCCTGACTCCAAAGTCCCTTCCCCCTACCTGCAGCCCTGAAGGTAAGGCTGAGACCAAACTCATCCCCAAGAGAAAGAATGCCTCCAGTCACACACGTCCCCTGCCTGGAGCTCGCTCCCTTATCTGAGCAGCGGACCTTCAGTTTCTGCAGGCTGTCACTAGCTAGGGGGAGGGACGCCCAGCGGTGGGCGGGAGCCAGCTCCCACCAGCACAGTCATGCACCCCTCCTCAAGTCCACGTCCACTGATGTCACGTCGTAGCTGGAAGTCAGCTGCCACGGGGACATTCACACCACAGAAATCAGAGCACCGGACGAACGAGCCCCTGCCCTCACCCAGAGGCCCACTTGTCAAACGTCCCCAGGACGCCACTGGAGAGACTCAGGGAGCACGTCTTCTTGTCGGGTGGGGGTGGGGGTCAGTCACCTGTTGTTAAGTAACAACTCCCCCCCCCCAAAACCTTAGCGACTTAAAATGACAGTGGTTTATTGTTTCTCACGACTCTGCGGGTGGACGAGGTGGTTGTTCTGCTCCACGCGGCATTGGCTAAGGCCACTGGCACAGCCGCACTCGGCCCTTCTCTCCCGCAGGGCAGCCTGACTTCCCTACGGCGTGGTGGTGCGTTCCAGGGCAGCCGGACGGCAGAGGCCGCCGGGTCTTCTGAGGTCAGGCCCGGACCTGGCCCCGCCTCCGTTCTGCCACCTTCTATTGGGCAAACGCGTCCCGAGGCCTGTCCGGATCCGGTAGGCGGGCCCTGCAGGTCACGGGCAGGTGTGTTCCCCAGGACCACCACGCAAAGGCCGAGCCCAGACATGAGGAGAGGAGGGCCCCAAATCCCTTGCAGCGCAGGCGCGAGTGTAGGTGCGGCTCCAGCCCGAGGCAGGAGGGCTCCCCCACGTCCCCCCACCTGCTGCTGGCAGGAGCCTGCGAGGCGGCCGTGAGCGGGCCCTGTTCGTAGGGGAAGGAGCAGAGGCTCAGAAGGGTCCAGGCACCTGCTTGCAGGCCCCCTGCTTCTTGGGCGGAAGCTGGCCCTGGATGGGACGTGACCGGCCGTGGGGGCGTGTAAACACATCTTACAGTGTAAGAGACTCCGTGTGGAGGGAGTACGAATTTGCACAGCTTTCTAGAAAAGTCACTGGGCTGTGGGTATCAGGAACTTCACAAGGTCTGTATCTTTTGAGCCGATCACTGCTCCTGGGAATCTAACTTGAGGGACTAGTCAGAAATGGGGGAGAAAAAAGCGCTTCTCACAGCGTTCATCAGAACTTGGAAACCACCTGGACATCCCCCCCAGAGAACTGGCTCGTGTGACCTTATCCTAGGTCCTAACGGAGTATTCCACAGCTGTCACGCAGCTTCAGGTGGCCACACCGGGGCACTCACTCGTGGGCCTCAGGTTCCAAGCGCTGCTTCGTGGCCTCTGGCCTCCCAGTCTCTGTGGGGAACAGACCCTCAGGGCCAGGGAAGGTGCCCGTGGGTGGGAAGGACAGGCACCGTGAGGGGCCGCAGCTCATGGACCGGGCTGTGGGCCTCACCATGCACAGGGTGGGCCCTGTGACCTGGCTCCAGCTGGTCCCAGTCCCGCAGGCCTCAGTCCGAAGTCCTGGGGCTGGGACCGGACCTCCCTGTTCGCTAGTGTGGCCTTCCGGCCCAGGAAGGAGAAGGGATGCAGGGGATGGCCTGGGCCAGCCCCGTGTGACTCCTGTAAACCTTAGGGGACTGGGATCATCTGGAGGCCGGAGCTGGGAGTCGGGGGAAAGCCACAGCGTCGCACCAGGGGTGGGCTCGGGCCAGAGCCAGCGAGAGCAAGGGAGCCACTGTCCCGCTGGGCCAGACACCTGCAGGCCGGCCCCTCCCTGGGAAGACCACCCAAACCCGTGCAGGCCAGGCTGGCTCCTGGTCTCCTGGGCAGGCCGGCTGGTGGCCCTGCTGCAGCCGCCTCCCCACTCCTGCCTCTGAGCCCAGCTTCTCCAGCTCGGGCCAGGCTTCCTAGCAGGCAGGCCATCTGGGAGCAGAGAGCCAGGCAGAGGGGTGGTGGGCTAGGGTCTGGTGGGTGTGAGGCCTCCCGGGCGCTCCCCCTACCCCAGAGGCAGGGGGCCTCAGGGGAGAGACCCAGGGACAGAAAGGAGAGAGGCCCACGGGGCGCAGGCTCCGTTTCAGCTCCATCACCCCCAAAGCTCCCTTGCGCCCTCCCGCCCCTCTCTGCCCCACCCATCCCAGGCAATCACGTCCATCCATCCTTCCTTCCTTCCTCTCCCCACTTTCTTTCTTGATAAAAATCACTTATTTTTAATGTCAGCATTTGGCGTTAGGACAACAGAAGCCCGTCCGAGCACCGGGTTGCTGGACTGTGAAGTGGGCCCAGTTAATGCCCCTCGGCAGGTGCTCGGGTCCCGCAGACGACAACGTGGCACCCCCCGGGTGTAGAAGTAACGCAGCACCCCGACCGCACGCTCTGCACCGAAATTCAGGGTTCGCTTCCTCCCTCGGTGGTTCCGTCACCGTGGGGTGCTTTGCGTCTTCTAGAGCTTCCTACGAGTGGAGTCATAGAGTATACCCTCCTTTCTGTCTGCCTTCTTCAGCTCAGCCCAACTGTTTTGTGACTTACGTTTCGGGTGTGTCGACAGTTCCTTCCGTTCACTGCAGAGTAGCGTCCCAGGGTCATTTTCAGCTCCGAGGATGTCTGGACCCACAAGCCCACAGTCAGGGTGACAGCCAGCAGCCTCGAAGCCCACCAGAGCGGGCCGAGTGACCTCTGGGCCCCTGCCTGGTGCTCCCCACAGGCCCTGCTGGCAAGACTGGCTTTCGTGGGCCTGACTCAGAGCTGCCCAGAGCGAGGTGCTTTCCCAAGGGCGTTGGCCACGACTATCTGAGAATGCGTCCAGTCTCACGGCTGCCTGAGGAGGGGCTGGGACAGGCCAGGGCCGAGCCAAAGGCCGAAGCGGAGGAGCTGGGCAGCGGCAAGTGCGAGGGGGCTTTGAGAGGCTCCGTCCAACCCGCCCCTCGGAGCCCAGGGACAGGGCTGTCCCCTCTGTGTCTCTGCTTTGCCCCACCCGGGGCTCCGGCCAGCAGGAAGTGTGGGCTAGGGTGGCGCTGGGAGCCCCCCACCCCCCAGAGCCCCTCACAAACACTGGGAGGCTCACCGGCTCCGTGTGCTTCCAGAAGTCTCTGTCCGACCATCGACCCATCGCTGAGCTGAGGAGGGATTTCAGGGTCCGTGACCAACGTGAAATACGGACACTACAGAAGTCACGCCCTCTCACACTCTCACACCCTCTCACACTCTGACACACCCTCTCACACCCTCACACCCTCGCACACCCTGACAGCAGCCCAGGGACATCTGCTCCTGCCCTTGGAAAGCAGAGCTAGGAGGCACCAGATGTCCCTCAACCACCCAGCCCCGCTGGCGGAGGGACTGGAAGGAAAGCAGCCGGCAGCCCAGCCCCTGAGCTGGGGGGAGAGGGGACCACCCACCCGCTGCATCTGAGCTGGGCACACTCTGCTTGGAGGATAGATTCTGCAAGAATAAACATGGAAAAAGGGAGTCAGCTATTGAGACTGCGGGGGGAACTCGAAGGGACACCCAGAGACTGCCAACAGCGGGCGCCATGCGGCTCTGGGGAGAGCCGGGAGATGCCCCGGCTCTGTGTGCCTGCTGCTGTGCCGCTGGGCACCAGCCGCTGAGCCTCTCTGAGCCGTTCGCTTTTTAGCGAAGTGGCGATCGTGACCCCTGCTCTCCCCCGGTTTCTCCCCCAGGGCCCTCCTCTCTGAGAGGGGCTCCTGTCCCTAGGCCACCCTCGCCCCTGAGACACAGGCCCCCAGCCCACAGGGGTGCGAGATGTTTGCTTCCCTGAGCACTGCAGAGGCCAACAGGGCGGGAGAGCTGCGTGTGGGCACCGGTGACAGGCCCGTGTGTGGCTCCTAGGCTCACCTTGTGCCCCTCTGTGGCTGAAGGACAAGTCTGTGGGACGTGGACGTGGGAGCGTGAGACCAAGGGCAAACCCAGCTTTCCAGAAGTCGGGCAACCGCAGCGGAGGGAGCTGGCGGGCTGCAGGTCCCAGCAGGCCGGGGGTGATGTGCCCACCGGGGCGGCCCCCCCCACACAACCGAGTCCAGGCTCCAGGAAACAGGCCACCTGCACGCTCGCCTCGGGGACAGGGTCACCCCTAGACACTGCCCTGAAGCGGGACACGTGGTCTGCACAGCCCCCCAAAAGGAGCACTCTCTGCCCTTGGGTTTAGGCACTGAAGGCAGGAGTGGATGGTGGGCGGGGCTCTCGCAGGATGCCAGACATGAAAGAGAACATGCCTGTACCTTTGTGCGGGAGCAAATTTTTTTTATTAGGACTCCATGCTTTTAGAGTAGTTTTACTTGGAGAGTTTCCATATTCCCCTCCCCCCACACGTGCACAGCCTCCCTTGTGATAAGTGTCCCTTACCACGGAGAGAGGTTTGTCACAATGACAGCCAAAGGCGTGGTTTACATTAGGGGTCACTCTTGGTGTGGCGTATTCTGTGGCCGGGCTACTGAGTGACACGTGGGCGTGTATCCACCACAACGGCCTACGGAGTAGACCCACCGGGCTCCGCCTGCTCATCCGGTGCCTGGTGGGCTCCGGCACTGCTGACGCGGCACCGTCTCCGTGGTCTTGCCCTGACCAGGACGTCGCAGGGCGGGAGTCACAGACCATGTGGCCTCTCCAGACCGGCTTCCTTCACTCAGTGACGTGCACTCAAGCTCCCTCCGTGCCTGCGCATCGCCTCCCAGCTCCCTTCTTTTCAGCGCTGCGTAATATTCCACCGTCTGCACGGACCGCACGCAGCCGGTCCATCCCCCACCTGCGGAGGGGCGTCTGGGCTGCCTCCCCGTTTGGGCGATTAGGAATGAAGCTCTGTGAACATCACATCCGTGTGCAGGTGTTTGTGCGGACAGAAGTTTTCGGGGCCTTTGGGTAAATGCCACGGAGCAGGGTTGCTGGGTTGTAGGGTAAGCGTATGTCTAGCTTTGTAAGAAACCACCAAGCCGTCTCCTGGCATGGCTGCACCGGGTCGCTTCTTCCCCAGAGTTCCTGCGGTGGCTGGTGTCTCACCGGCGCTCGCTCGGTGCTGCTGGTGTCCTGGGTTTTGTCATCTCAGTCGCTGTGTGACGGTACCTTATGGTGTTGAGCTTGTGTTTTCCTGACGATGGAAGATGCAGAGCATCTTTTCCTAAACGGAGGCACCATCCACTGTTTTCTAGAGCGACTGCGGATAAGCAGGGAGGCCATCGGTCACCCCAGAAAGAGCATTTTCCGTGGACACAGCACGTAGGTGTGGCAAGAAGTGGGGCTTCGGAGTCGGCCGCGCTGGCCTCTTCCTCGCCGTGTGGTCCCCCGCGCCTGAGTGTTATCTGTGGAATGGGGCGGCCTCCCCACTGCACTTGACCCAGTGAGGATTAAGGGGGAGGGGCCGGTGCCTGGTAGAATTCAGCACATGCCACGGCAGGGACGGAAGTCAAACTGCCCCGGACTAATGTGCTTCAGAAGTAAGACATCGGGACGATGAACGGATTATTTTTTCAAGGCTATAAACACGGGAGTTCACAGAATGGCCGCTGACCGTGAAGTTACACTTCACTCAGGCAGAGAAACACACTCAAACCAGCGTGGTGCGGTGTCCGGAGACAGACGCACACTCGGTGGGCGGGACTGCGAGTCGGCCCGCTCGGGACGGCCATTTGGCCCAGTCTACGAAACGCTGAACGTCGTCTTCGACTCGGCATGCTTCTGCTGAGGATTCCTTGCAATGTTCCCTGACGGATAGGTAAGGACAGGCGCGGACGTGTTTTCCGCAGCGATCAGGGCACTGCTCAGAAGATGCTGTCTGTGTACCAGGATTCGAAACAGCCATTCAAAAGAAACTACGTCCAAAGGAGAAAGAAAGATAAATGAGAACATTCGCAAAAAAAAAAAAAAAAAAAGAGGACCCTGTTTGCAAAACAGTGAGAGGAATTTGCTGGAGTTTGTGTAGCTGGGAGAAATTATCGAAGGTTCTCCCTGGGCCATGAGACTGAGGAGGCAGGGATGTCTCCCCGGAGAAATGGTCTCACAGAGCTCTGACATCCATCCCAACGGCCTCTCTTCTTCCTCAGCGGTGGAACATTCACAGTAAAATAAACCTCCAACCAGAAGATATGAAGGGGGTGCTGGCTGAAGTTCAGGACCAAGGGGGCATGTGTGTAAGCTGGAATCAGAGCAGACCACCTGCTGTCATCTCCCGCCTGGGGCGACTGCCCCTGGGCCCCCAGGGAGGCAGGAGGCAGAGGGGCAAGACCCGACTCCAATGACGGACTGGGTGGCCTCCATTCACTCATGCTGATCAGCACTTGCCGGTGAGATGCAGATATTGCTAATTGGGGTGACACTCACATGCTCCGACAAAGGGGGCACGGGTGTGGTGGTCACAATGGGGAGCACACACTGCAGCCCTGCCTAGGTGCGGCTTGCGGGCTCACCTGCAGGTCCTCATTGGCCTGCCCCAGGCTCCTTCCCCAAACTCTCGTGGGCTCAGGAAGCCAGCTTTTCCTGAGCCCGTGGTAGGGACTTCGGCTCCGCTGCCTGCTGCCAAGTGAAAGATGCTTCCTACTCCTCGGCCTACGGCTCCAGGTCCTGCTCAGACTCCTCGCTGAGCTGCTCACTTCCACGTCCTCCTGCACCCCACCCCATGCCTTGCTGGTGAGTGGGCTCAGCAGCACCGACCACTTCGTTAAGACACAGTCACACCCAGCATCTGCCACGGAGCCGGCGCTGGGCTGGGTGCCAGTGGTCCAGGGAGATGAGAGGCGTGGGGACAGCCAGCAGGGTTTTGATCATACCTGGACGCTGGATGCTAGGAGAAGGGCCTGGGGTTACCTGCTGGGAGACCACAGGAGCCCCTCGCTCCAGGCAAAGCCAAGTTTGAGGCAGAAATTAAGAGCTGATAAAGGGAGAGAGAAATGCAGCAGGACACGGGGAGGCAGCAGGTGCGAGGGAACCCAGGAGCTACCTGTGGCCTTGGCAATGGCGGAGCGTGGGCAGGACCCCTGGAGAGGGCTGCTGAGAGGCCAGAAGTGGCCCCCCCAAGGACTCTTGACTTGCGGACCAAGGGTCAGAGCGAAACATGCAGATTATCGCGGGAAGTCTACCGAGGAGCTTATTTCATTTATTTGTTAGAAACATCAGGCTTGGCCAGAAAGTTCATTTAGTTTTTTCCTATACACCGGCTCTAGCAGTGCTCGGTCATCTTTAACTTTGAGACAATTTTGTTAGTGTGTTGTGAAAGCTGCCTTATCAGCCTGCACCTAAGAAAAACTAATGACGAATTTTCGTGCAGCCATTTTAATACTGAGGATGGAAGAAGATATGCAACATTTTTGGTGTATTATACTTTATTATTTCAAGAAAGGTAAAAATGCAGCTGAAATGCAGAAAAAGATTTGTGCGGCGTGTGGAGAAGGTGCTGCGAATGGTCAAACATGCCAAAAGTGGTTTGCAAACTTTCCTGTATATTGACATTTCGGGCAAATAATTCTCAGCTGTGGGGCTGTCTTGTGCCCTGGAAGGTGTTGAGCTGCACCCCTGGCCTCTCCCCACTAGAAGCCAAGAGCGGGAGAGAGCAGACATACTCAGGATATCCAAATCAGTAAAGTTAATGGTGAAAATGAAAACCGTGTCTATTTTAGGAAAAAAAACTAAACAGACTTTTTGGCCAACCCAATAGGTCAGCATCTACCACAGTTAAGCCCCAGATGACCTGGATGTGCTCACAGGAGCTGTTTGATTTAGAAATTCTGATGAAACAAAACATTATTGATAGGTTTTCAATCCATTTTGTTATGCTTTTAAAAACTAAGAACATTAAGGTCTTAGGTCTAAAGGCATTCATCCTCGGCTTCAGTGGTCAAACTTCTGTAGCAGGTGGGCGTGGCTTAGGGCTCCCTGCCCGAACAAGTACTTGGGTCATTTCGGACACCTGCGAGGGAAACTGAGGCGGAGGAGGAGACCTGAGGGCACGTGCTGGGGAGGAAGGAGAATGAGAAGGAGATCCCTTTCAGCTCTACCGTTTTACGGTCTCAACATCTGCCTGACGAACAAATGAAAGGTAATTTGAACTGAGTAACAGGAAATGACACATTATGAAATAGACATATAAAATTTAATCCCTTTGGTTTAAAATACATCTTCAAGGATGCAATTACAAACAATAACAAAATCAATTTCATAAAACAAAATAGAAAATGTTGTTATATGACCCGTGTCCCACATCTTATCTTAGAAAGCCAGCGATTTAGTTCACACACTTCATCAGAATGTTTTAACATAAGAACGTAGCTATCGATCCTACTCTTACAAACAAGCTCCCTGAACCTAAAGATACCCGTGATTTATGTCAGAAAATGGCGCTTGTCAGCATTTCATGTGCGGGAGCATGTTCATGGAAGGCTCCCCCGCCGCGGTGGCCCAGCCTCACGAACCCACGCGTGCGTTCGGCAGGTGCCGCACACCAGACGGTTAAGGTGTGGAGGCTCTGACACAGGGCGGGCAGGCCCTGTCCTGAGCGGGACGGCCGGGCACCCGACGCGGGCTCTGCCCCTGCAGCGCGGTGGCCGCAATGGGCACTGCAGTCGCCATCTGCTCGCTGTGTCGGGTGCGTGTGACCTGCCTGTGGGCCCGTGTGTCTGCGCACACGGCACATGCGAGCTGCGGCCGCGTTTCCCTTTACTTCATTTGTTACCCAGTGCGGAAACCCAGCACCGACACCCTCAAAAGCAAACAGAACCTGCCGCTGGGGAAGGTTCGGTGAGGCTACGGAATGGCGGCCACGTTTGGGAGCCACGGAGAAGCGATTTGGCGGGTTTCTTCAGTCTGCCTCGGCGCACGCTGCCGAAAACCGCCTTTCACATGGGCCACGCCGTCAAGGCTGTTCTCGCTGCGGCTCCTCACTGTGTTTGCATGGACACCTGTTTATATATTATCTATTTATAGGATGTGTATGTACACATTTACAGACACCAGCCTTCACAAATGTATTGCACTTACGTACACTGGAGTGTTAGCTTAACTGATTCACACCGTAACCCACTGAAGTTCTTCGTAAGGCAGTCGCTGAGTTAAGGCAGTAGCAAAAGAAGACCCAGTAACAGGCTGTCTTGGAGTAAACATTTGGGGGGTGATGGAGGCTAAGGGAGAAAGGGTGGACCCTGTCTTCCTGGGACACCGCTCCCACTAACCGGAGGCAGGTGGTCACACTGAGTTCAGGCCAGGGGGCAAAGCTCCTGAAAGCCACGCCCACGGCCCCTTCTGACTCGGGCTGGCCAGCAGGCCCGCCGCCACGGGACAAGGGCGTGGCCCCGTGTCCTCAGCCTGACCACTGCGCTATTCACCTGAAACCAACACAAAGTAATATTGAGTGTAACCTGTGATAAAAAGCATTTTTATAAATAACAGCAGATATCCTACAGGTTCCCAGCGAGTCTGTTAAGTGTTGGAACGAGGTTTTCACTTTTAACCCTAAGTATTTGTACCGGAAAACTCAAATGTAGTAACAGTCCGTGGAGGTCTGTTGTCTGCAAACCGCCAGTGTGGTATGTTCAACGCCATCACCGCGCCCGGCGTGGCTCCCAGTGGAAAGGAGGCCCTTCCACCGGCGCCCGCAGCGCCCGCAGGTTGGGAAGGCGGCTAACCGGCGTCCTGACGGCTTCGCAAACAACAGGACCCGCGTGACACCTTCGCTGAACTCGTGGGCACCTGGGGGCCAGGGCGGCCTCAGATCTCCGTGAGGGTGAGCCTGTAGGACCCGCCCGCCTCCTCCACCTGCAGCTGGAAGGTGTCCTCGTTGGAGTAGTGCTTCACGATGTTGTCGTCCATGTTCACCAGGATCCTGGAAGGGGGGCCAGACAGACGCGTTCAGTCCCGCTCACTCCGGAGTCAGGCCCGGTTCTCAGGCCCTGCCACTTACTAGCTGTGAAGCGCGAGGCAACCGCTGAAACTCGCTAGGCCTCGCTGTTCCCAACTGTGACATGGGGACGAGAACAGTGCCTATCTTACAAGGCAGCTGGGAGGATTAAGCGAGGGGAAGCGCCGGTAACAGCATGGGGCGCGTTCTCAGCAAAACATGCCAGCTTGCTCCCTGTTCTACCCTGGCGCGGAGGTGCCACCCAGCAAACAGTGGCTATGGCGGTAAACACAGGAAGGGGACAGGAGCAGCCCTTCACCAGTCCAGCTTCAGAAAGCACGTCAATAAGACTGACCTATCTGAAGCCACAGCCCCCCGACAGACGACCTTCCTGGGCACGTTATCCTCCAAGTTTAATCAAATCACCTCTAGGTCCAGCCCTTCCCCCCAGGCCCATCTACGAGATTCCAACCAGGATTTGCTTTAGAATTAAACCAAAATATTTTTATAGGAAACCCTGCTTACCCATGCCAAACAGCACAGACACTTAAAACGGAACTAAACGTGTTAATTTCTGGACAAGGATGCACTGTCCTGGGGCCCAAAACAGGGCCTGGGCAGGAGAGCGGAGCAGCAGGAGCCACGGCCCTGCAGCTGGTCTGGACTTAGCCCAACTCAGGGCCTCCACGCTGACCGGGTCTGGTCTCGGGCGAGCCTCAGGCTCCAGGCCTGTGCGGCATCGTCTGCCAACTCTGCCCGGAGGCACCCACCGCAGAGGGCAACTCGAAAGGCATTGCGCAGAGCGCCCGACGCAGCGCCTGACCCCGACCTCTACGGCGGGGCAGCGCCAGCTGGCGTGGGCGCGCATCTCACAGTGGGCTCTGGAGCTCAGAGCCACGCCACTGCTGCCAACCATGAGAAGAGCAAGTACAAATTTTACTTGAGAGAAAACCCACGAAGACATCTGAAAAAGGCAACCAAGGTTACGGGGGTATTTTACGAGGAAGCACGTTCTCGCATTCACGTCTGTTTTTGGATGGCACACGGATGCAAAGGGACAGCCATGCATCGTGGGATGTCGGCCCCGTCTAGGTGCCGGGCAGGCAGACAAAACTCACCCCTTTTTACACTTCTTGAATATTTTCCCAATCTTGTCATGGGGAACATCGTATTTGTCGGAGATCTGAAAGAGCAGCGAAAAACAATCATAAAAGGACGTTCCGATGGGTTTAACATGCAAACTGCGTTAACACGGCGGGGCAGCCACTCAGCTCCGCTTTTCAGAAGTGCGCGCATAAAGGCACACGGGAGCCCCAGTCTGCGCCGGGGACGGGTGTCACCTGCCTTCCGTGGAGGCTGGCATCAGGGGCTTCATCTCCCCCTAGTGTACAGGCGCCCACAGATGATTATGTGGTCAGTTTCCAAGAAATATTTTATAGGTTTTTTAAAAAAATTTTTGCATTCCAGAGGCAGAGGAAGGGAGGTAGGTGGGGGAGGGAGTGAGAAACATTGATCAGTTGCCTCCCGTACCTGCCCTGACTGGGACAGAACCCGGAACCCAGGCACGTGCCCTGACTGGGGATCAAACCCACAACCTTCTGATTTACGGAACAGTGCTCCAACCAACGGAGCCACACTGGGGAGGGCTGCAGAGCAGCCTTAATTCATAGAAGGTCTGAGCGGGAAG
Source organism: Anoura caudifer (assembly GCA_004027475.1). Classification (NCBI taxonomy): domain Eukaryota; kingdom Metazoa; phylum Chordata; class Mammalia; order Chiroptera; family Phyllostomidae; genus Anoura; species Anoura caudifer. The sequence continues at coordinate 109,663 of PVKU01000683.1, read as the reverse complement.
CACAGAGATGTTCGTCAGCCACCCCCGCAAGAGCCCTGGCCGTTCGCCGACACTGCAAGTGGGTGTGGCGCACTTGCGACGTGCGGGGAGCCGGCGCTGCCACGACATCATGAGCTGAAGTCCCCATTTCCACCAGGTTCGCTCTCCGTGTCGCACACCCCACAGGTTTCGGCGCACGCCTGCTGACAGGTGCCCACACAGTCGCAGGCGCTCATTCCGATCACGCACACACAGGCCTCACCCCGGAGTCAGACGGTTCGAACCAGCTCCTCTGCGCTTCGAGAGCAGGGGGACGCTCTGACCCGCAGGCCCCCGCTCCGTAAGCGAGATTCTCCGCGCACAGCCCGCAGGCAGACGTGAGGGTTACCGCGTGCCCGGCGCCACGCAGTTGGGAATTTCAGATGTGGGGTTGCGGCGAGGACGGAACAGCTCAGCGTCTCACAGCCTGAGAGAAGCACCCACGTCCCTGACTCCACACTAGGAGCCGCGGAGGCCTCAGAGGTGTCAGGACAACAGAGACCGGGGGCGGCCGGTGGAACCCGCTCAGCGGGGCTCCAGTGCAGGGGGCGTCACGCGGCGCGCTACTTACAGCTTCCACCAAGCCCTTCAGAGACGGGCTCCTGAGCATCAGGGCATCGAAGACCTCTTCTGACTCCTTCCGCACGTAGAGCAGCACTGGTCCCCGGTCGCAGGGAGGGGGCGGGCAAGAAGAAAGGACAGTTCACTCACGGGAGCAAAAGGAGAGAAGGGACCCCGGGTGCCGGGCAGGACAGAGAGAGGCACCCACCCACCCCGAGGGCGGCGGCCTGCTCCAGCGCACCACCCGGCCCAAGGAACGCAGCTTCAGCCTCCGGAACTGTGCCGTGTGCTCCAGCCCACACCCAGGGCTGGCCCGGTGGAGAAGCACTTAGGGAGTCAAACTGGGTAAGACTGGTTCGAGCCATTTATGCTTCCGACAGATTCGGAGCTACTCCCGATGTAAATCCCCCCCTTCGGAAACCACGCCAACACACCTCTCTTGGGTTCCTCCGTCCGGGCCAGCTTAGCAGGAGTGGGAATCGCAAAGTCATCTTCGGACCCGAACGGCCCCCTCTTCAAGATCGATCTGCAGGAAAAAAACGCAAGCAGTGACTTCGACCGAAGGCACTTGCAGAAAGAGAGAGACACAGGATATGCCATTGAACTCTGGACTTAGAGTGACCTTCACTCTGTATCTGCGCCAGCTTCCTTATTCTGCGGATGCCAATCCGAGGCCCAGAGAACGAGGCGGCTGGCCAGGGCCCCCGCCGCTCGGTGGCAGCAGGGCTGGGGGCCCACCAGGCGGCTGGCCAGACAGCCTCCCTTGCTCTGGCACTAGCTTAGGCTGCCTTCCCAGAACAAACTGTTCCTTTTCAGGAAAACTTCTACAGAGAAGGTACAATCTGAGATATACGCAAAGGTGGCAGCAGAGCAGAGAGCGCGCCAAGAAAAGGAGAAAGCGTGAGCAGGGCGACGCGGAGCCAGGCGGGCGGAGACCGACTCCCCCACAGGAAGCCAAGGCCAGCAGGGCGAGGCGGGCTCTCTGGTGCACTTTCTTGGCCTCTCGGCTCTAAGGAGCCTTGGGTTTTCTGTTGCGGGTGTTAGGGAACCTGGGAGGCGAGGATGCAGGGGTGACCACAGTGTGACCACAGTGTGTGGGCGCAGGCAGAGGGACCAGGGAGCCGACTTGGGGGATGGTGACAACGCAGGGTCCCAGAGGGTTGAAACTCAGGGGTCGGTAGAGGCGAGCAGGGGACGTGGACCAGGCACGCTGAGGAAGGAGGGGAAGGGTCGGCACGGGCGTGGCTGGCCGACACAGGCAGACGCTGCGGGGCACTGATGCTGCGAGGGAGGGTCAGCGAGGGCGAGCAAGGAAAGCAAAGAGGGTGGCAGTACCGGACTCCAGCTTATTGCTACAAAACTGGAAACCACGAGCCCACGTTGATACAAATAAACGAGCAAATCGCAAGTCTGATGAGGTACGAGGCATTTACAAAGCTGCAAAGCACCTTCCCCACAAACGGAGAAAGCGTGTCCTCCCTAGCAGAGAAGCCTGGTGACGTCACCTCCATCGAGACAGCAGAGGGACACCGTTAGCCGTGGGGCAGACTGTCAAGACGCAGCGAAGACTGACACTCCTGCCTTAGATGCCGAATCGAATCGAATCGCGAGACAACGGACAGACCCAAACTGGGGGACACTGTACAGAGCAATCGGCTGGTAACCCTCAGAGCGTCAGCTCAGGAAGCTGAAGGAGCCGAAGGAGAAATGGCCCCTAAGCACATGGCTGGGGTCTGAACGGGGCCCTGTGTGCACGTGATGCCGGTACCGGAACAGGTGGTACGTGACGGGAGTGTGCCGGGTACAGGGGGTGCTGCGTCATGGTGCCCACCGGCTCGGGGAGAGCTGAGTTCTCTGCGTTAAACTTGCAACTGTTCTGTGAGTTTCAGATTGCCCCCAAATAAAAAGACTTACTGAAAGAAAACAAATCTTACCCTTCGCCCTCCAGCTCTTCTGTGGCAATGGGAAGGACCTGAGAACAGAAACAGGTTGCTTTTCACGTGCTCCAACTACGTCGGACCACGCCAGATCCTTCCTGAAGGAAGCAGGCCCGACTGGGCGCACACGACACCCCATCGCCGCGTTTCCCACTGACCAGCTCGGGGTGGCCCTCAGACGGCCTGAGCGAAGGAAGTGTCCCTGGCACGCACCCGCCTCCCCGCTGCCAAGCTGCTAGCCCGCTCTGCGACCGCAGAGCGGAGGAGCCAGGACAGAGGCCGGGGGACCCCCAAGCCTAAGCTATTTACTGTTTGACCTTTTTAGGAGAAATTTACTAAAGCTTCTCATTAGAACTGAGAACACGGCAATGGCTTCCCCTGAAAACTCTAAAACCTGTTCGTTAGTCCACACAAATCTCAACCTCTGTGTGCGCTGCACGGCGGACCAGCCCGCTGAGCTCCGCCTGAGAGCACGCCCTCCGCCTCACCCCTGTGCGCTCTGCTCGGAGCCCAGCCACGCCACTGCTCGGAGCTGGGCGCCACTGCTGGTCGGCTGCCAAGACGCAGCTGTCCGCGTGCCTGGGCGACCCCATGACCGAAGCCACGCCCTTCTCGTGGGGGACACCCGACCCCACACACTCCACCCTGTGCTACCTGCCGCTCTGGCCTCTTTTAAATGAGCTGAGTGTAAACAAGCAAACGCACAGAGGATCTAGCTCGTGGGCTTGGCGTGGTCTTTCCGAGTCACAGCAGCTCCCACTGCCCGTGCTGCTGACAGGCCAACCAGCCGACTCTGACGCCGCTCACAGCCCCCTAAGCTCCGCCCGGAGTCTGCCCTCCCCACGGCCGCCCCGGGACCCTGGCTACGCACATGCGGGCCCCGCTGAAGGTTGGTGAAGTGCACGTCGGGAATGAAGAGGACGGGCTGGGTGTCCAGGTCGACAGAGGGCTTGAAGACTGTGATGTCCATCCGCTTGTGCGAGGGCAGCAGCGGCACTTTCATGTCGGCGACTGGGAAGGCAACGGGAACACCACAGTCAGAGCCTGCGGGTGCAGGTGACAGTGTGTTCCTAAACGCTGACAGGGTGGCACTGTGCCCCTGGGAGACGCAGGTCATGTCACCTGAGCTAAGGAAAGTCACGTCAAGGAACACGTCGTTCATGTTTACTGCCCTGAAACCAACTGGACACAACCAGAGGAGGGACGTCCTCTTTAAACACGCACACAACCTGGAACGCAGGCAGCGCGCGGTGAGCTTTTGTCTGAGAGGCTGGGACACCGGAACACAGTCACCACGGAGACTTAAGCTGGACGGGACTCCACCTTAGCCCCAGCCTCGTTAAATAACCCCCGTTCTGACAGCAACACCCTCTCCTACTTCGAACGCACACCCTAACTTCACACCTGCAACCTCAGACCCGACCCTCCCTCCGTGGGACTCGGAGTTCGAGCCCCCGCCCGAGCGTCGATCCGTGAAATCCCAGCGCCGTCCTCCCCCGCCGTCTGGCCCCGCGGCGCCCAGGGTGCGCTCCCCTGTAGCCGGCTGCTCTCGGAGCGCTCTCTCGGGAGCTTGCCCTCTGCTGCAGTGGGCGGCCCCGCCTAACAGGCTCCGGGGCAAGCGCACGTCGCGGAGCCTGGCAGAGCGCCCACAGGCCAGAGGCCAGAGGCCAGAGGCCCACGTACTGCAGACGAGGCGCTGAGGCTCAGAACCCCATCTTTTCCTTTTAGTGGACAGACAGGGTTTTTGTGAAGATGGACATTGGCCACATCAAAAAAAAAAAAAAAAAAAAAAAAAAAAAAAAAAAAAAAAAAAAAAAAGAAAGAAGAAAAGAAAGTTTTCGTGGTGAAATGTCCAAGTAGAGATTCTGCCAATGTTAGAATACAATGTGGAAGGACACTGCTCACTGGGAATTAAGACATCCTCAATCCCCAAGGGTGTTGTTGTTCTTAAAAATCCAGGCAAGTCCCAGTTCTACCATCAGCTATTCAGGGGGAACGGGTGCTATTTTTCAGGATGCCGAGCAGCAACCTGAGCAAGACCTCATGGCCAAAATAGCCTCGACTCCGGAAAAACGCAGGACCCCGTCCTGGAACCCCCCAGGAGCGTGACTCGGTGCAGCCGTGCGCGCCTGCATCGGGTAAAGGGGCAACGCCACGGCTCCGGCAGAGTGAAGGGCGGCCTCTGTTCTCCCCACCTCCCGCCGGAACCCGCAGGCCACCGTTCGGAAGGGACAAGGTCTGAAACAGCCGAAGGCAACAAGGCTACTTACAGGCGTTCACCTGGGAGCTGGGGTCAGTGCACTTGCCTTTTCTTTTGCTTTGCTTTCGTTCTTCATCCCTGATTTTCCGTTCAGCGCCCTGTAGGTCAAGACCAGACAAGACAAAATGTGATTCTTTTGATCTGATCCTCTTCACAATATTTAACCCTGACCCTGAGATGGCGGTGGGGACATCTCCTCTGTGGAGACGGATTCCGTGACCTACTGTATTCATGGCCTTATCACAGCAGCTTCTTCTAAAAAGCCTGTTCTGAAAACTGTCTCTCACTCTGCGACATCACGGGAAACCATGAAGCAGCCCCCCACCCCCGCCCTCCGTGGCAGGTGTGGCCAGGCAACACGCCCGGAGGAGGTCCGCTGGGGCAGCCCCCGCCTTCAAAGACACGTGTGAGGCTGCTCCCGCTGCTCGGTGACAGAAAGGGGAGGAAAGACCACGGACCGACGGGAGTGGCATTCCTACACGGGCCGTCCGCGCCGAGGGCTCAGATTCTCTCCCAGGACTTGGGGTCAACTAAGTGACAAGTACGACCTTGGGCAACCCATGCGCCGAGGCCGACCCGGAGGACTGGGGGAGCACTCAGAAGGGAAGTGGGCCCCGTGTTCGGGGGGGGGGGGGGGGGACACATGTGCCATCTGTGCGGAGGGTCCTGCCACCCTGGCGAGCCACAGGACGAAAAGGCCGGGTCAGTAAGAGACATGCCTGGAACGGGGCGAGTGTAAAAAAGTGTAAGTGGGGGTCAGTCGTCTTGCTCAGGCCTCGGGCGCTCATCTCTGGGTGGCACAGATTTCCTGACCATGGTGCCTGGCTGAGCAGGAACCGGTGGCTTGTTTTTCTGTAAACAAACCTCTGACACCAAAGAGAAGCAACAGAAACCGCTCCCCGATGCCGGCGCCGCGACACAGTCCCAGGACGTTCAACATCAGCACACAGAACCACCTCAGCCTCTTCAAGAAGGTGTCACCGCGCTGACATCGCTTGTGAAAACCGCCATGGGCCTGACACAAACACCACCTCCCTGACACGGAAATGCCGGCACACGTCCCGGGTCGCCCAGCCGCCGGGTGGCATGGTCTGTTGCTCTCTCTCTGTCCCCCGCACCGCCCACCGCAGGGGGCCTGACGAGACAGGCCACCGTCCTCCTCGCTGGTCAGTCCAGCCCTACAGAACGGTGAGCAGCTTCTGCTTCCACTCAGGATGGAGGAACATGGACCAGATTCACCCCCACCCAGAAGCCACTGAAACACCCATCTCCACAAGGTGCAGGGAAGGATTCCTGAGGCCCTGGCCACCAGGCCACGGACAGCAACCCCTGAGAGAACGGACAGCGAGGCGAGCTCCAGGGGCCCCGCGGACACTATCCAATTTCCAGGCTGCGGCGGGGGGTGATGCCTGGTGGGCTCAGGCCAGGTTCCCTGGGCAGAGCAGGTGGGGCTCCAAGCTCAGAGATGGCCAGGCAGCGGCCCAGGTAGCACGTGGGAGCCATGCGGTACCACCCTGACCCTCCCAGACATGCTCAGCAAAGTGTCCTTTTTCCATCGAAACAAGATTGGCTTTTCTTCCCTGCACGATGAGACCTGGTACTATTTTACACTAACCCCAGCGCGTTCACATTGAACTTAATGAAAAGACCCGAGTCTTCCTCTGCGGGAAGGGTCCACCCCGCACACTGTGCCCCGAGCACCCCCACCCCACCGGATGGTCTCACCTTGTCGCAGAAGACCTTGATCTGGCAGTAGGCCCGGTGCACGGGCTTGTTGCTGCGGTTGTTGTAACTGTAGGTATCGATCTGAATGTTGAGAGGCAGCCCCTTCACGCCCTTCTGAGAGGAGAAGTCGGTGCTTAGGCAATTCACAGAGATGAACACCTGCAGAGAGAAGGTTCCGTGAGCCCGGACACCAGGTCAGACACCTCAGCCCCGCTGGTAACAATGACGACATCACTGCCATCACTCAAGTTCGCTCTAAACGTGGGTGCACGCTTTGCATTTGCATTTCAAGGAGACTTTGCCAAGATAAAGGGCTCGTTTTAAAACTACTTTCAGTCACCGCAATGGCACCTTTCAAGGAAAACCGGGCAGCAGCTTTGAAGTGCCGTCTGCTTCTGCTTCCGGAACCCTCACCGAACAGCCCGAGGCGGCCGAGCTGCCCGTCCTGGTGGCCCTTTGGAATGATAACCGATGGAGCGGGCTTTCCGTGCAGCTGCCTCATAACTGAGTCCGAGCTCTCTGGGAAGCTGCCTGCGTAAGGTCTGTACCACCGCTTAGGGCCACCTGCAGTACCCGCTGTCGGAACGTTCTGGAACTTACGAAGTCGGTGAGCGGCATTACCCAAGTGGTTCCAGAGCGTCCCGGGTAAACCCTCGCACGGCAAGTAAACACGCTGCTTCCCCTCCCGTTTTTGTGATTCTGGGTTTTAACCTCCCCACACCTGGTCACGACACTTTTGAGCTCCCATTCAACTATTCAGGGTTTTTTTTGTAAGATTTTGTTTGTTCTTGCAGAAAGGGCAAAGGGGGCAGAAAGAGAGGGAGAGGAACACTGACAGGTTGCCTCTTGCACGCATCTCGACCCCAGGCTTGTGCCTTGACCAGGAATCAAACCAGCAACCTTTCGCTGTGCAGGAAGATGCCCAGCCACGGATCCAACCTGTCAGGGCTCGATTAGTTAGTGTTAGAATTTATTTCTGGTGCGCGAGCACCACACAGTGGCTACCACTGGAATTACAGTTTTTAGACCAGGTTGGCACATTTCAAAGCCCTGAGACCTTCCCATCTCAGGCAGGCAGGCAGGCAGGCAGACCTTCGAGTCTCAGGGCTGTGTTCCTCCCTGTCTCCTGGGCCACAACCCCTCAGCCCTGACAACCAGGAGCAGATCCGCAGCAGCAGAGTGGGCGTCCTGGCTGAACCAAGACCCAGCCAGGGATCAGTTCAATTGGGTTAGAAAAGGGGGAAAACATAAGAGAAGGGAGTGTGAAGAGGGTGAGGAGATTAAAAAAATACACCATCGCAAAGACAAAGAACACTCTCTGGAAGGAATGCACAATGCTGAAACAGTTTTTATTCTTGCTCCAGTTTTATTCTTGCTCCAGCTTCTACCTAGGACACAACTAAAACATCGTAAAATGCCGAGAAAGTGTTCAAATCAGCGGATTTGAAGTTCATTGCCCGTGTTGCCCCTCCCACTCTCCACCCAGACTATCCACTCCCCATTCCTGGAACACCCTTCGGAGGCGTGGTCCGGCCCCGCCTCTCTGGTCCCAGCCCAGTCACCTCCACGGAATGTCCCTGTCACCCCCAGGCTGGAGTGAGGGGGCCAACAGGGGTGAGCCCGCTCGCTGAGCCCCTGATGTGGAAGGGCCGGCCCGCCTGGCACGTCGCCCCCAGGGTCTCATTCCACATCACCGCAGCCCTGTCTCTGATGGAGACAGCACTATCCCTTCTTTTACAAGGCAAGACGGAGAGATTTATTTTTAAAAAGACTTGATTGATTTATTCATTTGTTTTTAGGGAGAGCTGAAGGGAGGGAGGGAGGGAGAGAAACCCTGATGGGTTGCCTCTTGCACACACCCCGACCCAGGCAGGCTCCCTGACAGAGAATGGAGCTGGTGACCCTTTCACCCCTTCACTTTGCGGGATGACGTCCAACCCGCTGAGCCCCACCCGCCAGGGGTAGATGGAGAGATTTTTTAAAGCTGTTCTCAACGTAGAAAGCACAGGACCGGGATTCATACCCAGGACTTCCCCCTCCACACCCTGCCACCTCTCTTTCCCAAATCAACTTTTTATCCTGATCTCCTGGCCCTTCTTCGCCACTGGAAGTGGCTGGCCATTTCTTCCCCGCATGCCTGTCTCTCCCTGACCAGGCTGTAAGCACTCAGCAGGCTGGGTCCACGTTCCCCTCAGTGTCCCCTGCTCGGTCCTGAGCATGGTGCCTGGTCCAGGGGCCTTGTCTTGCCTGCTATGATTTTCTTTTCCATTTAACTCATTTTTTTTTTAGTAAATAACCAAATTGACTTAATTTTTAAATACTTAAATCTAGATATATAGGCAAAAAGCGGCACACGTAAATTTCAAATCCATTATAAAAACTTGGTGCTTTCACGGTGTATTTTTAAAGAACACTTCACATACAATTCAGCAACTCTAGTTAAGGAAACAGTCTATGGAAGAGACGAAAGGAAAATAGAAAGACAGGCAAACAGGCAGGCAGACGGACAGACCGTAGTCCTCACCAATAACTGAGAACATAAAGCAACCAAACCACTATATTTTTCTCCTACAACCAATGGAAAACTTAAACTTTTCTCTGTCATTCCAAATCACACGGCTCAGTTCCTAAAGCAAAAACAGTGGCCAGGGAGACTTACACTTCGCTCTCCCCAACCCCAGGAAGTCTTTGACCCAAAGCAATATTCCCTTTACGAGAGATTCCAGCCTGAAACCTAACATCCCCTCGCTTCCCAGTGTCAAGTTTCTGTTCAAAACAGGAACAAGCAGGAGCCCAGTGCAAACCCCGAGTCTTCAGAGAGGAATCACCCTCCCCACGGTTCACGGTTACTTTGGCTCCAGAACTCAGAGACTGTTAAAAGCAAGCCCCAGTACACGGTCTCCGAGTTTGGGTCCTCTTACATGTATTTATATGCACCCCGTCAGAGTTTTTAATACGCTTTTCACAGAGCCACAGCCCTATCAAATAGGAAGGTCCATTTAATCAGTGAACAGATACCAATTAAAGGAAATGCTAGGCCTCACTATTTAACGAGGCCGTGCCGACCCCCAAGAACTTGTTGTTCGTAACCCGGTGACCGCTGGACCCATGACACTCTGCTCCTGCCTGGGCCTTCGGCGACGTCTGCGGGCGAGGGGTGCGTGCGGTGAGGGTGCAAGGCGTCTCTCTGCACGCCAGTGCCAGGCTCACTGCTGCCGCCCGCCCCCACCGAGGACGCAGGCGGCGTTCAGCCAGCCCCCCGGGCCTGGGACGCGGCCCTGCGTAAGGCACGCTTCCAACGGAGGAGGAGCGCGCAGAGGGAGCTGTGCGTGAATACGGCTACGAGCGCGTACGCCGCAGACGCACAAAACAGCTTTCGAGCGTTCATCGGGCCTGGGAGCCGCTGACCCTCCCTGCGGAAGGGCGGCAGGCGACCGACCACGCGACCCTGCAGCCTCAGTGCAAAGGCAGCCAGACGGTGAGCGGGCAGCTGGCCGGCTTGGGCCCTCTATCCGGACCCCTCCCCAGGTTCCTGGACAGCGACTTATGCTCACATCCTCCCGACGTGACAAACAGGCGGGCTTTTGTAATTCAGTGTTTCCACTTCCCACACGGGCGACTTCCTGAGAAGACAGACACCCAGGGCGGACTCCTTGCCGGCGCGTCCTTCGCCCGGGAACCGCATCCACGGAGGGGGCGGGGTCAAGCTCTGAGGGAGGAGCTCAGCGTCTGGGAGTCTTTACTTAGGGAGGTGACGGCCCTCAATCAGGTGCATCCAAATGGATGAGAGGGCAAGCAAGGGGGTGCCAGGCACCCCTCTCTTTTGGGTCCCAGGGCAGCGTCAACGCCTAGGATGGGTCCCACCCAACAGCAACCCCCAAGTGGACGTTTCAACAGGCCGAGTCGCCAAGTCAGGGCAAGACAGTGCACAGACCAGCAGGGGGAGAGACACTTTCCATAACACGTTTACAGAAAAACCCCAACACCTCCCACGGAGGGTGGGAAAGAGGTACAAAGGACGACGGATTGCTACACCTTTGACTCCTTGTCCGTGAAACACACGCGTGTGCCCGTGCGTGCACACACACACCCCTACTTCCGAAAGCCGAGGGCAGGCTGGACGGTACCAGACCTTCCCCTCTAGAATGACCCAAAGAGCCTTAAGGCCTCAAAAGAGAGATGACCTTGTCTGTTTTCACCCCTTCCTGCCTTTCCTGCCACTGACTTTGAGGAAAAGTTTGATTTTATTCAAATAATTGTAACAGAAATCTCAGAAGGACAAGTAACTAATGCTCCTACCCCAGATCCCGAGGAGAGAAAAGCCCAGATCCCGAGGACAGAAGCAGACACCGGGCAGGCCGAGGATGCTCGGCAGGGCCCCCTGCTCAGCGCCGGCCGGTGTTCTCAGACAGTGCCTCGTCCCTGGGCGAGAACCCACGCGCTCACAGCTTTTCAAACGAGTTCATTCTGTTTTCAAGCCTCAGTGTGAACACGAGAGGAAAACGATCGAAGATCCTCCTTCCCAGAGGGTTAACCCATACAGACTTTTGAGTCCCGATGCTCACGCGCACAGAACCAACACGAAATAAGATCTTGGACTAATTTGTAACGACTCTTCCAGGATGCACGCCGGCTGCTTTCTGCACGCTCACTCCTCCGAGGGCAGAAAGCAGGGGGAGAAAGACACAAGGAAACTGTGTGCAAAGCACAGGCGGTTCCCTCCCCAGCCGGAGTGAAGGCAAACTGAGCACGAAGGTGACAACCCTCTCTCGGCCCCCACCCACGAACCAGGGCGCAGCTGGGGGCAGCGTGCTGGCCGGCTGCCGCCCACTACGGGGGCTTCGCTCAGCAAGCGCGTTTCGTTTGCGGGGAGAGACCATAAACGTGGTTTTCACCCATCTAATTCACGGAAAGAAAGCACTTATGGAGCAGTTGGAATTCGTCTGTCCAAAGCTGCCACAACCGTAAGTAGCTGAGCCAGAGAAGCTACACGCTGACACTGAGCACACGGCACAGGGTCGCTGTTCACGGACCACCGTGCAGCTGTTCCCTCACAACGCTCCTCGCGGCTGTGGTTCTCCATCGCTCCTCGTGTGCAGGAACCCAGACGGTCGTCTTAACCCCCCCGCCCCCCCGAGACATTCAGATAGAGTCTTGCATTTTTTTTTTTTTTTTTTAATGTTGCCCTGGCTGGTGTGGCTCAGTGGACTGAGTGCTGGCCTGTGAACCAAAGGGTCGCCAGTTGGATTCCCAGTCAGGGCACAGGCCTGGTTTGTGGGCCAGGTCCCCAGTAGGGGGCGCACGAGAGGCAACCACACATGGATGTTTCTCTCCCTCTCTCTTCCTTTCCCCTCCTCTCTCCAAAAAATAAAGTAAATAAAATCTTTCTTGGAAAAGAGTCAGCCTGAGGAGCGTCTCTGACCCCCCTATTCCTCTGTGGTCACTCCGACGGCCGTACTAACCGGCGTGGCAGTCTCCCCCACAAAACCGTGAGTTTCTAAGAGCCTGCCGCATCTGACCGTCTTTACACTTCCAGAGCCCCTGGGCACTGTGCCTGGCCGGTAAGAAACCCACTCCACTGAATGACCAACCCCACGCTCCTAAAATCCAGCCAAAGGAAACTGCGTGGCACCATGGAACTCAAGCTATATTTACTGCGTTCTCGCAACGAACCTGAGTCTTTGGCCCTCAGAACAACCCACGAAATTGGTACTGTTCTGACCCCATTTCCCAGGTGAGGAGACCGAGGCCTGAGTGTTAGGGAACCCAGACCATCTTGGTAGAGCCCGGAACACCAAGCCGCTCTCTGCAACACTGGGCGTCAGATAAGTGTTTGCTGAACGACAATGAAACCAACTACACGCACTCCCTCGGTGATCCGGAAAAGACTACGGGACGTGGAGGCTCCTGGCACACAAATGACTACCTGGAGAGATGGGAGGCGAGTTCTACGGCAGAGAGAAACCCACCGCGCGAGCTGTGACACATTGTTCCAGGGCACCCATTCACCTTTACGTTACAAAGCGTCATCTGCAGCAAGCATCTTTCCATGACAGAAACTGCAGGTCCCTACCAGTTCTGCACTGCATCAAGTATGTCATCCGTGCGGCTGCAGCACCTGCAGCACCTGCAGCAGCGGCAGGTGAGGGCACGCCCACGGCCTTCAGATCCGAGGGGCCTCCGACCAGGTGCAGCCGTCTGCTGCACCCCGAGACGCCCAGGCCTCCACCAGGCCAGGCACCTCTGCAGACGGACTGGCCTAGCTGCCTCTTTCCCACTCACGTTTACAACAGCCACTCCGTGGAGGGAAAAAGAAAAAGGTCCCATCGAACAGACTTGGCAAAAACACTCTGCAGGTCCCATCTTTCCAAGAATCGGGCCGCATGCTCTCTCTTCCACACAGCCGTCTCTCCTTCCCTGAGCTCAAAGTACCCCACTTCCCGAGAAATCTTGGGAGCGCTTTTCAAGCCTCGCTCGTGACCTGTAGCCTTGACGAAGAGGATGCTCCTCTGAGGACCGGCTTTGCGCTCGAACCCGTTTTCACCCTCTCCCGGCTCTTCCGCAGAGGAGCTCACACTCCGAACTGTGCCCGGGCGGTGAAGAGAGGCACCTCCCTGCAACGTGACCGTTTAAGCCGGTTCTTCCACACGGCAGCAACAGATGAACTACCTTGCACGGAATGTCCAGGAGGACGTTAGAAACCAGTTAAACTGATGAATAACAGCAGGAAAAGGAACTCTGAGGGAAAACGGTGGTTTGCTCCTGCACATCAGGTTGTGCGCGGCACTTTCGGGAAGGCAGACACGTGCAGGGTGGAGAGCCTGCCTGACAACCTGGGTCAGCCTCACAAACGGCTGACTGCGCCGTGATGCGCGACTGTCAACAACGTGAGGTCAAAAACGTGGTTTATTCTCCCCCAAATCCAACAACTCTGATTAAAGAGAACACACCGCCACCTTCCACTACGTCCACGCGAGCTGCAAACGTCAGCCGAGGCCAGTGGAGTGGGAAGCGGTCCACGCGACCGGAGCCGATCCTCGGCCGAGGTCTCATCAGACGGGAGCGGCCCGCGCACAGCACACAGCAGGTGCGCAGTCCTGATCAACACCCCGACCCCGCCAGAAACCGCAGCCCTGCTTGTGTTAGTTCCGCACGAGCCCTGACGTCCCCCTACTGCTCTCTGCGTGCCAGCCTGATTCATTAAGCCCCGGAAGGTACCAGGGGCTCAGCCCGCAGCACAGGAGGGTCCAGTTCCACCGCACGCCCCTCAGACAGCCCTAGGGAGGTCGCACCGCCCGCTGCTCAGAGGCGGCGAGGCCATCGGCAAAAACCCCACTGAGAAAAGCCGCCGGTCTGGGCTCAAGGCCTTCGGATGCGCAGCTAGTGTTTGTGTCACTTCTCAGACGCCCTAGTGGCCATCCAGAGGTCAGAGGGAGACCAGCAAGGCAGCGGGTAGGGAGGAGCCGGACACGGGAGGAGCAAAGCCCTGGCCTGGAACCGGCTCCCATCGAGGAGGGTGGCTCCCCGCAGAGAAAACAAGGACGGCGTCATTGCCCTTTCTGTTACCACAGCCCGGCCTTCCTGCCCCAGCCACACCCCGCCGGGGTTTCTGCCCAGCCCAGGAACAAGTGCCCGCGACGCAGAGGCGGGGTGGGGTGGGGCGGGGCGGGGCGGGGCAGGGTGGGCAATACTGACTGGCTGCTTCGGCAGGTCCCGGCACGCTGCCATCGCCCTGTCACATCCCATAGGCAGGACCTGGTGAACTTGAGGACACTTGGCAGAAACAGTGATCTGGCACCTGTTGTCCCAAATAAGTGGAATGTTTGTTCCGAAATATGCAGAACTGGGTGCAGGTGTGACACGAGGCAAACACAGCCACATTCCAGCATCTGCAGGCACAGAGCCGGACGGGGACGCATGTGGGTCACGGGGGGCCCAGCGGGCAGCGGACTTCCATCGAAGTTCCTAATTGTCCCGCTCTAAGAAAGGCTAAATAAGTAAATAAAACCTTTTTAAAAGGCTGAGGGAAAAGTCCCCAAGCGGGTCACTAACGTGGAGAGGCCCCCTGCATTCTTGCCAACGCACCCGGAGGCCAACACGGAGGGGAGGTACCACAGGAAGGAAACCGGACTCCAAGGCCCCACACGGCCCTGGGTCTCTGTGCCGGGGGGTTCAGTCACCACGGAGGGGTCAGGTCGGAGCCAAAGCCCTGCCACTGAGTGAAACCGGGTGAGACAACAGGTTGGGAATGCCACTCTAGATGGTGTTTCCAGGAAGGACCTAGGAGAAGGGGGTCAAAGTGACAGGCTGTTGAAGGTCAAAGTTCTACAGAGGAGCTGTTTCTTGGCAGTGGTGGGGGGAGGATGGGAGACAATGTGAGCAGGGAGGGAGGGAAAAAGGAAAGAAAGAAGGAGAGAAAGGGAAGAAGGAGGAAGGAAGGAAGGAAGGAATGGGAAAGAAAAAAGAAAGGAAGAAAGGGAAACTAATTCAAATAACAGCACAAATCGTGGCTAAATGGATATGGTGCTTCCAACTCGTTTCACAAGGCGCAGGTTTCACGACCAAAGCAGGGCTTCCTTCCGCTGCCGAGTGTCCCCCTTGTCCAATGAAAAACGCCGTGCACTTGGCCCTGACCCTCAGGCGTGCGCGGCGATAAATGCGCACTGTTGTTACCTGCGGAGTCCGAGGCCTCCCAGGGCTGCCGTGCATTTCATGTTACACCTGGGCGAGCCTCTTGCTTAGACACAAGCGTAGACTCTAGGAAACGCTTTCAAGCCAGAGACTCACAAACCTTGCTGAAAAAAGTAAAGAGTTTCAGGGAGGACCTTTCTCACAATCAGACCCGGAACAGTGTTTTCAAAGCCAACTTTCCAACTGCCAAGTGAAGACTTTTCCCCCACCAGCTAATGCAAGGCAGTCTCCACAAATTTCCCATCAAGAAAAATGTCTTGTCACCTCCGGGGCTGATCAGACTTACTCCAGTGAGGAAACAGACTATCGTTCTGGCACCAACATTCTTTATTTTTTTACTTTGACAAGTAGGTATTTTTAAATTGCATGAAAGGCAACCCTAGGAGAGGCATGAGCGTCGTTCCAGAAGCTTCCACGGCCGCCCTGAGGCTCCCTAGGGGTGGTGGACAGAAGCCAGGCGGCCCCGCTTGAGCTGCTCAGCCTCGGGTCCGCCTGGGCTTGAAGAGTCTCCCTCCTTTGGTTTAGAGGTGACGATGCCCCCAGACTTCGTTCGCTATTGAGGCCAGGGAGTGTACACTTTTGTTTTAAATCTCCTGCCTACACTGAATTGCAATTGCAAGTAAGATATTTGACTCACTTCTCTCCCTCCTCCCTCCCATTCACGCTGGAACCTCAAGTTGTGAAACAAACCAAACCTGTCCCTGCTCAATGAGACCACACACGGCAACACCTTATTTTAATGGCGCACTTGGCTGATGCTTCACTGGAATGGAATCCCGGCAGATGCAAGCAATGCGCTCGGTCCAAGCAAACTAGAAACTGCTCTCACAATGGAGTCCAGATATTACGTGGACACAAAACAACAGACGGGGATTCAACTCGTAACCTGTACCTGTACCCCAAAAGCACAGACAGCAAGACAGCAAGGCTCCAGTCCCAGTCACCAGGCGGTCACCGCCGTCGGGCAGAAGGCTCTGCGAGCCCCCACCAGCCGTCCCAGGGACTCCCGTGGGCTCTGCCACAGGACACAAAGGGACAGACGGGACAGCGCTGCCACCAGACACAGAGCCCTCGTCATGAAGCGCCTCCATGCCCCACAGTTGTAATCGTTTTTCCTCTGCAATGCGAGCCCCTGCAGAACACTCTCTAAGCATCTGGCTCAGAGGACAGCCCTGCAGGGGGCCGGGGTCCTGCTCAGAGCTGACAGGGGAGTCAGGGGGAGAGGCAGGAGGCCCCCTCAGCCGGCCCGTCCCGTCTCTGCCTGCCCCACGCCCTCTCCATGGGCCAACCACCACCCTGAGGGTCAAAAACTACAGGAGCCACAAAGACACAGGTCGTGTGCTGAGACTCGCTCTGTCACCCCCAGAGAGATCTGCGCCCAAGACAAGGCGCGGCTGCATCTGCCCACGACAGAGCCGAGGCGATGGGAATCGAAGGGCTTCCTTCGCAAGGGCTGGTGGAGACACGCGGGCAGGTCCCGCAGCTGCCCTGCGGGAGGAACGCCCAAATCCGCCACTTCTTCTCAGCCACGGAAGCGCAAGGCGAAAAAGCAAACCGAGCTGCCGCACCTAGGCTCTCCGGGGCGCGGGGCTGCCGTCCTCGTCAAAGATGACGCGTGCGAGGACGGCTGCGCCACGACCTCCCGCCAGCGCGGGGACTCAGAGGTCGCCTCTGGCAGCAACGTGCTAGGCATTCTGCACCCCTGGGGTCATCGCCTCTTTAAAAGGCTCTCCCAGCCCTCACCGAGGGCGCAGCCACTCACGGTGCACGGAAGAGTCGCCGGGCTATCACCTGACAGGCTCTGCACGCGGACGGGCGCCTTCTCCTACCAGCGCTGCCTGGGCGAAGGGCTCCCTCAGGCCTGGGTGTCCGCACAGCTGCTTTCAGTTTATAATTTCCACTCCTCTGTAGTGAAACATCGCTCACCCAACAATCAAGAAAAATTACTTCCTAGTAGCGAAAGTGCCCTTCGACGGCGGGTGTTTCACCAGTGAGTCCACGGTGTGACTCTGCCGATGAGAACCCTTACGCGCCAAGATAGGCTCCCCTGTCCAGAACGCTCTGTGAGTTTCAAGGTCTATCTGTGCGTTTCAAGGTCCAGCCGATTCTTGCCTCCGCAGGTGGCCTCATCCCGACGCGCCCATCTGTGCAGCCCAGGGCTTCCTGGGGGCCCCGCGCAGGGAGCATGGCCTTGCCAGGTGCGAACACAGGCAAGGTTTCTTGCCACAGCGCCCAGCGCAAGACAGGTGTTCAAAAGAGCTCATTCTCTCTCGGGAACTGCTTTTCCTCTATTTATTTTAGATCTCGAGGCTTTGAGAGGCCTTCACTTCACATCACTAACCGAATCTCCACGCCATTGTAAACTCTCAGACTTACGATCCAGCAAGAACTTAAATCCCAGGCTGAGACCTGCAGCGTACCCAGAACTGCGCCCTGCGTTTTGGCTCCGGAAATGAGAACAGATCATCTCCATTACGAGTTACTCGTCTCCACAAATAACTGTGTTATATTTAGGATCCCGGGCCCTAGTGTGTTAGCCTGGACCCACCACAAGGCCGTGGACAGGGCAGGCCCGCAGTACCTGCCGGGTAAAGCCACGAATTCCTGCAATGCGGGCAGGGGCGCCGCTGGCGCTGCAGAGATCCTCAGAGTCCCAGCGCGCGTTCACCTTCCTCCCACCTCCTGGACGCAACCCCCGTTTCTCAGTCCTCTCTCCCCAGAGGGACGCGTGCCCTCCTGGCTTACAGATTCTGAGGGCTGGCACCAGACCACCAAATTGTAACGTTTCGGAGGGAACCGCTTCTTCCTGCCCAAACCACCTCAAGCAGCTCATCGCGGCCATACATCGGGAGGGGGAAATCTGGTGAAGTTATGCCACAATGAAACGCTGGACTGTGACTTACCCAGAGGCTCCTGACTCTTTAAAAGATGCCCGAGCACCCAAACAACCCAGCTTCATGTGGAGGGCAGAAACATGAATCAAGCAGCTCTACCGCCCGGGGACCGTTTCCAAGCAGTTCTTTCTAAGCGATGTCCTTCTCTGCCATCACTTTGAAAGCTAACGATTTTTTACAAGTTTGATTACTTCCTCAAGTCCCATGGTGACCGCAGGTATACGACCGGATGCTGAAGGACGCATCCAGGGACAGTGTGAGGAGAGTCTGGCCTTGACAGCGTTTTCCCCAGACTGGAACATAAGCCGACCCAACATGTCCCCGAAATACAGACGCACCTCCAAAGGGAGCAGAAGCTGCGGGAGGGTTCAGAGGTCAACACCGCGTCAGAATTCTGGGCTTCCTCATCCTGGTGTGGCCAAAAGGGTCTACCAGTTATCTTTTTTTTTAAGATTTTATTTATTTTATCTTTAGAGGGGAAGGGAAGGAGAGAGGGAGAGAAATAACAATATGTGGTTGCCTTTCATGCATCCCCTGCTGGGAACTGGCCTGCAACCCAGGCATGTGTCTTGACTGGGAATTGAACCGTGATCCTTTGGTTCACAGGCCCATGCTCAATCCACTGAGCTACACCAGCCAGGGCGGGTCTACTAGTTATCTTAAAAAAAAAAAAAAAAAAAAAAAAAAAGTGCGGGGGAGGAGGGAATGCCAAGTATCTCCAATAAACCCTCACGTTTGTGGAGAACGAGCTGGGACTGAGAATCCACAAAGGGACCCTACGTTAGAACGAGAAAGTGGATACTCCCAGAAACAGGAGAAAACAAAGTCTGCCCGGGGTCCTGCACGTACGGCGCGCGCTGCAGCGGCCCTACGGCCCCACTTTCGTGAGGCGGGAAAACAGCGAGCATCAGCCTGGCCAGGGAAGGCGACCATCCAGACCCTCAGTTCCCACACACACTTGGAACGGGGGCCTGACGCCAGCTCCGAAAGGCAGAGCCTCACTCAGGCCTGGGAGGGCCAATGAAACCGAGTTTTACCTCCAACAATTAATGACGCCATTAAGGCCGCTCAAGACACGCCTCTAACAACATTTCCCTTCCCCACGAGCACACTGAGGGCCTCACACCAAAACCAGCCATTATCCCCACCTGTCATCTCGGCTTTCGTTCCTCCCACCCCGGGTGACACATCAAACAAACAAAGGGCCCTGCCCATGCGCTGGGCACTGCTGCCAACATCTCCACGCACCCCGACAAGTGTTTATGGGCCCTGACAACGCTGCTGCCTTCCTCCTTTTCTAGGGACGCAGGGGGAGAAAAGCCAGCCAGTGAACCCAAGGGCTGGCTCAAGGTCGCCAGTCGGTCGGGAGAGTGAGCTCGGGACTTCCATAGTCTCGCTCACCTCCCCCAGTCTCTCAAGTGGCCCCTAACGGCTGATTTCCCTTGTGTTCCGTAAGAACACAAGCACCTGGAGGGCACGGGGCCAGTTCTTCCTCAAGGCCGTCCGCAGCCAGCACGCTGTGTCCCACTATGACATTTAACTTCGAAATCGCTGCAGCAACAGTGACAGGAAATGAACTCTGCCTTTCCTCCTAGTAGCTCCCCGTGGTGAATGCACCGTTTAAACGAGCACCCAGCTCAGCACTGAGAGGCCTGGGACATTTCCTTGCCCAGGGTCCAGGTGGTCAGCAAGTGTGGTGCCTTCAGCTTCCTCACGGACGGGCGGACCCCAGGGCTGCACCCCTCGGTCCCACAGACTCACGTCTGCCTCAGACACGACGGCCACCGTGGGAAGGGAAAGCAGTTGTGGTTAATCTTGGTACGGCTCTCAGGAATCCAGCTATATAACTGGATCCCAGGCAGTGAAAAAAAAAATTCTGCAGTAGTTAGCGTGTATTTAATACGCTATATAATACAGCGTATTTAATACAGCGTATTTAAACTAATGAGCCCCGGCTGGTGTAGCTCAGTGGATTGAGCACCAGCCTGTGAACCAAGGGGTCGCCAGTTTGATTCCCAGTCAGGGCACATGCCTGGGTTGCCAGGTCCCCAGTAGGGGGCGCATGAGAGGCAACCACACATTGATGTTTCTCTCCCTCTCTTCCCATCTCCAGAAATAAATACATAAAATCTTAAACAAAAAATAAAGAAATACCTGAATTCTAATCATTTAGTGAAAAGAGGAATTCTACTAAAAGGGAAAGGCAGAAATGAGCTAAGAATATGCTTAATTTTTCTTAATAGGTACTAAAGATTCCAACAATCCGAGCGGCCGCCTGAACCGGACCCGATTCTTCACCCGGAGAAGCCCGTGGTGGGAGAACCGTAAGCATGCCGCCTTCGAAGGTGGCAGCATGAACCAGACCACTGCCCGCGGTACCGGGGTTTAAGGGCCCTTCTGAAACAGCCCCAGCAGCTACGGGCACGGCTCCAACAGCCCGCACGGCAGGCCCCAAGGAGGCAGGAGACAGGCACTGCGTCCACTCGGAACGGGGAGCCAGACCCCGGGCCGCACAGCGAGTGGGCGCAGGCTCCAACCCCCCCCCCCCGTGGCCCCACTCGGACGGCTCGCGCCCTGCACTTCATGTGTTAAGTAAGGTGTGTGGACAAAAACGGTCTTTTCTGGAGGAGGGAGAGGACAGACAGGGGAGAGGGACAGTTTCAGGACATCTGGGGAAACGCTGTACTTTCAGAAAATGTGAAGTAACAGAAAGAGAAAGTCAAAAATCCCGCTGCCACGGACAAATGGGAAGAAAGCACAGGGCTGGGGGAATAGTAGCTATTTCTTCTCCAGAAGTCCTGTCCCTTCACACACATCAGGATGTATGGCTCTACCCCCCCCACCCCGCCCTTCTGGGCCACGCCCAGAAACGAAGACAGGCGGAACCCTACAACCCAGCAGCTGTCAGATCCCTGGGCTCCTCCCACCACCCGCGTCTGCGGGCTTCATCACCTACCTTTGCTTCATCGTTAATGTCCCAGGTGAAAGAAATGGCATTGTAAGCGATCTCCTCGATGTTACTGATGGTGTTGAAGCTTTCTTTATAGTCAGCTGCGGGAGCGACAGAAAGAAAGGCATTTGTGATTTCTCATTCCAACGCGAGATCACGGCAGTTTACAGGAAGATTCGGTTTTTCACATTATCCCCTGTGGTTAAGTTAACTTAACGTTCTGTTGGGTGGGAAGGAGTTTAAAAAGGAAAGAAAAAGAACTTTTGTCATAGAGGCAGGCTTAGGTGTACTTAATTTTATCTCATGATGCCAAAACTAGGATATTTAGGTCTCAAAGGGTCAAACAAGTGTACCAAGGCCAAACACTAGCCCAGAGGACCAAGTGTACAAATCAATTCTTTCAATTCTTTTTGAAAAGAGAACACGAACAGTCCAAGAGGGAAAGAGAAGGAGTGACACTCAGGTTAAGGGCCACCCGATGACACGGACGGTAATTTTATACGGGGACTGCACACACGACAAGATCAGGGGCTTTCACAAAGCCACTTCACTGGCTGTGCGTCTGCGTGGTCTGCTGCGACCCCGGGGGGAGGGGCTCTGGGTCTGTGTCCAGGCCAGGCGCCCAGCGGACAGCTCCGCAGGTAAGGTGGGGAGCCTGCCAGGTAACGGCCCATCAGCCCAGTTTTCCCCTCCACCTCACTTTCGCCTCCAAATAATCGGAGAGTCATAAAGACGTTACCCTGCAAAAAAGTTGCAGATTAAAAAGCAGACACTCTTGGGGGAGCTGGCCGTGCAGCTCTGGCCCCAGCAGCACAGGGAGAGCCGCTGGCGGGGTGGGGTGGGGGGGGACGGGACAGCTGTCCCCCCGAGGGAAGTAACATTGGGAGCACTGACTCCTGGAGGCCAACGACAGTGTTTGGAGCAGATCAGCAGCTGGCGTAAGAATTCAAACGCTTTCGGCAGGAAGCTGACCGCTGCCGAAAACAATCGGGTTTAGAGAAGGGGACGCCGCGCCTCCGGGAGCGAAGGCCGCGGGCTCGGGCTCCTCACCGATGTCGATGCACCTCTGCTTGGCCGTGTGCTGCCGGGAGTGCCAGTACTTCCAGTGCCTCAGCTGGTCCTCCCTGCTCTTGTCCTCCGCGAACACCACCATGATCACGCTCTGCAGGGGAGAGTCTGTCACAACACAGACCGCGCGGGCCAGCGCCTTCGGAAAGCTGACGCGGCCGGCCCTTACAGGCAGGGCTTAGAGCTGCCCCCCGGGGTCATTCAGGTCAGCTTCAGACCCGGGGACGCTGAGCTCCGACAGCGTTCCCCGAGGGCAGCGCTGGGAGCAGGACCTACCCGCACTTTGCTGATGGGGTGGTGGATCCCCTCGCTGCTGCTCACTTCCTTTAAGGTGACCGGGTAGAACTGGCCTTTGTTCAGGTAGGTCATGGTGCTGTCTCCCGGCTTCTGTCGAAGCGACTTTGAGGCTTCCAGCGTATACTCGAAGTTGTTCCTGAAGAACAAAAATATGCACAGCTGTGCAACCTGCTCCGTTGGGAGCTTCCTGGGCGCTCTGGCTCGATCTCGCAACGCTTGAGTGTGGATTCGTGACCAGCGCAGACTGCCACGAGACCGCCAGCTGACCGCTGGCTACTTCTGCCATGAGAAACGTAATCTAAGCAACACACAACTGTCCAACCTCACAGACGTGGGGCGGCAAAATGCCTACGAGAGATGCCATGCAGGGGGCCTAACAATTAGAAGTTCGGAGGCCATGGACGTTCCAGACGGAACACTAGTCAGTGGAAGGAAATCCCACGCATGCACAACCAGTCTGGTATTTACCCGGCAAAGGCCGCAAACAGCTGGCCGGCAGCCCTCCGATTAGATTCGATCGAGTCTGCACAGCACTCTGGCTGCTTTTGCCTGTGATTTAAAGGGCTTCAGAGGGCGCTCCAAATGCTCTGCACCTTCCCTACCACCTGAGGGCACCACCCCTGCAGCCCCCTGAAGTGGTCTGATCACCAGGGGCTGGCAAATTCCCCCCCTTTTTATAAATAAGTGTATTTCTGTAAATAAAATGGAAACCGTGCTGGAGGCCAGCCACGCCCTTGGGCCATGCGCATCCACAGCTGCGCTGGGCTGGTGTCGCGGCTCTGCGGCCGGCAGAGCCGGAGGCCGCAGAGCCCGGAGGGCTGCACCTGCGCTATCTGACCACCCTCGGCAGAGTCCGCCCCAGCCTACACCCCAAAGGCATGTGGGTTTGTGACTCGCCCACGGTGAGGGAGGTCTTTAAGGGCAGTCTTGATTCCCATAAAAGCCTCCACTTTTAAATAAATCTTTCTTTACTTCAAAATATACACACATAAAAAATGCATAAAACAAAATTATAAAATGAAATCTTAAACTCTTTCCAGAAAATCTGAAGGTGTTTTTACACCATATTTTGCCATGCATAATGGACATCCATGTTTTTGGCCCAAACTTTTAGGAAAAAAATCTTGTTTCAATTTTTTAATTCAATTTTTTATTTGGAGATACTTCCTTTTTGTATTATAAAGGAATTTTAGCATTTATTTTTGAACATATTGTGGAACAAGAAATTCTATGTAACAAATAATTACAAAACACAAGAACAGACACAAAGTACAAAAAATTTTCTTTTTTTTGGCTTCATGTCTAATTTTTACTCTGAAATGTAAAGCTCTTCTGAACTAAAAGTACAGCTGACAGACAACCTTGTGTTAGTTTCAGGCATAGAACGTAGTGAGATTTCACATTTATACGCCTTACAAGGTGATCGCCACAGAAAGTCTACTCCCCTCTGTCACCGTACAAAGTTGCCGTGATGTTATTAACATTCCTCATGTTGTACTTTATATCCCCGTGACTTAGTTACGAGTTTGAGGTACAAGAAATTTTATTTACCAGTGACAAATCAGTACTATCCACGTGAAATCCGCATCCTTACTTTTCCCCTCAAAAATTTGGGCAAAAAAGTACGTATTATACAAGGCAAAATATGGTGTGTTCATTATTCATTTGGTAACTCTTCATGCTCCCGGTGTGAGATACCATTTTGTGAGGTTTAAAAGAAGCTTTCAGGTCAGAAAAACGTTGACTTTGTTTATTTTCTTATTGGTGAGGCTAACTGGAAATAAAAGCCTTTATCCACCTGATGTTATTCTTAAATGCTCACAGAATTACACACTTTTGGAAACAGACCTCAGAGATCTGGGGACCCCAGAGATCTAAGTTAATGCCCTCGTCTCTTCTTTTAGGTCCCATCCTATGACCATCACCTAAAGAGAAACCAAAAGAAAGCGAAAGCCCGACACCAGGAATGAAGGAACCGAGACACCAGGAATGAAGGAACCGAGAAGCACAGCTCAGAGCCCGAGGGTGCGGCGGGGCAGCGCGCATCTGCCGGCAAGGAGAGGCCCTGCAGTGCGGTAGCCGCGGCGAGACACCAGTGAGAGCCCGCTAACACCACCGCTGATTTTCCAGTGTCCAGTTAGCAAAAGAGAACCGAGTCATTAAAGCCGAAAGGTAAAAATCAAATGAAAAGGCAACTATTACCCAGAAACACTGTCAAAAACATAGTCCTCTGAGTTCATGCCAGGCATCCGCAGACTGAGGTCCGAGGGGAAGAAAACCTGCAATATCAACGTGATGAGCCACAGCTAGTTAACCGGTTATCAGGTTTGCCACAGGCCAACATCAGGCACGGCAGAAAGCCCCTGGCTTACAGCAACCCACTCCTCTTTCGTCATTCATTTGCGAATAAAAATTTTAACTCTACGAAAACAAAAAAGTTTTTTTTAACGCCACTCAGCTGAATTACAACAATCTACATGAGCGCTCCCACCACCACTCCACCAAGTCCCCTCCCGTCTCTCCCACACACCCCGATTCTGTCCGATTCTCGAATCTGCGACCAGAACCTCCTGACTTTGGGGGCCAGCACCATCTCTGCACCAAGTTCAGACACGGCTGACGGACGGGCGCACTTGCCCGGGAGAACTGACTTCTCCACTCCTGACCTCGTAAGCGGAGGGATACTCCCCCGCCCCCGCCCCTGCCCCATCCTTAAGCAGTTTCGAGCATCTGCAGTGTCTAACTTGGACCTGAGCGAGGTGTTCCTCACCACAAAACCCTCGGGAGCATTCGTGCTCATTTGTAAATGTCACACCCCACACCTGTGAGGGAGACCCACCTGCCTCCCAGGACAGTTCTACCAACCAAGAAACGCCAAGCAAATAAACGCAGGGCCAATCACGTTAGGTCACGGCCAGGGCCCTGAGCTTGTTTTGGTCCAGCACAAAAGCCGAAAACAGACTACGTGGACCTATCTGTTGCTGACAGAAAATTACCCATGGGGTTCTCTTTCTCCTTCTCCAGCAAAGCACTTAGCTGAAGTCGTTAACTGTTAACTCAGCTGCTAGTAAGATTAGCCATGTGCCCTTGATGATAATGTCTGGTTTTATGGGTTTAGCTTACAACTTCCACCCATGGGTCTTTTCTCTACAAAAAAATCCCACTTTTGTTCCTAATCCACTCGTTTCAGGCTGAGTTTCAGGCTTACATAACAAGGACGAGGTGGAACCCGACACTTAGACAAACACACAGCCATCTGAGGGAGACGCTGTTGTTTCCTGTACCTCCTGCACGCCTTCCTTGAAGGTCTCGGAGAAGGTGGAGTCTGGAGTCCGCCTTTGAGCATTGGGGGGTTGAGCGCCAGAGCTGAAGTGGTCAGCATGAAGGTTCCGGTCAAAAACCAGCACGCGCTCGGCGGGCTCTGGATGGTACACTGCCGGAGGGATCCCCACAGCGAAGCTGTGGGGCTGCGTTTCCGTTTTGATGGTGTGGGTAGGCATCGTTGCTATGGAGACGGTGACTGTTGTATCAGGGACGGTCAGATGGCCTCGCTTATCGATGCCCAGCTGGTTGCCATGGGGAAGGACAATGTTAAAGGGCACGTTTTTCAGCACCTGCACTCTGTTCTCTCCAGTGGAGATGAGGGGCTGCTCGGTCACATGTGGCATGCTATTTCTTTAAGAAAAAATAAATAAATAAATAAAACTCTTTCAATGCTGGCACAGTTCTTTGACAATTTTTTTTTAAATCCTCACCTGAGGATGTACTCATTGCTTTTAGAGGGAGAGGAAGGTGGAGGGGGGGGAAGGAGAGAGAGAGAAACATCCATGTGAGAGAAACACCAATCAGTTGCCTCCTGTATATGCCCCAAAAGCAGGTACCAAACTCGCAGCCTAGGCATGTGCCCTGACCAGGAATCGAACCCACAAACTTTGGGTACGTGGGACAATGCTCCAGACAACTAAACCACCCAGCCAGGGAGACAATTTCTATTTTCCTGATGGCCCTGGGCTGTTGGGTCCTGTGCAGTAACCACAATACGTGTGGCAGGAACCACAGACGCAGAGGCTGGAGAACGGGAAGGCTTCGCAGTGACAGGCCAACAACATCCAAGAGCGTGAAGTGAGATTTCACTTGAACACCGAGAACTGAGAGCTGTCTTCTGGCACACTTCACTCTCAACAACTCTAACTATGTTACCAAGTTTTACCAGAACCCTGAAGCTACAAACATGGCTAGTCGGGTCAGTCCAGAAAGGCGGCTCCTCTACACACAGACTCGGAAGTCAGGCTCCTCCGGTTCAAATTCTGTGTGACCTTGAGCAAGGCATTCACCTCTTGGTAACGACATGCTCATCTATGAGATGGGGATAATAATGGTGTCTGTCCTCAAAAGGTTCCGCTGAGGGCAAATGAGGTGACGCTGAAATGACCGTGTGAGGCACTCCCTGGCCCACGGGGCTCCAGAAGTGTGAGCTTCCCTAGCCCTCACGCCTGTCTGGCTTTCTCCTTTCACGGAAAGGAAGCCTGTGACTACATTGTACCAGCAGACACATCTGCATAAAATTACTTTGCTCTAATAAATATCCTGGGCAATGTAAGATGATGTCTACTCTAGAGTAAAATTCACAAATTTTCAAAGCCACCTCAAATCATATAGGCTGATACTTTTAAGAAAAAAAGCAACCTGGCAACTTAGTACATTTCAGGATGGACAAAATGTCAAACTGTTTAAATTCACACCCAGGAACGTTTCCCAAGGAAAGAGAAAAAGGGAAACACTACCCAAAAAATGGATCGCTGAGGCTTCGTAACAGTAAAAACCGGACACCGTACGGCTTTCATGCAAAGCACAGCGGTGCCAGGGCAGCTCGTGAGACCTTGACCCCCAGCTCGTGTTGTCATTTGGCTCAAAGAAATGCGTATCGGCAGCTCAAAACAAGTAACAGAAAATAAAACAAGTTCAAAAATAAGTTCAGGAAATCAGTGTAGAAGCTGAAGAAAACAAGAGTGGACGGAACCAGAGGCATTAATTATGCTGGTAACCGCTGAGGCCCAGAACGGTCCGTGGGGCTGTATGTCCTTTCCCGACTTTTGCCGTGTGTGAAATGTCCATAATAAAAAGCAGAAAATAAAAGCCGTAAGCCCTTTGCCAAAGGGTGACTATGAAGATTAAAACAGCAACACAGACACACTTAGGAAGCACAGTAAGTAGGAGAAAGCTTACTGCCGAGCCCTCCCTGGGCAGGTGGGCACAGCACGTGACCGTGGACCGGAGCGTGAGGGTCCCCCCCCCCCACACACGCCGCCAGGGGGCGGGGCTCTGGGCGACCCTTCGCTTCGTCCTTTAGCAACCTTTTGTTCCTTCATTACTGACAGAACGCAGGGCAACTAGGACGGTATAGTTCAACCTTTTTTTTAAGGCTTAATTAATTTTTTGAGAGCTTTAACCTGAAATAGTCAAAAAGTAACTTCAACAGGAATTTGAAATGCAGCTGAATGGACTATACCCACTTGGTATTTCTGAATGGACCCCACCACTGCCTTAAGCCACGCCCTCCTTCACAGATCATCAAAGACAAATAAGCTTGATGTTATTACTAAAAACACCCCCTTGGAGGAGGAGAAAGTTAATGCTTTGTTTTGTAGAAAAGGCGACTGTGTCTAAAGGAACAGGCACCTTCTCAGAGCAACAGAATCCTGAAGAGTAAGCGGCAAATCAGTAAGGAAATCTGAATGTAGATACTTGGAGCCCGCTCAACTTACCCACCTCTTCCACGTGCACTTCTTCACCGGACAAACTCCAGTCGTGTTTTCAGACACCTGGCATTTTTCAAGAGAACCGTTTCATGCTCGCTATTGGACTTTACCTTTTGCTGTGGTCTGCCTCCGGGTGCTCAACCTCGGCCTTTGCTGCCGATGACCTCCTCTCTCGGGGAACCTGAGACAGCAACACGCAGGACAATAACTTAACCCTTACGCAGGGAGGCAGAGATACTTTGTATCATCTACTAAACGCCTCCAAGCCCCGGGCTCTGGGGACAGGGTGAATGAGACAGCGTCTGCCCTGCAGAGCTGACAGGCTGGTCACCAGGTGGCAACGTAAAAACCAGCTACGCCTCAACTAAACACACTCAGGGCCTCGCACACCTTCTGTCCCCGAGGCTGGGTTTCATCTCTTAAAGGAAATACCCCTGGCCTGGCTTTACCCATTTGTCTACACGAGGCAACGGACGAGGAGCCCCTGAAAACACATCGGGGCTCTCTCCACCTTCTCGCCGCTCTTCTCGGCCACCCCTCCTTTCAGACCGAATGCACGGTCGCAAGGATCGGCCGTGTGAACGGTGCATTCCCGAGACCCAGATGCCAGCTTCGGGGATCCATTTCTCTAGATACTGTGGAATTCGTAGGGTCCATGATGCAAAGGGCAAATCGGATTCAAGCTGCTCTACCCCTTCTAGGACTCTGCTCTCCGCTGCACGGGCAGTGAAGGCAGGCAGACACTGGGGGGCGCACTGCAGACCCCGGCCCAGCTGAGCCTGTTCCCAGCGCGTCCTCCAGAGCTGCCGCGGGGGAGAGACTGGTTTTCGATGCCCGTGCAGGAATCCTATTCCCACCTTCTTTTTACCCGTGAAGAAGGGAAAAGGACTGTTTCATGTATGAACCATGTGCTCTTAAAGCTTCAATGAAGGGGTTACGTGAAAAGGACTAATGGTTGCACCTAAAAACCTGAAGCATTTAAAACCCGGTCATTTAAAAACAACACACAGGCAAACAAGCAAACCAACCCCCTGCACCTATCAAAAGCAGCCTGTCGTCGAGAGCAGCTAAGACTGTCTCCCTTCATGAACAGACGCGGAAATCTGTCTCCCCCTCCGACATCAAACACCGCCGGACCCCCTGCTGGAAGCACACACAGAACCACCCCAGTCAGGGCCATCACG
Source organism: Anoura caudifer (assembly GCA_004027475.1). NCBI lineage: Eukaryota > Metazoa > Chordata > Mammalia > Chiroptera > Phyllostomidae > Anoura > Anoura caudifer. The sequence continues at coordinate 80,319 of PVKU01000683.1, read as the reverse complement.
TCACCTTCCTGGCACCGACCCTGCGGGTCTTCGCCCACTCTCCAAAGTGTCAGTCACAAATACGCGGCTTCAAACTTCGTAACTGATACTTAGGAACTTTGGGTTTTTACACTGAGTTAATAAAACGAGCCATAAAGAGAGCAGATGATATAATAAGTTCCACTTCAAAGGAACTTTAGCGCTGCGCTTCCCAAACAAGGGTCTCTTCCAGTATCATCTGCTATGATACAAGTTTCTGTTCATATTCAAAGAAAAAAAGATACTTACCTCACTCTCTGAAACACGAGCTGACCACATGACCTCCTATCAGAAAATTATTAAGCCTTTTGTTTAGGTCCCATCCTAACTATCTTCTTTGCTTTTTCCCTTCCGTATTTCTTGTACTCAGCAAAGAACACAGGGCCAGAACGTCGTAACACAACGCAGGCAGCTGGTTGGTCTAGGACTCAGGGGTGTCAAACTCATTTTCACTGGGGGCCCCATCAGCCTCGCGGTTGCCTTCAAAGGGCTGAAATAATTTCAGGACCATATAATTGTAACTACCCTTAACTGCTAAGGGGTTGAAATTACATTCAGCCCTTTGAGGCAACCATGAGGCTGAGGGGCCCCAGTGAAAATGAGTTTGACACCCCTGATCTGGGTGACAGCATGAAGGAGTTAATTGTCCTGTTACTTTAAATCTTCTCGAAGTGTGGGAGTTTTAAAAACAAAAAGATGACAGAATAAACTGGAATATGGAGCCATCCCCCCGTATCGGCTGCTGGTCAGAGCGAAGCGTAGCCCGCAGCAGACGGGCGGCACGGCGGAGGCGACCGACGGCCTGGGCACACACCAGACCGGGCCTGGGATCCCGGCTGCAACACATGCTCGCTGTGCGGCCTGAGAGCTTGACTCTTCCCATCGGCAAGCGAGCGGTACCACCGTGGACTCCGCAGGGACTCTGGAGGCGTGGGAAGTGGCGCACACACTGTGACCGGGCCCGGCACGGCACAGGCAGTCGGTGAGTGGCAGCTAGTGCTGCCAGGACGGTGACAGTGACACCAGTCAGTGGTGTCGTGTCCATGGACACCACGAAAAACTCCAGGCAGGGGACAGACCATATTTAATTAAGACTCATCCAGATCTCCAGACGTAGGCAGCAAAATGTATCCTGATCTCAGAACTAGAAAGTCCAAGACTGAAAAATAAGGTTGGCTGGTTTTTCATGCATCTTACAGTCAAATCAAAGCAAAGGCTCTACAACACCTTTTAGGGAAAAGGCCATCGCTCCGACCGCACAGGGACGAACCACTGTGCCCTGATGGCACTAAGGACCACCTCGGGGAGATGTGGGGTCTCCACGGGACACAGCGACCGGCCTCTTTTACGGGAGCTTCACCTTTCACCTGGAGCCAGAGCAGCTGGCTACGCCACACGTTTCAAAAGCAACCCTTTGATTCTGGGATCGCAGATTTTTTAGCTTTGAACCATAGTAATTCAAAGTGCTCATTAAACTATTATAGTCACTACAGAAGTAACTCGCATCGCCCTCTCCCAGCAAATTACTGTTTTCCATGCGGTCGAATCACGTGCGGCGGGGGGCGGGGGGTGGGGGGGACCGCCGTCCGCAGAGCGGGCAGACCCACCTTGTAGTAGTCGTACAGCAGGCCCAGCGCGGCCGCGCTGTCCTCGTCCCCGTTGATGCTCATCATCGCCTTGGTCGCCGCGGTGAGAGGGTTTTCCAGGAAGGACTTCCAGGCTTCGTCCTCGCTCGTGTAGGAACGCCGCTGCGGGTAAAGCGCCTCATTCTGAAGAACCAACACTGGCCGTTTGCTTCAGAGGAGAGAAAATCACTCACGTTAGGCTGTTCTACTGCCAGGCCTCGCAAGCTAATTTTTAAAGCACCGGTTCATGATGCTGCACTGAAGCTGCCCATTGCTTCCCCCGTGGCCCTATAAGGTAAATTATGACAAGACCAGAAGACAGCCCCCTCCCTAAAGGCAGGCCAGGGGCCACCCAGGGAGATAGAAGGAAGCGAGGCCACCAGCGAACCTGCACCTCAACGACACAGGGAACCCAGGATATACTATTTGGTGGGGGGGGGGGGG